>VYXF01003986.1:147378-238658 GCA_013397295.1 Polioptila caerulea | reverse complement strand
CCGGACGAGCACATCCACATCCACCTCCACCTCGGGCACACAGACCCCGGGCGGGATGCGCGCCGGGCACTGAGCACCCACGGGCACCCATGGACAGACACCGGGCACCCACAGGCATTGCGCACTGAGGGGCACCCGGCACCCACGGACACGGGACACCCACAGATACAAATCTGCTCCCGCAGACATCTAGGACACGCAGGGACACCCCGACACGCACATGGACACGCATCACACATACACACATACACGCATCTCGCATACACACCCAGCTGTGCACAGATGTGCACGCACACTCCTGTGCAAGCCCACACAGATGCACACGCATCTTCACACAGCCAAAACCCGGGAGCTGGGCAGAACTGCCCAATCCCAGGACTTTTTGCAATTCCCTGGCAGAGGATTGGGGCGAGGAGTAGCCCTGCACCTCATCCCAGCGCAGGGTTTGATACGGACACTCGGGGGAGAAATGGTGGAAATTATCCCAGTAGATCCTGGAGTTTGGGATCGGAAGGGTCAGTGTGCACAAGGGGCTCAGCTTTGTGGCACGGAGGTTGTCAGTGACCGCTGACGGCTGTCTCACCTCTACGTGGGTTTGGATCCTTGCTCATGAAATCCGCGAGATGTGTCTTTTGCAGGGTAAAGAGTACGGGAGATGGGGGTTAAAAAGCTGGAGGTAAGAGTGATGTCAGCTGGGAATACAGCTGGGAGCTTCATTGCTTGCAGGCTGAGTGGGATGTGGGCCTGTGGAGCTGGAGATGGGATCTGTGTGTCTGTACCCCCTGGATAACTTGGGCCATGCGTGGGAGCAGGGTGGCAACCCCTGGACTCCATCCCTTCCTCCCCTCCCCTCCGGGATTTTTCAAAGGAGCTGCAGGGAAGATGCCAAATTCAGAAGGAGTTTGGTCCTAATTCCCTGGAAATCCCAGTCTATGGATTTTTCTTTTACTCTCCTTCCTTTTCTCTTGGCTGCGAGGATTTGCAAGGTGCAGCCTGCATCCTTGAGTGCCCTGCCACCCCACACCACTTCCCGGAGGCAGGAATTCTCCCAGGAAATCCCTCTGATCCCATCACTCCTCCCCCTCCTCCAAGTGAGCAAAGAGCTGCCGTTAGAAATCTGCTCTCCATTTAAATTTAGATGTCTGCATTATCTTGAATTTGGATTTATTAATTATTTGCATCTGGTTCCTATCAAAAAAGTTGAGCAATGCAGATGTCCTGATTTTGCCGTTGGCTTGGGGGAGAAACACCAAATTGTGGATTTTCATTGTCTCCCTTAACAATGGCGTGTCAGAAGCAGCCGGGAGTTACAATCCCGATCCCGTCGCAGGAGTCTGACATGTCAGAGTTAAGCATCATCCAAGTTGCGTGAGCTCCTCACCATGGGTGACTGCGGCTCATTTCCCAGCCATGGAGATTAGTCTAATTAGCAGAGCAAATCTGGGTAAGGCAAGCTCTGATAATTAGTAATCAGTGGGATGTTTCCACACACTTTCTTTTGCCTGAGGGGTGGAGAGGCGTTTAGAGCATGGCCCCATTTTTTAGCAGCAGGGAGGAGTTTGGAGAAGTCAAGGTGAATGGAGCTGGAGCTACTGGCAGCCCTGGTGGCTCTCACTCCTCACGTCCCATTTGCCCATCAGGACTCTCTCGCCTAGGGTGGAAAGCAAAGGGAGAGACCCCTGTGTCCCCAAATCACCCCAGCACTATCTTTCCCTGGATCACATTCCAAGTGATGGTAGTGGCCTTGGTGGCTCCTGACTGCTGTCTGGCATGTGTGACCTGATGATGGGAAGCTGGCATGATGCTTCTCCACACCCGGGCCAGGTGTGGGGGTGATGCTCCTGTTGATAGGTGCTTGGTGGAGGTGGTTTTGTGTTAACAAAACCTCCTCCATCCCATCCTTCACCGGGGAAAATTGAGGTCTCCACCTGCTGTGGGGAGAGGAATAAAAGACACTTCTGAACTTTTGGGTTGTCATTCCTGGGGTCTTCTGTGCTGCAGCAAAGATGAAAATCTGTCACAATACAGTGAGACTCCCAGTCCAGGACCAGAAGGTGGTTCCTGCTGGGAAGGGGATAATCCTTCCCATGCTGTGGTAGTTAGTTTTATTGAGTTTATGAGGAAGTTTCAGTGAGGGAACTTAATTAATTATTGTTGATTAATGGGTATCCCCAGCTGAAGCTGGAGCTACGGATTTGTCACCACACTGGGAACATGCTTGTGTCAGGTTCACACAGGGAGGTTTTATTCCTCGGGAATGAGCCTGCAGGAGGCTCCAGACTGGCAGTTGCCAGTGGATGCTGGAGTGGTGACAGGATTTGCTCCAGCTGGGAGACCCCTGGAAATGTCTGGCAGATTTTTCTTCTGTTCCCTGTGTCTGGAGACCTTTCTGTGTAGCCAAGGAGGGGAACTTGAAGTGAACTCAGAAAACTAGGAAAGGAGGAGGCACTGCACAGGTGGGGGTATGAGGGCTCAGACCACCCCGAGTACCCAGCATGAGGGATGCACCGTGCACTGAGATCACTGCTGCTCCCCCACTGGCCTTTGCTTCGGTCTCCTGCAGCCAGGATGGGGAAGGAGCTAGTGCCTGGGTATTGCTCCTGCAGGTCCCCTCCTGCCCTGTGCCGGGGGCGGCGTTGGAGGCTGGGCTGAAAAGGAGTTATTTTTAAGCATCGCATCTCAGCGCAGACTGTCATTCCCATTCTCCCTACCTTCTCGGTGGGTGGGAGAGCTGAAGGGGGCTCCAGCAGCTCGACACAGCCTCATACCCAGAAGGTCTTGGCTGCCTGGGTCCCCTTTCCTTGTGGAGAGGGATCTGGGAGAGCTCAGCCACCACAGGCTTGAATGTCACAGGCTCCTCAGGGCTTGGATGAGGCTGAGGGAGCTGGGCTGCGCTTGCTGGTTTGGGGTCTCACACATCACTGTGGCCTTTAGACACACCGCAGGCTTTGCTGGCTGATTCAGTGGCAAATTGCAAAACCAGTTTATTTCCAAAATCAGGAGAGTATCTTTAAAGTCAAAGTACTTTAGGAAAAGAAAAGGAAAACAGGTGTTTTCTGTTTGTTGGGTGTTTCTTGGGAGCTCTTTACAGCCGGGGCTGTTCCTGTGCCAGCTCCTGGGGTGATGCCCTGCACAGGACCCACAGGATGGGATCCTGCATCCAGGGTGGGATTCTGGGTGCAGAATGGGAACATGCCCTGCAGTTGGGCAGCACAGCCTGGGATGGGGCATGGCAGCAATGGGAACACTCTCCCTAGGGAGATGCTGGATTTTAATTCCCTTCTGTGTGGTGGATGCTGTCCCGCAGTGAAGCCCTTTCCAGGTGTGAGCCAAGGAAAATAAAAAGCTCCTGGAAGGATAACTGGCAAGAGGGATAAACCTGCGAGGGGAAGGCCCTCAGAGCTGCCTGCACTTGGCCCTTTTCCATATGGCATTTCTGCATCTCCAGCCCATTACTGAGGTGGATGGCACCTCCTGTGGCACAGGACTGGAGTGACACTTCCAGACACCGGTACAGCCCCTCATCTGTCATCCAGAGGGAGATTTGGAGGACATTTCTGCTTTTTGATAGCCTTTGATCTTGCAAATTCAAGCTGGCAGTGTGGTCATGGCAGGGGCAGAGCATCCGAGGGACACCCAGGGGATGAGCGGATCTGCCTGCAGGAGGGACCCTTCACAAATTCTGCTTTACCACCACTCATCTCTGCTGCTGTCAGATGCATTGGGATTTAGTGTCAAATTTTAGGAACATCAGTCTGTGAAGGCGGCGGGAGAGGATTGAGGTGGGAGGGTGGAGCCAGCAATGTGCCTTCGTGATGGGAGGGATTAGAGAAATATTTGGGTTTATTTTAATGTCAGGCTTATTGCGGGGATTGGGAGCTTAACCTGGCAGCAGAGCAGTGCTCATCCCACTCCAGGACAGCATTTACAGTTCCATACTGTCATTCCATACCATCATTCCTTCCTACTGGGAATCGAAACCTCAGAGCTGGTCCTAGTGAGCCACAGATGCCTCCGGGCTGGACGGAGGTGGCCAGGAACGCCAAGGCACTGCCTGTCCCCTGCAGGGGAGTGGGCTGTCCCTGTGCCCCGGCAGCACCCCCGGGAGCCCCGTTTCTGTGCCCCAAGCTGTGTCTGACGCTGCTGCTCTAACGTGAGATTCATCCATTCTGGGAGTGTCAGTGGCTGAGGGGATGGCAGCACTGGGTTTTGTATTTTTTTTTTAATTTCTTTTTTCTAAAAAGGTTATATAACCTTGGGGATTCTATTAATAAAAATAATGGTTTTGAACTCTGGGAACAACCAGCCCCAGCAATGAGCAAGGAAATTCTCCAAGTTCAGAACACAGCAGTGGGAAGATAAGGGACATGAACTCTGGGCAGGAATAGTGGCCAGGGCTACAGAGGGGATTCCCTGCCTGCAGCCAGGATGGTGTCATCTGCCCGTCCCTCCTGCCAGCATCTCCATCCCTGTGCCCAGGGAAAAGGAGAGGAGGTGAGAAGGGGAATGTTTCAGCCCCAGCGTGGTCCCCTGTGGATGTGGGGTGGGTGGGCACCTCTCATCCTCCTGCACCCATTCCCAAACAGCCTGAGATGAACCTCAGACTGTATCCAGTGCAAAAGTGTAGCAACAGCAGCCTGGTGCAGCCCAGGTGAACATCACCTGCACCAAAAGCATTGCCCTGGATGGGATCCAGGGGATGTGCATGGTCCTCACAGACAGGATTTGAGAGGTGCTCATGGTCCTCACAGTCAGGACCCCAGCGAAACTTGTCCCCATGGGGTGCCCTTGTCCCCACAGGTGGGACACCAGGGATGCTTCTGGTCCCTGTGGGCACTGGTCTTGATTCCACAGGGTGGGTTAGAGAGGTTTGAGGAACTGGGGTTAAAGAGACATGGCTGAGGCTCTAGAATAAAACAGGAGGTGCCTGGTGTATGTTCAGTGTGAGTTTGGGGTCATGGTCCCCCTAGTCACTGTCCAAGACCTTTCTCTTGCAATGTAGGGGTCATTCTCTTTTTAGTCCCTCAATAGCCAGCAAGGCGTTTAAAGGGTTTGCTGTAAAAATTAAGAGAGTTTGAAGCTAGGATGGCAATTAGAGAAAATTGAGACATAACCTAAGTCAGGGTATTTGGAGGCAAAAAACTCAGAGTCTTTGGGATGCGTTCAAGTGTCCAGTTGTTTCCCTTTAATACCAAAATATTTAAAGCCTCATTTTTCAGGATGAAAAATGAGGTTTATTTGGGTTTATTATGTTTCTTCCTTTGCTATGTGGAACTATCAACTTATTTTTCAGAAAGCTTCAACACCCCACTCAACAGTGGCCTGGGGTTTGGTCTGGTTTATTTGGGACTTTATTTTTTTTTTCCCTTTAAATCTCCCTTACTCGAGTTGTCACAGCTTGACAGCCTTGTGCCAGGAACAAGCTGTCATCCTGGAACTCATATCTTTAATTCCTTCCTTCTGATGCTAATAACACCTTAAGATGATTAACTCGGAAAAAAAATGTAGTATTTTTCTGCTGTTTGGATGATGGTCACTGGGTCTCAGCCCTTCATTCATCTTGGAGTAAAATTGAAGTGGTCACCCCTCTCCTTCTGCAGGGCTCTCCTTGGGTTTAGTTTCTGGATTTGATTTTCTGAATATCCAGGATTCTGCGTTGTCCAAATGCTTTTCTTGACAGTTTAAGATGCAATGGGGTGAGAAGCCCCCTTCCACAGCATCCCTTGGCTGAGAGCCACCCTGCAGCTCTCCCTGCTCACATCCTCTCTGGGATGTTCCTTTGGGAAGGGCCTGGGCAGCATTCCCATGCTGGCAATGCTGGGAGACACAGGAGAGTGCACGGACATCCCGTCCTGCCCCAGCCCCACTGCCAGCTGGGCATGCAGCGCTGCGCTGCGAGGACACGGATCCCTTTCAGCATGAGCTTATTCATATTTTTTAAAGATGTTTTTGGTCTGGGACTTGTTCAAGGCCTGTTTTAGCTTCCCAGAGTTCCACTTACCCCAGGCATAACGGTGTCAGCTCAGCTGATGCTTCCTGCCCACTGTGTTGGACAGTAGCTTCCACACCTTTTTGCTCATAGGAAATAAAGTTCTGGATAAAATGACACATCATGCACTGTAAATCCCTGTAAATCCCTAGATGTGGAGTTTTATGCTGGTGTGTGTGAGGGTAGGATCCTGGGGATGCACTGAGCAAGTCAGAGGAAATAGGAGACAGCAGAAAATTGGGGGAAACACCTCTTTTAGCTTAAATTCTCCATGGATTGGTCAGTTCTGCCATCTGATGAGTGGCTTGATATTGGTTTAGGTTTTTAGGTCCTGCTTGGATCATCACTCACAGGGCTCTGGGTGGTGTGACTGTGCCAAACCCTTCATTTGGGTTTCCAGGTGCCTCAGTTTCCCCAGCAGATGAATAAATAGCCCCTTCCCTCACTGCTGTTGTGACGGACTGGGGTGGCACCTTCTGCAGGTGTCGCAGGACTTGAGTGACCCAGGACAGATCCCTTAGGCCCCGATGCCAGCAATGGCTCTGTGCTGGGTGTGGCACGGCAGGGTCCCAGGTGTTCTTGCCTCCCGCACAGGTCGGGTTTAGAGGGATGAGTCTGGGGGCTTTGGGAGTGTGGTTGGAAGGGGCTCCTCAGCTCTTCACTCCTGGGTGGGGAGAGAGAAGTGACTTGAGGAAAGAGGGGAGCAATGGGGCAGGCAAAGCTGACGGTCCCTGCGTGGTGCAACTTGTGAGCTCGATATCCTTGTGCTCCTGGCATCCCCATGCTCCCAGTGTCCCTGTGGTGCCCATCCTGGGCACAAGGACCCCCAGTGATGCCCACTCACCTTTTTCTCCTCCCGTTGTGCAGGAATTGCAGCTGAGCCAGGGACGATGACTGCGGAGAGCGCTGAATCCAACGGGCCCATGCGAGAACTGGAGCAGGGGGAGCCCAAGGTGCCGGTGCCCCCCGTCCCACCGCGGCGCCGGGGCCGCCGCCTGCGGCGCCGGCCCCCAGCGGAGCCTGCGCTGAAAGGGCAGCTCCGCATGCGCTCACCGGCGGGAGCCTTCGTCATGGTGGGCATCTCAGTGGTCCTGGTGGGCATGACCATTGCCGTGGTGGGCTACTGGCCTCACCGGGGACATGGGGGCACCGGGGCCAGCGCGGGGAACACCAGTGTGGTGGGGGACATGAGGAAGGAGGTGATGGCTGGGCGCCATGTGCCCCACAGCGAGAAGCTGAAGCTGATCGGCCCTGTGATCATGGGCATTGGGCTCTTCATCTTCATCTGCGCCAACACGATGCTGTACGAGAACAGGGACATGGAGACCCGGCGGCTAATGCAGAAGGGGCTCTATGGACTGACAGTGGGGCTGCCTGAGGAGACCAGCCCCGAGGATGGACACTGCCAGCATGGGGACAGCCAGCCCTTCCCCAGGGCCAATGCTGAGTGTGTGGAGGGCTGTTACCAGGTGGACCTGTCTTGTCAGCCCTGCCCCGATCCCGGCAACAAGTGGTCTGACTGCTACGGCCCCAACCAGCTCCAGACCATGGCCGAGTTCCTGCAGCACCCGGCAGCTTCCCCAGCGGCCTCTCTCCACAGTCTCCGCTCCACCGAGGTCAGCCTGAGTCTCCCGTGCCGCTCTGGAGCCGAGTCCCTCCTGTCCTCGGCCGTGGGGGCCTTGGCACTGCCCATCATCAAGCTCAACAACTGCTTGCTGGACAGGGCAGCACGAGGGGCTGGTGGGAGGGCAGAGAGGAGCCCTGCTGAGCATCCCCCAAAAACAGCACAGCTTTCGCGGGCTCTGCTTTCCATCGGTGACAGCACCATGCCCTGCAGCCAGGTCGATGGTGGTGGTGGCAACGTTGTCATCAATATGGATGGCAGCTGTCCCAGCTCAGAGCCGCTGGTGGAGCTCAGCCCTGATGTGCACCTGCATACCCCTGGACACTCCAAATCCCTGGACCTTGGCCGGCCAGGGGTGCTGCTGCTGGCCCCCATCAAGGACCGTAAGAACCGGAGCTGGCCTCGACTGGACCACGTCAGCCTTGTGGGCTACGCCAAACTGGAAAGTACTGGCGAGTCCTCGGACCAGCTGCTGGAGCCCAGTGAGCCCCCAAGCCAGGGCGAGCCCCGACCCAGCTCCTGGGTGGTGGGGATGGAGCAGGGCACACGGGTCTGATGTCCCCAGCACCTTTGTGGACTGTAACATCCTAGTCCCTCATCCTGGCCGTCAGCATCCACCAATGACCTCAAAACTCCACATCCAGGAGGGGTTTGGGGGTGGCATTTTTAATCGAATGCCAAGAAGGTCTTGACCCTCTGCTCCTGGGGGAGGACTCACCTAAGGTGGGATGTCCTTCCCGGTGGATGCCCTTGGCCTTACAAGCCCTTCTCCTGGTGGCTTTTCAAGAGGAGTCCTCGTTTTGAGACCCTACACAAATTGTGGGATGGGGACATGGGGGCAAGTGAAGACCCACCAGGCCTCACAGTACTTTATTTCAGCAGGGTTGGTGTGGGGAGATGCTTTAGGGGGTGGTGTCTCCTTGTCCAGCCTCAACCCACCAGAAAATTTGCTTGGCCAGAGCACGTAGGCCCAATGGGGCTATTAAATATTATCTGGATACCATGTGGTCGTGCCTTGCCGCCTCCTGTTGCCCGTGGGGTGCTTGGGAGGGGCAGCACCTGTGGCAGTCAGTCCAGAGGGTCTGTGAGACCTTGTGCCCCCATCCAAGCTCCACTGGAGAAGGGATGCTCCATAACCAGCTGCTCAACATTCACAGGATGAGGTGATAAGCGCAAGGTTCAGAATTTTTGTGAAGAGAAGGGATGTAAAAGGTGCCCAGGGCATTGCAGGCAGTGAGCCAAGGTGCTGCTGCCCATCTGGGGTGCAGCAATTCTGACAGCATCTCTGTAGATCAGGGTTGGTTTGTGCTGGTTTTTGGTAGGATGAAGGATGCAGGTGGTGGGAGGAAGGATGTGAAGGGGCAGAGAGGTGGGGGAGTGTCGGTGCTGGTTTTGCCAGGTCCTGTTTGGTGCCGGTTGGATGCAGAACAGGAGCTGTATGGGCTGAGGCCAGAGAGGCAGCTTTTGCAATGGGGTGGATTCCTGGAGAAAAGGGAGCTGGGGGTTCATCCCATCCCTTTTTACTCCCTCCAGCACTCTCTCAGAGGAGCCCTGGGATGCCAGGGGGTGTGAAAGGATGGACTGGAGCTGTAGGATGAGGACAGCTCTGCTCTCCAGCAACTCAGGAGGCTTCAAAGTGGCTATGGCAGCCTGGATGGGATCTTTGCCTTTTGCTTTCCCACAACCAGGGACTGTTGGGATGGCCGAAATCTTTTACTTTTATCTGTATGAAATGTTTCGGGGGACGTTATTCCTGTCTCTGCTTCTCCATCTCTGGTCTGAAGTGAACACTGAGTGTCAGACCTTGCAAACCTTGGGAACAATGTCCTTCTCCAGATCAAAACATCCCAGCAAAATCATTGGGAAATTGCCTTTTCTACCCCAACCCCCTCTTCTCCCAAAAAGCAACCCCCCCCAGTATTTTTGGGGTTTTTGCAGGGAGTGTGTGTGTGTGGGTGTGTGTGTATGTGTGTCTGCTTTACAGGGAAAAGTTGTCTCTATTTCCAATGCCAACCGTCCCAGAGAGCTTGGGTACAGCTTCTCCAATGCAGGCAACAGAGATAGAACTGACAGCTGTGGTTGGGGGCCAGTTGCATCCCAAAGAATTCTCTGGGAGTGATACCAGCCGAAGCTCAGTTGTTTATTTGGCTGCTTAATCTCAACATCAGTGCAAAGGCAGCAACAAGAAAAAGTTACCATCAGGGTCTGCCTGGGAGCAGCATCCCAAGGGAGGAGCCAGAAGGTTGTTTTTGTCCAAAAATAACTTTTTCCTTGGGCTTAACCAGCTGCAGCCAGAGCTGATGCTGGGCCCTGGGCCATGCTTTGGGAACTGGCAGCAAGAAATTGGAGCCCAAAATGCCACGAGGAGCTGCACGAGAAACTACTGGGGACATTTAATTTTTCCCCTTCATTTTCTGGCTGAGGCTCAGTCTAGCCTTGGGAAATGGCTGGATCACAGGGGAACCTGCCTGGACCATGTGCCTGCACTTGCATTGTCCTGCCCCATACTCCTTCACAGCTCAACAGCATCCTCCAGGGGAGGCATTTCTGAGTCACATAGGGATCATTTCAAAATGCAGAGCAGCTTGATTAATTAATCTGGCAGGGTGAGAAGCCCTGTGCCTTCTCCAGGAAGAGCAGCATCTGTGCATCCCTCACCTTCAGCTCCGCCTGTGGACATGGTTCACAGAGTATTTGTGGGATTTTAACACTGCTGGTTTCAGTGGATGGTTGCTGTCCTCACAGAGTGCTGGGAATGAACTGGGCAGGGATGAAGCTGGTTTAGAAACAGAAATTAAAAGGGAAAGTAAAAATACACACCCTGGATGGATCCCTCCGTTGATTGCTTAGCTGTGAAGTGGAACAATCCTGGAAGCTCTAGAGATCTCCCACTGTGTAGTTTGTGAAGGACAGTGCTTGGTGGTATTCTGTCCTGCTCAGGAATAGGCTGGATATGCTATGGACTAAATATCCAGCTGTTGTTACTGCCAGGATATCCCTCCCCAGGAGGTGGCCACTGCAGGAGGCTACCAACAGAAGGGGGATTTCATCAAAAACACCAGCAAAGAAAATTGGGGGATTGTCCCCAACACCAACATGTCCAGGCGGACGAGAATTGACCCTGGGGGTCCCTTGGACCAGAGGCTGGAGGCTGGAGGCTTGCCCTAACCAGGGCCGATTGCAGTTATTCCCCACCACCGAGAAATCTCTCAGCTGGTGCCTGGCTCCAGAACAGCTTAGTTTGTGCCAAAAATGGATAAAATGTAGAAGATGGATTGAGGGAACCACTGCCATAGGCTGTGTGTGGATGTGCCCTGGGGAGGTGCAGACCCTGCCAGTGGCTGTAAGACGGTCTGTCATGCACTGGACACCCCAGTAGTGCCAGAGGGTTTCCAGATTTGCTGCTGGGACACCTCTGTCCCCAGGGAGCACAATAACCACAGCTGGGGACAGTCATTCCCTGATACTGCTCAGCTGTTGGCTGGTTTACAGCTCTTTCTCCTCTTCCTCCGCCTCCTTCTCCTCCTCCTCTTCCTCCAGGGCAGGTCACAGCCATGAATCTACTTGGCCAGAGTGCCCTTCCTTAAGATTTAAGGTCTGTGGGAAGGCGAGGGCTCTGCTCACAGCATGCACTTGCAGTGCTGCCAGGAGTGAGTGATCCTGGCCATAAATATCCTGCCGAGGTGTTGGGAAGATGGTGCATAGGGGACGGTGTGACCTGTGCTGGGTGAGTGTGGCTTTTTCCCCTCCATGGCTAAAGAGGAGCAATGTGATTGTGCAGGTGGGCTCCCCGGGACTGTAACATCCTGAACTGTTTTGGCAGGGGGCTGATTTCTGTTGCTTTATTTTGAAAAAGGGCAAGCATGTGATGCAAAATGCCTCTCCGCCTTAATGAGCCAGCGCTGAGCCAAAGGCACCCATCCTAGTGCTTCCTGGTAGCCAGGGAAGCTGGAATGGGGCTGGAGCTGGGGTGGGTTTGGGAGTAGTTGCTTAATTTTTTAAAATTTTTTTTTCTGTGGGTTTGGGGGTGTCCTGTATTGGTTCCCTGGCATCCAAGGCTCTGCACATTAATCCTACTATAGAAATGTCGGATGGATCCCCCTGGGGCTGGTCCTGAGTGAAAAGCCAGAGTTCCCTCAGTGTTGTCAGCATTCATGTGATGTATTCTGACAGCCAAGTGCTGGCACAGGCTGGAGCCCAGATCTCTGGGGCTTTGGCTTGGAGCCCATCAGCGACCACTGTCTGTGCTGGGGGCAAAAAGCAAAAGATACCCATGGATCTGCAGGAGTCTGCAGTGGTGTTTCCCTGGGTGGTTGGGGATGGAGCAGGGAGAAATCCAAGGCCATTGACCCAGCTGCTGCAGGACCTGAGGTGATTTCCCACCTGGATTTGGCTTTTCTTCTGTGCCTCAGTTTACACAGTGAAGGAGCACAGAGCTGAGCTCAGTGCATCCAACCTGGCCCATTGCCAGCATAATTCCTCCCTTTCAACCCTGTTTATCTCAGACCCTGGGATGAACAACCCTGGGCTCTCCCAGCTGGAAGTGATGGAGTTGCCCTGCTGTTGCCCGGCTCCCACAGCAATTCCCCCTGGAACCCTGAGAGCAGCCTGATCCTCCAGAGACATGACTGGCTGCTGAGCCCCAAAAACGGGAGGAACAGCCTAAAAATAGCCTGGGCCGGAACAAGCTGGAGAGTGAAAGGGAACTTTATTCTCCTGATGTGACGACTGCTCCTCCAGGTTGAGTTCTGGAATGGAGATGTGAGGAAGGACCAGGGATGGGTGATGAAGGGAAGTTACTTTTCTGGCTTCTTCCCAAAGGATGGGACCTCCAAGGCAGAGCCATTGCCTTTGGTGTGGGATATGGGGGCTGGAGCGGGTGCAGGGCCACCCAGGAACACAGACTCGACCCGCCGGGAGCTGCTGCCTCCTGCACGGCTGGGACGAGGGGTTGGGGCTTCATTTATTTGCATCTGGATTGCCATGGTGTTTGTTTGCCTAACATTTTTCCTTACCTCTAGCCAGGCAAAACGCCGCAGGCAACATTATCACACCCCCTCCTGCTCTGGCTGTGAGGTGGATAAAGGCACCCTGGGCTTGGGACACCCATCCAGAGGGGCTGGAATGGGAGGAGCTTTAAGGAAAAGCCTTCCAGTCTCCTGGGATGGCCACAGACAGTGCTTAGCATCGAGGTGTCTGCTGGCCCTGCGTTTGTTTCCTTGGGAAATGAGCTGAGGACACTTTTCCCCTGGGCATTTTGGATGGGGTTCCAATGTCCCCTGTACTGGGGTGTCCCTTCACTAGCGATGGCAACACTCCTGCTCAGCAACACACCATGGTTTGGGTGGGTGGGCAATGTGGGACCATACCGCTGGTGCCACTGACTTCCCTGCAGTGTGTCCAGGACAGGGATGTGCCAGAAGCCCTTGGGAACCGTCAGCCCCGTGTCCCCTCCCCGTGGGAGTCCCAAGGCTGATGATGGTGTTTCTGCCAGGACACACTGGTGCAGTCCAGCACAATCCCCTGTTGTTGTAGCTGGTAGCTGTGGGACAGACTGGGAACCACAGGAGCCTGACAGAGCTTGGAGCTGCTCCCCAGGTGATGCTCAATAGGACCAAGAGTGGGAGCAGGGGACTGACACCCTAAAGTGCAGCTAAGCAAAAGGACAAAGCCATTTCTTGGTTGTTTGTCCCCAGACGTGATTGTTTTGGGGCTGTGATTTGTACCCAGCCATGACCCCTCAAACCAGTGCACTGTCTCAAAGTGCTGGGACCTCCCCAAGCCCCAACCCCTTGGAAAAGGGCTATTTTTGGCATGACCCTGCTGGGGTTGGGAAGGAAAGGAGCCTGGGAGATAAGGGGACCTGGCTCTACCACAGAGCTGTGTGTGAGTGATGCTGCTGTGACACGTCCAGGAAAGCACCTCCAGTGGTGCCAGTTTCCCAGCCATCCAGGTTCAGTCTCTGAGGCTCCTTGGTAATTTTGGCTTTACAGGACACTGAGATTTAATACTTGGAAGCAAACTGTCCAGGGTCAGGGTGGAAGAGGTGATGGCTGTCTGGAGCAATGGGAATTCCGAGCATTTAGCATGACATGCCACCCTTTTCTTTCTGTCTGTTAGGGAAACTGAGGCACAGGGAGGTACCAGAGCCAGCCCCTGAGCTGCCCCAGCCCCCAGGGAAGCTCTTCCCAGCCAATTTCCAGTCTCCAGCTGCCCTAACTGGGCCATCTGGCTCTTGTTCTCTGTCAGGCCGGCAGCCGAGATGCCCTGTCAGCTTTTTGTGCCTATTTCTGTCCCTCCTAAAGCTGCTGCAGGCAGAAAAAAAAACGAGATAGGACCAAAATATTGATGGATTGGACATTTTTCCCCACGCCAGTTGAGTCACACTCACTTAGGGTTGGGCACCAGCTGCTGAGCAGAGACCTCACCTGGACTCACCACAAATTCTGCAGCTCAAAGGAAGGTTTTATATCAAGTGATGCTTCTTTGGGGCAAACTTGAACTCTGGGAATTGCTTCTGGCCCTTTTGGGGGCTTTGGTCTCCCATGTCACCACACTGGGAACTGTTTAGGGTCTGAAGGCACCAAGAGCCCAGGGAAATGCTGGTGCAGGACTGGGAGAGCTTTGGCACCATCCTAGCTACATTTGGGGGCTTTGGTTCAGGCTGCTAAAACCAAGTCACTACAAACACAGGCTAAGGAGAGAGACCTGGAGGAAGGTGAGAAGGAGGAAGGGAATTCAGTGCCAGGGACTTTTGTTTGAAAATTTATTGAAAAATGCAATACAAGAAGCAATACTGAACACTTAGGTCCGCCTAAATGCTATGGCAATTTTCCCTTTCATTCACTGTGAAAATCCAAAATAACAGCTCCCATCACTAGTTGATCTAGAAAGTTTTACTAGCTTTAAAAGTTCCTATTTTTACAAAGAATGAAAACGCCTAACCTAGACAATTCACAATTGCCTTAAAAAATTTTTACAAAGCTCCTTCATCTTCTCAGCTAAATTATTTAGTTTTTTAGTTTTTTACAAGTTTCATCTCTAAGGCTGGGACACTACCACCTCTTAAGGTAATTGTACAATTAGGAAAATCATCAAACCACAGTTTATTAAAACCAGAAATCAGTCAGTCCTTTGCTAACACATCTCTGTTGGTCAGGGATTGCTTTTGGGCAACTGGAGCTGCCGTTCCAGTTTAATGGAGGAGAACATGAGCTCCTTGCCTTCCTTTCTATAAAAACATTCATTCATATATAAATAGCTTCCATATAATGTATATTATACAATCAAGACAGTCTCTGGGTGAATTTGTGGAGTGGGAAGAGCTGGGAACATTCATATAAATAGACCTTACTTAGCTGGTTTGTCCCTAGAGCTGACACAGCACGCTCAGAGCCAAGGATTTTAAGCCCCACCAGAGGTGGAAGGGGAGTGGGCAGCCCCACCACGGCCTTGGCAGAGGGTGAGAGAAGCTTCTTCCGCTTTTAACTTCCATCTTCTTCCCAGGCTCCTGTCCAGCTCCCGACTTGGGCACCGTGTTGGCGGAAGTGGGGCTGGAAACCCCTGAGGTCAGACAGCAGGTGATGGCAAAGGGCACATGAGGCTATGACTTGTTTAAATTACTCCAGGAGAAGCAAGAACTCAGCAGGGGGAAGTGTGGAAATGGGCAACCTGGAAACAGCCCCCCAAAATCCAGGGAAAATATCAAAATAGGGTCATTCTAGTCTATGGGCCCTTTAACAAGGGATGTTTGCAGCCACAGTGAGCACATCCTTTTGGAACCACCTCTCCTGCCAGCAGGTTTCTCACCCCAGAAATCCCCTGCTTAGGGTGTTTTGTCCCACTCATCATGCTCTGGGCATGGGACACCTCGAGCGAACACCCAGGGACCACATTCCTCTAAATTCTCCTGACAGCCAAGCGCTTTTAAGTGCTATGGACAAACTTAATTTATCACGCTGGCATGGCCTGGTAAAGCCCAGAAATCCTCTCAGCCACTGCTCCACACACCCCTTCACTCCTCAGGTGGCTGTTGCAAGTGAGAAGGAAGAACTGAGCGGAAAAGAATTCAGTTCCCAGAAAAATGACAGTGCCAGAGGGTGCTCAGCACGATGGGTGTTTAAGGCAAGCATTACCCGACTAAGCTGAGGACAGCAGAGACATAGACCCCTTCCAGAGCCTGCATGGCAGAATAAGGAAGGAAAGGGATTTTCAGACATGGATAGGAAGACTTAATCTCTGTACTACAGCCCAGGAGGCCCTAAATCCCCAGAGCATGATGACCTGAGGAAGGCAGAGCATCCCGGGGGGGACACCCTGCACCAGATCAGCCCAGAGGCAGCTGCAGGCACAGGAAGGCTGGAAGTTGAGCATGACCCAGGGCCAGCAAGGTTCAAAGAGAGCCAAAATCCAGCAGCTCCAGCAGAGTCTCCAATCAATACTGACAGCCTAATTAAAATTGCACCTGAAGCTGAGAAGCTGCACCAGCCCTACTGTAGTTCTAGGGCTGTTTGCAGCTAAACAGTGGAGTCATTGATTTAGCCGGAGCTAAATCCAGGGACTTCTGAAATACACTATTCAAATTTAAAACTGGAGAGCTTTTTTTTTTTATTGTCATTTTTTTCCCATCCTCACCTGAGGAGCAGAGCACTCCCTGCCCTCAGCTACCACTGTGCCACACTATATATATGTATATTTATACAAGAAAAAATAAAAATAAAATCACAACCTCAAGTGGACTAAAGTGATCACAGGTGTCTGGGCAGACTCTTTACAGAGCTTGGTTGGTTTTTTGCTTCTTGAATCTTAAATTTAAATGGTGGAAGGACAAACCAGGCAAGAACATTCCCACGAAGCTGAGAGAGCAGCAGTGGGAACACATCCAGCCCCTGAAATCCTGTTTTTGCATCACCCCTTCCATGCTGGAGATGGCCCTGGGGGTCTGTAAGCTCAGCCTCAAAATTCAGACAATCACCCTGATATTTCATTCCAGCAAAGGGGTCATGAAGCCAAATGCAGACCCTCAGGCCAGTGTGGAAGAGGGAATGTCAACACTTCCCATGTGGTTGGCTCTATCACAACCAGCAACACCTGACACTTCCTAAAATTCCTTGTTCAACCTCTCCAAATACAGCTTGCAGACCTACTAAAGGAGTTTAAATTAAATTATAGTAGGATACACACTCTGGGAAATGGTTAACGTGTTCAGCTTTTAAATAGCACTGTGAGGGGAGGAAAAAACCCAACCCATGACTTACAAAAAAACCCCTCCCTACTCTAAAAATCATGAACACAAACAAGTGAAAAACTATGACACCAAAAAGCTCAGTTCCTGTGAATGCTGCACAAGCCTACCTTAATAGCATCCTGAGTCCAAACACCTTAAACACACACTTCTAAGGGCTTTTTAATTTAATGGCTTCTAGAAAACACAAGTAGGGAGCACTCTAGAGACACACGGGAAGAAGGCAAGATGCTATCACAGTCCTCTTAAAGCTCTAAAATTCACAGTATAAGATACTTGAAGCAACTTCCAGTATTCCATAAATCTAGTCAACTATTCAGATGTGTGCATAGGCTACACCACAAAACCCTACTGTGATCACATGTCAGGGCTGGAACCCAGGGGGGAGGGAGCTTGGAGCAGCCCAGGGATCACAGCAGGGCTGGAGCTCCCCAGAGTTACGAAAATAATCCAGAGGCAATCAGAAATGCTGCACAAAGTCTGACTCTTTAAACTGACTCTCCTGGAAGAAGGACCCATGACTTTGGGAAGGCATGTTTGGATCCCACACTGGGAATGTGCACAGATACAGCTCTGTTATCCCTGACGAGGCAGAGGGAATACAAGTTAAAACAGGGAGCCCTGGAGCCCTGCAAAGTAAGATTCTGTGTCTGAAGAGGCTTTGTGTGAGAGGGAATGCAAAATTGAAAACCTGTAAAAAATATTCAGTACAGTTAGAAATATGGCATATTTCTGTCACAATAGAGGTAAAAAAAACCCAACTAAACAAAACCCTATATCCAATAGGATTCAGTGGAGTCTGGAAAAATCCCAAGTAAAATGTCAAAGCGCAATTCTTAATAAATGATATGAATGTCTCTGAGTGTCAAGTCTGAAATCCGAGGTCTTTGTGCTCCAGGTAGTTTCTTGGTAGTTTTGCTGGGTTTCTTTTTCCTGGTGTTGTTGCAGGCAGGAATGTTTCCTAGCAAGAGAGGAAGAGGATAAGTTACAGCTACCAACAGCAGCATGCTGGAAGAGACAGGAATCTGCTTCCCCAAAGTGGATGGGAACTGAATTCAGGTGAGTTACCACCTATGGCAGGTGAGAAGTGCCTAAAGGGGCTCCAGGAGAGCTGGAGAGGGACTTTGCACAAGGGCCTGGAACAACAGGACAAGGATGCCAAGGACAGGGTTAGATGGGATATTGGGAAGGAATTGTTCCTTGTGAGGGAGCTGAGGCCCGGGCACAGGGTGCTCAGAGTAGCTGTGACTGCCCCTGGATCCCTGGAAATGTCCAAGGCCAGGCTGCACGGGGCTTGGAGCAGCCTGGGATAGTGGAAGGGGTCCCTGCCATGGCAGGAGTGGAATGGGATGGGGTTTAAGGTCTCTCCAACCCAAACCATTCCAGGATTCTGTGATGAGTGCCATGGCACAGGATGGGCTTTAAAGCGCTGAGGCACAGACAGAGCTCCTGGATTCCTTTAGAAGCTTCTTCCCAAACTCATAAAAAATGCAGAAAATGGGATTTTCAGGGAAGCCTGAGATCCAGCTCAGGGTTTACTGGGCACTGATGTGGGCAGAGGTCTATGTGGCACCTACAGTTGCTCTGTGTGCTCCCAGCACATCATGGATGTCTGGGAAGGCAAAGTAGCCTAATGGCAGGAGCTGTGTAGCTTTTAAACCATTTGGGCTCATTTCCACAGGATTAGTCTGTCTGTGACTGCCTCATCAGCCTCCTTGGATCTAACAGGAGCAGCCTGAGCAGGACTCGGTAGAGAACATAGATAATTTTACTTCAACTCTGACCCTATTTACCCAAATCTGTGCACAGAGATCAATCACCCCCTACTGCCACCTGAGGTGGTCTCTGTACTCACACAGCCTGGCTACTCCTCTGCGATCTCTGTTTCCTGGTGCACAACCACTTTGGTCACCGACATGTCTGGGTGCTGCTCCTTGGCAGCCTTGATTGCCTGTGCCAGGACCTGTGGGACAGCAGGGGAGAGCACAGGTTAGAGCACGTGTCACAGCATGGCACCCACTTTTCCCAAGGGTACAAGTAACCCCAGCGTGTAAAAAAGAGAAGTGGATGTACTTGTGTCCTGGGTTGATGCTGAATTGTATCCCCATTCTGTTTAGCTCAGAAATAAGTTTTGCCCCTTTAATACTGGATCTGAGAGTGAAAGAGAAGCGGTAGAATGTCTGAGGCAGGTGGTTTCAAAACATAAAGATCAGAGTTTTCAGCTTTCCCTCACACACGGCCTGTGCTGTCTGCAGTGCGGATGGCAGAGAGCTCTCCTTTGCTGTTTGTTAGTTTTGGGCCAGCTGAGGCGGAGAAGTTCTCTGGACTGTGTTTTTTTTTCCTTTTCCTTAGAACTGTTTAACCTGCTCTGGACTAAAAACCCAAAGGGGCACCAGGAGCTCACACCTGTGGCCCCCCGGGCCTGGCCTGGGCCCGGCCTTTCCCAGCCCCAGAGGGACTGAGGGCAACTGAGCCGAGCTGCAGCCACGGGAGAGAGACTTTGGGAATTTGTCATCTCTGCAAAGCAACGAGAGGTTTTGTTGTTCAGTGTTGTTCATTTGTTGTGCTGGAGAGTGCTTTGCCTGTTAAATAAACAAAATTTTTTCCACTTACTTCCAAAGAAATTTTTCTGTCCCGAACCAGTTGGAGAGAAGGACTGTTCCAATTTGCTTTCTAGAGAAACCCTATCCTGAAGTTTCTTCCCAAATTTACCCTAAACCAAGACAACTTGATAGAATTACAGAGATCCCAAGTTAGAAAGGACCCACAGGGATCATCCAGTCCAGTCCAGCTCCAGGCCCTGCCCAGACCCCCCAACAATCCCCCCTGGGCATCCCTGGGGCGCTGCCCAAAGGCTCCTGGAGCTCTGGCAGCCTCGGGGCCGTGCCCATTCCCTGGGCAGCCTGGGCAGTGCCAGCACCCTCTGGGGGAAGAACCTTTCCCTGAGCTCCAGCCTGAGCCTCCTCTGTTCCAAGGAGCAGAGATCAGAGCTGCCCCTCAGGAGGAGCTGCAGCCCCTGCTGAGCTCTGTCCTCTGCTCCAGCTGAACACACCAAGTGCCCTCAGCCACCCCCTTTATGGCCCCTCCTGATCCTTCACCATCTCCACAGCCTCCTTTGGAATCTCTCTAATTGTTTTAGGTCTTAAATTGTGATACCCAACACTGCCCCCAGGACTTCAGCCATACACTTTGATGACCTGTGGTGCTATTGCATTATCCCTGAGAGGAAAAGCATTATTTGAAGAACACCCCCCATCTCTCCACTGGCCCATGTGAGAAGATGGTGAGAGCAATTAAGCATAACCTGCTTATTCTAGGCACATTTCAGACATTTTCTGTTAAATAAACTAGATCTTGTCATAAGAATATTTTCCACCCCCACGATACTTGCGACTAAATTTAAATTCAGAGTATAATTCTCTGATGACAAAATCATCACTTCCAACACACGCAAGAGGCCAGTGAGGCTGAGTCATCAGAAAGGTTTCATATAAAGCCAAAGAGATGTAACACAGTGCTGAGTGCTCTGAAATAACTTCTGGCACTATAGTGTAGCAATAGTGCTTCAAAGTTATGGGAAAATTAATGTAGATCAGTGAAATGTCAAAGAAAACTTTTATTTCACATTTTAATGGTTTTTTTTTAAAAAGCCTACAACTGTCCAAAACAATTCTGGAATCAAAACTTTGCTGCCAACATCAGTTTCAGATTAGAATTTGGCCTTCCTGGCTCAGCTGCACAATGTCAAAAAGGAATTTATTACTTAGAATCATGGAATGGCTTGGTTTGAGATGGTCCTAAAACCTCATCCCATTCCACTATCTGCTATGGGCAGGTACACTTTCCACTGGACCAGGTTACTTTAAGCCCTGTCCAACCTGGCCTTGAACATTTACAGGGATGGAGCATCAAAATTTATAAAAAATATGAAGTTTTATCTCTACCCCAGTAAAATTTCCCTGAGTCATTTTCTGGTGACACTGTCTTTGAACAGGCAGCCTGACTGATTTCTGCCAGCTCTGGGAAACTCTTTTGGATCATATCCACACTCCTACCTGGTCATGGTCTACGTCTGCATCTCCTGTGATGACAATCCTCTTCTCAATCCGTGTCTCTGAAATGCCACCTTTCACAGTCTAGAACAGAAGGAAAAGCTGCTGTTAGTGTAGAAGTGCAGAGGAGTTTGAGCGCACTGGGGCTGCCTGTCTAAAGACAGTATCCAAAAATAGTGTCACCAAACACTGCTGTTGTACCCAGCATTAGAGTCACAGGGAAACTGCTGCTGCTCAAGGAAAAACTGTCAGAGAGTTATTTTTTTTATAGCTGAGCCAGGGAAGAGCTTTTCCTCAGAGTACAGTTCTTCCTGCTGTCCCAAAGGACAGTCAGGGTCCATGTTCAGACTGTGCAGCAATTAATGCACAATCCACAGATTTAACACAGGCAAAACTGAACCCCTCATGCTTTGCTCCAGGTACTAATCATGTATTTGAAAGGACCTTCCAAAAATTTTTCTTCCTTTCATTCATCTCTGCCCATCTCTCCATCAGGCTGTTGTTTGATTTGAAGTTTTGTGCTGCTCCCTGGTGTTACCTTGGTGATCTGGGTGGTGGTGGTGCTGCTGGTGGTTTCTGAAGTGATGGTCTGGGCAGTCAGCAGGATGCCAGGGTCTAAATCCCCACTGCCACCGTCTGTCTGTGGGATACAAGAACAGGTCATCAGTCCCTGAGCAGTGGGGACAGAAGGAGGGGCTCCACATCACCAGAGCCAGACAGAAGACAATCTGAGGACAGCAGCTCCATCGTGGACCAGAAGACACAAGCCATCCTGTGCCTAGGCGCACAAGAACTGGGCAGGTCTCTGAAAGCTCAAAGTCCCTGTGCTTTAAGGTTGGAAAAGCACAGATCCTTCAGGGAGGATGCGTAACACCCCTCAGACTGGGAGGGCTGGGATATACCCAAATTTGAGAACACTCTGGCCCCTGCAGTGCTGGTCATATCATCCATGCCTGAACCATGACAGCAGACCAATGCAGACACCAATCCCAAATTTCACCTTGTCTGCATCCATGGAGATCAACAAAGCCAAGAGCACAATCTGATTCAGAAGGTACTTGTCACCCTTCCTCCCTGCTGACAACACCTTGCACATCCCACACTTTATGCTCTGCAGAAGCAAAGAACATCCAGACTGTCTTAGGGTGACTATATGATGCTTGTATCTCCAATGATCTGTTCTGTTTATGCTGGATATTAAGTTCTGCACCTTTAAGACTGGTTCTGAGAGCAAAGGGGGGAAAAAGAAGCACACAGTTTGTTTGCAGAAACTGCACTCCTCCGCATTCTTGCTCCTGTGTGCTGTCTGCAGCATGAATGGACAGGAGAGAGCGCTCCTTTGCTTTTAGTTAGTTTATTTTAGCTAGCTAAGGCAGTGAAGTTCCCTGGACTGTGTTTTTTCTTTTTCTTGGAACTGTTCAAACCTGCTCTGGACCAAAAACCCAGAAGAGCATTGGGAGCTCACATCTGTGGCCCACCAGGGCCTGGGACACTGCATTCCAGCACGGAGGGACTGAGACTGAGCAAGCCAACCTCTATGCCTCATGAAAATGACTTTCTGAATTTGCCATCTCTTCAGAACAGCAAGAGGTTTTACCGTTTAATGTTATTATCTTTTTTTTGTGCTTGTGAGTGCTTTGCTTGTTGAATAATCAGGATTTTTCCACTTTTCTCCAAGGAATTATTTTCCTGAACCACATGGGGTGGGGGTGGTGGCACTTGAATCTGCTTTCTAGAAGGACACCATTCAGAGGTCTCCTCCCAGATTTTGTCCTAAACCAGGACAGAGACATTTGCTGAAACAAGAATAACTTTTAAAGATAGTTCTTGGATCTCATCCTGCCTGACTCGACCACTCAAAAATCCAAATGCCAAAAATCCCAAACTAAGTCATTCTGGCCAGCTCATCCTGGTTGCACTGTCCATGTCCCCACTGGGCAGCATCCTCACTCAGCACTGGGACAATATCTGGAATTACCACAAGGTGGGACCATTTTCCACAGTCTGGAAGAGATCTCATGGCACATCACACCCTGTGCACCAACTCCCAGTCACTTTTTCACAGGAGATCACTTTTCCTTTCCATTTCCCAGTTAGAGCAAAACTCCTCTATACACCTACACACATGCTGAAAGCCAGGGCAATGCTCACCACCATTGTCTGAATGATCTCTCTGATGCTGCAGTAGGGAGGATGCTGAGCAGACACAGCATCCCTCAGGAATCCCAAATTATACAATCATGAGATTTCTGCATCCATAACATCATCCCACAGTCACTTCACTGCAACAGCAGAGCATGGGCTTCTGCTGACAACCACAGTGATGGCAAAGCCAAGCTGACACAGGCTCCAAAATCTCAAATACATAAAGAAAGGCTGGGAAGGATGGGGGTGTTCAGCCTGGAGAAGGCTCCAGGAAGAGCTCAGAGCCCCTTTCAGGGCCTAAAAGGAGAGCTGGAGAGGGACTTGGGACAAGGGATGGAGGGACAGGACACAGGGAATGGCGTCCCACCACCAGAGGGCAGGGATAAGTGGGATTTTGGGAAGTAATTGGTCCCTAGGAGGGTGGGGAGGTTCTGGCACAGGGTGCCCAAGAGAAACTGTGGCTACCTCTGGATCCCTGAAGTGTCCAAGGCTGGATGGGGTTTGGAGCACTCTGGGATTAGTGAAAGGTGTCCCTGCCCACAGCAGGGGGCTAGAACTGGGTGAACTCTTAGGTTTCATCCCAAACCATCCTGTGATTCTGTGATTAAAACCTGTTTTAGACTGAGGATTAATTTTAACCTCAGCAATGAATCCATATCTGCATATCCTGTGCTTCGTAACATTGCACCACTAAGATTTTTACTTTCCAGTCACCACATACCCACTGAAGTTGCATTTTCTACAAAACATTTGGTGCTTAACACCATTTCAGTCTTGAAACCTAAGGATGACCACGTAATTTATAAACCAAGTTCTGAAAAGGCATAAACATTCTCTTTGGGGGAGCTTGGAAAACAAGACAAGGCATCTATTGCAGAAGAAAGGCAAACTCAGGTCAACTTTGTACATCCTGAAGCCACCAGTGGCTGAAGATAAATTCTGTTTGCAAGCACATCTTGAAAAAATGATTACTCTTCAGGGATAGCAAAACCACTGCTCCTCTAAAAATACCAGATGCACCTGGAAATAGTGTCCACAGCATCAGTGAATGCCAGCGCTGCACTCTGCAGACATGCAGAAATAGGCAGGTGCTGCTGTCTCATCCTCAGGACTTGGTGACAAAACATTGACTTGGGTTTAATTAAGCCCCCAGGAATTTTATCAGAACACACCTTACCTGTGCAGCTTCGTAGGTGATGGTCTTTGTCTCTGTGTGGACAATAGGGACTTCTTTTGTGGGAATTTCGCTTTTGACAGCACTGGACACGTCAGAGATGGTGACAGTCTGTGTCTTCACTAGTGGGGGCTGTGAGACAGGGTTAAAAACATCTTGTAAACACCCAGTTCCCATCTCCACATCCTGACTAGGCTGCTGGCAAGTGTTCTGACACTGATCTGATAAAAGCACTGTTGGAACCAAGGTCAGCCTGGAAATCTTTGGGTTTAAGTCTCTGGAATGGCACACTGCTCTGAGGGCAGAGATCAGGCATGAGGATTAAACAGGCAGCAAAATCCTCCAGCCCTTCCCCACACCGTGGACTCTGGTCAGCCCAAACCAGACATTAAGGGTTTAACGAGTGTGTCACAACACCACAGACACTATGTCCACTGAGTCTTAACTTTGTAATTACTAGAAGCTCATTGCCAGTTCCCAGGAGAAGATGACCTGCATCTGCTGATGCCAGCCAGTGTCAGGATTAACACCAACCCTGGGCACACAAAGACTTGATCACAGTTGAGCAGCTTTATCCTGACCTCAAGAGCAACATTGTTATTAAAAATCCTCATCAGGTCTTTAACTTTTATTAAATCAATGTCAGATAAAACAGAAAGAAAAATAAGGGTGGAGAGAAATCAGTTGTTCCACCACCTGATGATTATCCAGAAGAAGAGAGTGTGAATTCAGAGCCAGAGCTGTCCCAGAGGGCTTGATTTCTGCCACCATCCCCAACCCTGCCAGATGCCACCGTGATCATTAGAGGGGAACAGGCATCTATTGAACCAAAAGCAACATCAACACTGGAGCAGGCAAAAATCCTTCCCGCAGTGGGGAGCACAAAGGGACACACTGGACAGCACCTCAAATTTGCTCTGCTGTGCTGAGGGTCAGCTGCCAGTCCAGCCAGAGTCAGCAAAATTCCTAAGGAGCTAAAATTACATGGTTTTTGAGTCTAAATATTGCCTTTTTGTGGGAATGCCATAGGATGCTTAAATCCAAGAAGAGCAAAGGGCACTGCACTGCGGCGATTGTATTTCACACAAAGATAAATTGAGAGGGACTAGTATTTAATGCAAAGACAAATTGACAGTGGCTCATATTTAATTCAAAGATAAATTGTAAGGGGCTTATTGTACTGACTGCGGGAGATGGACCAGCTCATTAGCTCCAAGCATGAGTCCAAGCCAAGCAAACCCAGCTCCTCTGCAGGTCTGTAGCATCTATTTGCTGCAGTGTTTGGGTTCCCACTCCAAAGGTAGCCAGGGTGTGGGGCGCAGGAGCTGGGCTCACTACCTGGAAGCAGCGAATGAACTCTGGCAGCCTGTTAGGAGCATCTGGGTTGGGACACTCGCCATGTGGCTTTCTAAAGGTAAAGTTGTCTTCACCATCATCTGCCACCTCCTCCTCCTCTCCTCCCCAGGGCTGCCAGGGAAGTGCGGCAGGGCTGGGGGGGGCCTCCAGCTCAGAGAGCTCCAAGTCCTTCTCCACATCCACACAAACCCCCTTTCCACATGTCAGGTCCTCCTTTCTGGCAGAGTGGCTGGGAACCACCTCCTCTTGCTCCTCCTCTTTCTCCTCCTCCTCGATGCTTAGGGAGGAAGCACCGAAGTGCCAGCTGGGAGAAGGCTGTGAGGCGGGTGGCACTGGAGCCTCACTAAAAACTACTGACTGCTTTGAGCCCTCCCACGCAAAGCCAATGTTAAAACTGCGCCACTCTGCCACCGCAGCCACATCCTCCTGGGAGAGAAAGTCACTCATTTTCTAAAAAGAAATGGATACACAAAAAAGGCCAGGGAGAGAGAGAGAGAGAAAGAGAGCAGGGAGTTAAGGAGAGCAGGAGGTCAGAAGGCATCAAGGCAAAACATCAGGTTCTTATAATACATCACATCTCCATTAACACATACAACAGTGGGGTTGGACACTGAAAAACCTCTGTGCTGTAGCCAGTGCATTTACTGACACAGCCTTCCTGGTACACTAATAATCCATGCTCCTAAATTTTAAGGAATTAATATGAAAACAGCCCTCTGCACCTAGAGAAAGAGACACCACTAAGCACTTTTCGTTCAGTTTGGAATAATTTCAGTGTGTCACATGGGGACTTGGGCACATCCAAAACATCAGTGGGCAACAAAACTCCCCCACTACACCAAAACCATCCCCTGATTCTGCTTTTAACTCCTTGAAAATGTTGCCTCACTTTCTAACAAGATTCCCTGGGCAAACAAAAAACTGTAATTTGTGCTTAAAATGTGAGGCCCAAAGCCTGTGGGTTATTTGGTATGATTCATTTTTTATACCCCTGAGGCTTTCACTTTGACTGACCTCCTCTCATGGCACAGCTCAATGGTAGGATAAGAGTAGGTGCCACTTCATGTAGGAACAAATAGATGCTTTTAGAAGTATAATTTCAAGAAATGACTCTTCCCCCATTTCTCATGGGTATTTTTCAGTTCTCTGCTTCTTTATGTTGCAGACAGGTTAGCTGTAAGATTTCTATTTATTAGAATTTCCAACCTCTTGTGCTTCTCTTTAAGTTCTTGGGATATTGCTTAGCAAAATTTAATAGGAGTGGAGGGAGAGCAAGCAGCACTGAGATGGGTGGGTCAGACTGTGCTCACAGGAAAAGGTTATTTCTGATCCAAACCCACTTCCACATGTTTCTCCAAAGGAATATTTAAGGGGAGATCTCAAGACATTTCACAGTTTCCTCCTGAGGGCAAAGCTCTGATCTCTGCTCCCTGGCACAGGGACAGCAGCCAGGGCACGGCTGGAGCTGGGCCAGGGCAGGCTCAGGCTGGAGCTCAGGGAAAGGTTCTTCCCCCAGAGGGTGCTGGGCACTGCCCAGGCTGCCCAGGGAATGGGCACGGCCCCGAGGCTGCCAGAGCTCCAGGAGCCTTTGGGCAGCGCCCCAGGGATGCCCAGGAGGGATTGTTGGGTGGGTCTGGGCAGGGCCAGGAGGTGGACTGGATGATCCCTGCAGGTCCCTTCCCACTCAGGATATTCTATGATATCCTATCCAGATCCCACTCTCATATCCTAACACAAGACTATACGTTGCAATATTCCACAAAACAGAACATGAATGGGGTTATCAGTGGTGTACAGCCATGTCTTGTTGGTTTAAAACTTGAATTCATATACTGCCAATATGCTGACCTTCCATTAATTATAGATGCTAAACCTTGCAAATTATTCATGGGACCTTGAGAAGACACAGCTCATCTTCTGGGGTTTAACGGAACATGCCTTAGGAGTGAGATTTCTTTATGTAAGAGCTGGGGCACTACTCAGCCAAGAGAAGAATCACAGATAAAACAAAGAGGATTAAGCAGCTACACAAATACTGATGTATTTAAGAGGCAAAAATCTGTATACAGGCAAAACAACCTCTCAGTTATCTTTCACAGACAGATAAAATGATTTGCATTTTGGAAGCATCTCGTCTGACAGATGCATAAAGGAAGGGAGAGCTGAAATGGAGCCTGTGCCATGCGTATTCTGGTTACCAGCAGAGCCAAGTGTGCAGCAAACATGCAAGCTGGAAAGACAGAATGAAATCCTGATAAGATCAACTGATCTGAAGCTCTTTTTGCCTTGCCTTCCTATTCCACTCATAAGAAGATAAACTAATGGGAAGGTATTTGTTTCTAGATAAAGTTATCTATGTAAAATTCCCCTGTAGGAATTTCAGCATCGGTTACAAATTCTGATCTTATCAAGATTTGGTTTAAATTGCAAATGCCAAAGCATCCCTACGTTTAGGGCTCAGATTTGCAGAGTTCCAAGCTCACCTTGAGACCCAGGAAACCTGAGAGGTGCCTGGACTGCCAACTACTCATTTCCAGGGACACAGCCCCAAACCCATGAGGCCTAAATTGACGAAGCAGTCAAACACAGAGTAAATTAAATACAGGACAGGATGCAATGCCCCAGAAGACACAAACTGACCCAGACATGAATCCAACTAAAGCATCGTCCTCGAAACATAAATCTTTGTGCCCCTGAAGATATAGCTGAAGCGCTGCAATGAAGTGACACACAATAATTCAGACTGGGGATAAATTAATAACAGGCTTAATTTCATGTTTGATACCAGTGGCCAAAAGGATTTATTCTTCTCAAAAAGTGGTTTTGTATAAATCGGTTTGCCTGCATTTTTTCAAGACCCTGCTATTTTGGATCAGGATCTATTTGTATGACCCAGCTGCCCTGGGCTGTCTGAGTGGATTTTTTTTCCCACACTGCTGCCTCTCTCTCTGTTGAATATTTCATTATTTCCACCCCAAATCAGACTACTAATGTGAAAAAAACTTAAGGAGCACTAAAATGATGTCAACTGCCAGTTATTATTTAATAAAAATTGCTAAAACCATGAAGTTATAGTGCATAGTAACTCCCTACAGCCACCACATGAAATGCTAGGAATCCCAGCTGGTTAATACTTCCCAGTCCTGTTCCTTTCCAGCATGGCAATGGAATTGTTGATGCTGTTATTAGGTTATCCCCAAACAACGACCCACAGAAGCTCACAGGCTCAGAATGACTGTCTAGGGATGCACAAGGAGATGATGCTGCTTTGCAGCAAACCACACTCACCAGAGAGCGCTCCCAGATCAACTGATGCTCAATCTCACAGCTGACAAAGCACTTGGGTAAAAAGTATTATAAAGCAGAAAACAAGACATCCTTATTTTACAGTACCTGCCACTGCCTTGCCTTAAGATAAAAATTTAAAAAGTTTAGAAGCTGTTAAAAACATCCTGGCATTGAAAAGGATCAACATTACCTATGGATTTCTGGTTTTCAATGGATTATTTCACTGCCATTGATCTGATCACGACATCCTGACCAGCCTACTCAGACAACAGACAGATAAAAGAGATTTTGACCAAAATTAAAAGTAATGCTAGAAAACACAGTGTGCCCAAACCTTCAAAAGACTAAATTCTGTCATGAACAAGAATTCAATATATTTAACACACAGCAACCACCTCCAATCATTGCATCGATGACACGGCAACATGAAACAACCTCAAGATGAAGACTTAAATTATCAAAATGAGGTTGCTGGGCAGTAAGATTCCTCTGCCCATTCCCATTGGTATCCTTCCCATCCCTTTTGTGGGACAGGTACTCTTGGCATGAAGGGCTTTTTATTCCAAAACCCCTCTGCAGAGAACTAAGTACCAAGAGCATTGCCTTATTGCAATTGCAAGAGCTGCCTTAGTGCAGCAGCAGCAGGTGAAAAGAGGGGGAAAAGTAGGGCTTATAAATGCCATCAATTTTGTGCTGCTCATTCCACTTCCCTCATTCCATAAATGAAGCTCCAGTTCTGCCTTGGTGCCAGGCTCATCTCAGGAACCAGCATTATGAGCAGTCAGATATGCCTTCCTGTAATTTCACCATTGAGACTTAAAGTTGACACTTGACACAGCCTCAAAACACAACCTGAGCTTCAACCAGAAGAAACCCACCAGAAGCTCATGTTGTATCACTGAGCTGAGGAACAGTGGTTCATCAGGAATGTGGTTTCTTCACTTACAAAACCCAAAAGGAGCATTTTTATCCCCAGATTAACATACCAGGTGGGACAGAGGCTCTGTAGCTGAGCTGCGCAGGACCTGCCTCACTTCTACTCTCTAAACAATTTTCTGCAATTGATTTTTCCTACCACACAGTCTCCAAAGAGGGAGAAGGTGTTAAGAATGACATTAAGCATTTGGTAGAAGACTCCAGCAAACAAAGCCTGTCTTAAACCAAGCTGGATTTAATCCTCAGTTGAATTATTATGGCCAGTTTGAGAGCTTAGAGCTGCAGCCTTGTGTACTCCCTCTCCCCAGGAGCACCCAACCCACACCCAAGAGTGTCCAGCAGACCCTACACCCTGAATGCCATCAGCAATGACTCAGGGTCTGATGGCTCCTGCTTTGAAAAAGGAATACTGAGGATTAGTCCAAGGAAGTTATTAACACAGGTCATATATAGCATTTTTGGTTAATAAGCAGTGGAAAGAAAGATCTGATTTGCAGTAACATTTATTAATGGATTAATGTACATATTTACAAAGAAAAATCTGAGAAAAAATACAAAACCAAAAAAGTGTTCCAAAAGAGTTTTAGGTAAAAAAGAAAGTGTTTCTAGTCCCCACAGACTGATCCAACAGGACTGTCTACCACTGCTAAAAGATCCCAAAGAGGCTCAAACCAAGGCCAGTCCTTCCCTCTAGTCCCACAAACCTCAATAGATGCAAACAGAGATACAAGAGGAACCACCTCTGTCAGGTTCTCCAGAGTGACCCACTAATAAGGACAGACCAATGCGTTTCTGCATGAATCCATAACCCTTTATTGAATTGAACCAGAAAGCTTCCTCCCTCATCCTGTAGGTCAGAACAGGCACCATCAATTCATGACAAGGAAAAAAGAAAACTCAATAAACCAGCAGAACAATTCTCAGAGGGACAAATTACAGACACTGATGTGAAGTGAAAGACCTTGCCCATAAGCATTAGGATCTGGACTTGATGATCCTTGAGGGTCCCTTCCAACTCAGGGTATTTCATGATTCTATAACAACCTTCCCAGGAGCTGGTGGTAGAGCCAAGCCTCATTCCTCCAAACACAAACTACTTCCTTTGGTGCTGAGGAAATCCATTTCTCCTGATTATTTCAGGATAGGAGGGAGATACGGAATACCTACTCTTTAGGGTCATTACTAGTTACTGGACAAACCACAAGAGATGGGAGCCAGTCTTGGCTGAACACTGCCCTGACTGAGCTGCCCACAGAGAATCCTCAGCTCACCTTCTATCACTCCTTGAGTGAGGCAGGATGCGGGAGGAGATGCAGCCTCATTTATCTGCTCCCTTTTAGCAGTCAAAAAAGAAAAAGGGATGTTGTTTTACAGCAATGAAGACTTCACGTATCATCACACACAGAGCCCCACACCCAGCACAGCCTTGGAGCTGAATCTGAGTTCCAAGCTATTGGCTCTGGCACATGTGCTGCTTCAAAATACTGGTGTCTACCTTTTCCTAAAGAAGAAAGCACAAGAAACCCCTTTGTGTTCCTGGGTGTTTTAGGTGGTGTTCAGAAGAGCTGGAATCCAAGTAAGGAGATTCAGGAAGTGAGTGTGGAGCCAACCGTCAATATTGTGATGGGAAGCACTGAACCCTCAACAGCTCCCAGTGGGACCCTAGACATGAGCATCAAAGGGCTGACTGACCACACCACAAAACACTGGGCAGAACTGCTGGCAGACTTATCCTGCCTATGACACCAGTGTGCCAGTCACCAGAATGACAATTTCTGCAGCAGGTCACATTGAAAAACCAGGATTTCTCATGCCAACCTGGATGAGGTTACATGCTGCAGACATTTCCAGCTTCCCCGCAGGAGGGATAACTCAGCTCTCCATCACTCACATCACTGGTGGTACAGCCAAGCCAGCCAGGCTGAGTGAATCCCTGTGTCAATGGGTGCTGGTGTCAGGGCAGGCAGCCAGGAGCTGCTGGTGTTCCCAGCAAGTTTGTTCCTGAGGAAGGTAGGAGTGAAGTACATGTATTGGTTCCTTTATAGATCCCCTGAGATCTCAGCCCTTAAACAGCACTAGAGCCAACCAGCTCTCCCTGTGCACAGGGATGACAGCAGGACGCACAAAATCCTCCTCTTGGGGGTGCAGCCTGTGCTGACATCGCAGGAAAAGGGAAAACCCCAGCACCAAGGTGTAAAAGACATGGAGTGTGCACAAACGGGATGCAGAATGAGCAGAATGAGACCTTACGTGGATTACCATGGACTCTCACTCCTTTTGCATCACAAGCATACAGGGAAAAAAGCAGAGGAGTGATGGAAAGGGGCTGTAGCCCAGTGGGCATATCTCTGGGGCGCTGGACAGATGAGGTTTCTGTTCCTGGTTTCCTCTGTCAGGAGGGATCATATCTACCTGGATGAATACAGATAACTGGTCTCTAAACTGCCAGAGAAATAGAAAGCATTTGTTCAATTTCTTTAAACTCTGCAGTGATAATTGGTATATAAATCCCAGAAATGTTCCTGAGCATTCTCAGAGTGTAAAGTTTCCAAGGCTTTTTGCTGATGACAACTAGCCTTATCTCAAGATTAAAAGAGAGAGAAAGAGACCATTTGAATTAAAGAGTTACAGAATTGAGTAGAGGTGACAGAGCCTATCTCTTATCCCACTGGGATGAGACACCCTGAGCATTCCAGTCTAAGGTTGCTCTGGGCAAAAAGTTATAGACTTCAGGTTCTTTGGAAATGGGTGACAGAGTTACAGAAACCATGGCTTTGCCAAAGCCACCAATGTGGCTTCCAAGTTCTTGTCACGGGATCAGAAAGGCAGTAAACTCAGCAGTGCTCACCACAGCATCCCAAGCAGTGATCCTGAGCAATGGCTTTGGAAGGGAAGCACCTGTGTGTTCAACCTCCAGGAAATACAGACAGAAAATGGACAGAGAAACTCAAACAACTCCTGTTTCTTCCCTCTCCACATCAGGCTGGGGAGAACAAACAATCCCTCTTCTGCATCACAGCTGTTACCATTTTGGGGAGGAGATGCAGGCAGGGAATGCCAGCCACAAGTATCCTCTGACTTCTCCCATCCTGCATTTTCTGCACAGCACACGGCACCCCAACATCCTTCCCCACCTCTCCTCTCCAGGGCCACCTCTGTCTTCCTAAACCCCACACCAAATCCACTGGAGTCCAAGTGCATTCCAAGGGATGCTCCATGGATTCAGGGACACGGCCTGCTGACACTCTCCTTCACACCATACAACGCCTGGACAACAACCCTCAGACTTCTACACTTCCTAGTGCCAAAGGAGGAAGACTGTGTATTAAAGGCAGTGTATTAAAAAGGGAAGAATATTTTTCAATGAAAAATCAGCATCCTCACAAAACAAAAGTCCTAAAGGCACAAACTGGTGAACTAATCGGAGGAGGTTACAAGAGGAATTGGAAGGATTCCTGTGGGATTAAAACAAAGGGTTTCACTAGCATCTTAAGTTTCTGAGACAGTATTTAGAACCTCAACTTGTACATCGAGAGCAAGAGGTGTCTTGAGTGGTCCATGATACCCCATGGACCCTCAGACCAGACAGCACATGCGATGTTTGCCTTTTTCCTTCAAGCTTATCTGCTAGCTTCCTAAATAACACTGTTCACACAGATACAGATCTAGAAGGGGTTATAAATACAGGTATTTCTATATATTCACAAATTTTAGTCATTTAAGAAAGATCTGCTCCCTTCTCTTCCATGCTGCTGGAGCAACTTCCACCACTGATGACAGTGGGGGGTGTTCTCAGAGGGACTGTGTCCAGCCCAGTCCTCCAGTGGACACAGGAGAACATGGATTAGTGCAGAAAGGAGTAATGGGGGACTCAGCTCAGCCCCATCGTTACTATTTACAGAAAAGAAACCCCTTAGAGACAAAGTCCCACCTTCCCTCCAGCTCACAAACCAGCTCTGCTCAGTCCAGCTGGGCTGGAGCCTGCACAGCTCAGCCAGGATAACTTGGATAAATGGGAGCATTATCCAGACACTTACATTGAGGGCAATAAACAAAGAAAGGCATGCAACAGTTTGGTTAAAGTAGTCAAAAACAATTGAGGGCTTTAACATTAGAAGTGTGTCCTGATGTGGCCAAGGGAATGCTCAAGCAGCAGGTAACTCCATCCCTGTGACCTGAGCATGCATGCATCAGTTAGTTCCACACAAATTAAATAAAAAACATCCCAAGTGCACCAAGACCATCAGAGTAAAAAAAAAAAAATTATTAATCTATGTTTACAATAAATATCTCCTTGCAATGGGTTTTCTCCTATTACACTATGTATTTTCTTGGATGTGAGAATAGGGGTGGAGAGGGAAGCTGGGATAGTTTATCAAAGGCTTCCTCTACTAGGAAATGAAAAGCTGACCCTGTCCTAAGTTATTACCAAGAGCAGCAGTGAGAACCAGCACTTTTTATTTAAATGCTGATCTGAGTTTCCTAGAAATTGAGTGGTTATGGATTAGATCCCAATGTTCTTCCTAGAGAGTCAACCTGTTGTTGCCCACAGAGGCTGTGGACTCCCTATGCCTGGAATTGCTCAAGGCCAGGTTGGACAGGACTTGGAACAACCTGGTCCAGGGGAAGGTTCCCTGCCCACAGCAGGGGTGGAACGAGATGATCTTTATGGGCCCTTCCAACCCCAAACCATCCCAAGATTCTGTGATTAAGATTCCTGTAAATCCCCCCTTACATCAGTGTCAAATGTTCTTCAGCTTGTGAATATCTTACATTTAAAACAGTAAGATTTAAAGCAATTCTCCAGCAAGTCCTATAGGAAGTTTTCAGGGGCCTGGGAAACCAGACTCTCCTCCCATGATTTCCTCCCCCCATCTGCCCTCGCACAGCAGTTGGGAACAAGTTCAAAGAATTGCTTTTGCACCACAGGAAGCTTCAGAATGGACCTGGCAATCCATGGCCACTCCTGCCAGGTCTCATCACAGCCACACAAGGACATACAGCAGGATTAACATGACAGTCACGGGGTGTCCCTCCCTGGGACATCAAATTATGGAGAGATCAAAGACCAGGACAAGGAAGATGCAGCAGAGACTACAGCCAAGAAATTCAGGAGCTTTGGTCTTGAGGTTTCATCATGACCCTGCTGCCACTCAGAGAAAGAGCAGCCACCAAACAGTCAGCGCTATGACCAGGAGAAAGGACATCATAAAGGGAATACGTGGAGAAGGAAAAATGCTAGAGTACAGCTGACACTTTTTGAGTGATTTCTGCTCTTCAGGGATTGCAATAGAAACCTTTGGAAGAGTTGCTTCACTTGCTGGCCGGGAAAAGGCTGTCTCAGTAGGTGTCTCCTGCTTTTTTAGTTTGTCTTCATCCTGTACTAATAGAGGCCGTTCTTGTGTCTGCTTTCGTGGTAGAAGATCAAGAAAGACAGAGAGAGATGAACAAAAATGACAAATGGAAAGTGCCCAAAATGACACTTGGAGATGTGCAAAGTGTTAGGGCAGCTCTTCTCATCATAAAATAAACTGCCCTGGGGAGCAGAGCCACTGGTGGCCTGTGTCACACCAGCCCTGGAGCTACAGAACCATGTTCTCTCTGCAGAGCTCATCAACATCTGCATCAGGATCATGGGTGTTTGGTACCTGCCCTCCCAGAAAAGTGGAGGCCCACAATCTTCCAGAGCGTTTTGGAACTGGAATTGTGAGGAAAAAGTTGGAGGCATTAGAAATAGGAGTGGTTCAGTACAAAATGTGGTCTTTGACAGCTTCCTAGTCTACAGTGCCCTTAAAACCCAGTGTTTGGAAAATCCCATAGAACTGCCAGACTGCAGAGCAGATAAAAAATGCTTTTCCAAAGTTCTGACCAGAGTATCAAAATTCCAATTGGTTTGAAAATTCTATTGAACAAGCAAAAAACTGTAAATCTTAGAAATCTTACGCATGGAATGAGCAGGGTAGAAGTAGGAGCAGTGCAAACTCCTGGAATTTTGCTCTGTGTTTTAGCATTTTTTTTTCTGGAGTCTAAAGAATGAAAAAAACCCAGAATGAATAAATCAACACACAGGACCATGCAAGGGCTTCAGCACTTCTGCTGAAGAAAGGAAAGATTGTGGGAATGTTGCTGTTCAGTAGCTCTGCATCCCTTTAGTTTGCCAGCCCATGTCAAACTCAAGTGTACTTAGGAGAGGAAAAACTTGGCTCTAAGCTCCCTAAGCTGAGCCAACCTCCGCTGGTCAGTGCGGTATTTTGGGACTGGTTCTTTGCACACCCCTAAGTGGTGAGAATTCGGGAGAAAGTAGCTGGGAGACTGGGCAGCAAAAGAAAATATAAAATGCAAGAGTAACATGATCGTTAAAACAACAACAACAAAAAAAAAACAGAAAGAAAGACAACATAAAAAGAACAGGGAACAGTTACATTTTCAGAATTGTTTTTGTCTCCGAATACACGGTTACATTGGTCATGCAGCTTTTTCAAACCAGCCATGCACGAAAATAAGCAAAAATTGAAAGCTGCAGAAGCTGCAGCAGTGCCAAAGTCCTCTGGGTGTGAGTTATGAAACTACTTCATGTAGCCAAAAAAAAATGCTATCCAGCAGCTGCTGTTGAGTTTTTGCTTGGTGCCATTGCAAGTCTGGTTCAGAAGCACAGATCAGAGCAGCAGCTTTACCTCAAGCCTACCAACCTGCCTCTCAGAAGATGGGACAGTTACTTTCTTGACCTGGACATACAAAGCGTGTTAAGGTTCAGTTATCTCGTAATAAAACACATACAGGAATAGCAGAAAAGTGGTCCCTGGCAAAAAACCCTTTGGCCACTAAGGAAGGGTGAAGGTATCATCATGAACAGGAGCAACAGTTTTATACCATGATTTACCATCCTTAATTACCATCTGATTTATGATCCTTCAACACATGCAGGTGAAGGAAAATTTTCTCCCTGGTCAGTGCCTGGGGAAGATGTATTTCTGGAAGTTCACAGTGGGACAAGGCCACTTCACTTCAAAGAGGACCAGATTAAGAAGGAACTTCCAGAAATGCAAATCTAGGGCTGACACCAATTCTGCAGTGCTGCAGACCCACTGCAGCCTTAGGTGGGACAAGTCCACACCATCCAGTTATGGTGACCAGCAGCCCTCCAAGCTCTCAGCGTGGTCACTGTGAAAGAAATGCATCATAAAAACCAAGAATAACATTTTTGACCTGCTGTTGTGGAGCTTGAGACCTTCTGCTCTGTCCCACCCACACCCCAAAACCCACTGGGCATCGTGAGCAGAACTCTGCTGCCCACATTCCTGGGGGGAATACACTGAGGCTCAGCCACAGAGGCAAAGTCTGCCCATGTGTTAAACAGGGTAATCCCAATGACAGGGTGCCCAGAGCAACTGTGGCTGCCCCTGGATCCATGGAAGTGTCCAAGGCCAGGCTGGACGGGGCTTGGAAGAACTTGGGACAGTGGAAGGTCCCCTGCCCATGGCAGGGGTGGGACTGGATGGCTTTAAGTTCCCTGCCAATCCAAACCATTCTGAGATTCTGTAACAACCAATCCTGATTAAGTTCATTTTGGGGATCTCATTTTTCTAGCAGGCAAAAAAAGCCCTTTAGCATCCTGGCTTTACTCTAAGCTTTGAGGAGACTGCAGCAGGTGTTTAAACCCCTAGTACATGTTACAATAACCCTCCATTCACTGCAAGATTATTTCCTGATTAATAAGAATCTGCTTTGTTTGAACAAGAAATACTAGCTCATCTGCAGGGCTGTGGGAAGGAAGGGGAAAAACTGAGCTTTCAACCAGGAGAGTCTTCATTTGCCACTACTTGCAGTCAGGATGCAATTTTTCCATTGCAATAAAAAAATTGTGTTTACTCCTTAAAAAATGATTAGCACAGGCACTAACTACAGATTTACTTACAGGCTCCAAATCTGAACCAGTTACCACCAGCATGACACAGAGGTGTCTGTTAGCCAAGAAGAAACCAGTTGGTGACTGGTTTTTCCTTGAAAAATTACTTTTTTAAGGAAATTAGCAGAGAAACTGTGAGCGTATGTGGTTACTAACACAGTTCCTGAAAGGAGGGAATTTTCCATGGTGTTTGAACAGCCCTGCTGTGGCCACTCGAGGAGTCTTCTCAAAGCTTCCACAGCAGATCAGCACTTGGAATTCCTAATGCAAGTCTAAAGCCAATGACATACCAGATTAACTGGAGAATAAAGTGATTTTGGAAAAATCATCCCATCCCAGTGCTCCTCCACTGGGTTATCTGCAATATTATCTCTGAAGTAATAATTTAGGTATTTGGATTTGGGGTTTGTCAGGGTTTTTTCCACATTTTGGGGAGATCCAGGAATGAGCCAGTCCCCAAATCAGCCATGGGAAGTGCTTTTTAGCATCACACTGACAGCAACATTAGAAAAAGCAGCATCAATACCTGTTAAGAAATTCTTAGATTCTTCTCTACCAAAAAATCACATTTTTATGATACTATGACTAAAGCTTTGATTCCCTCAGAGACCATTCTACATGTTACAAGTCAATACTAACTATTAAAACCGAAGATAAGCAGAAGGTCAGGGGAGCTGAATCCCACCCTGCAGTGCTGCCCTTTGGCATACCCCATCCCGAGGTACTCACTCCGTCTGCTCCCGTGGGAATCTGCCCATTGACGTTGAGGCTTCGGAAAGGGGAGTGGGTGGACAAACGTTTGTCCCACTCACTCGGCCGAGGCTCGGGGACGGACTCCATGAAGTTCTTCTTCAACTCACTGATGTTGGCATGGTGCTTCTTTATTTCTTCCTGGGTCTTATCTAGATCCTATCAGCAAAAGGACAGGAAAAGTGAAGGGACATGGAGAGACCCAGGACTGCCTAAGCTGTGCTTAGCAAAGTTGCACTCAGCAGAGCTGCTGACAATTTCCCAAACTGTGCTCACACTGTCAGCACACAAAGAGAGCATCCTCTCTCCTCCTCTTTGATAAACTGGGGTAAACAGCAACCCTGGAATGGGGTCTCCTCCAGCAGTGGGACATGCCATTGGTTCATCTCAAGCTATGCCAAACCAGGTGAGCAGGAATATCACGGATTTTCCCTAAACAGGATTTTTTAAGTTGCCAGACTATGTTTCTTTGGGTTATTTAATTTAACATCTTTAAATTTTTTGTGTTTGCTTTCTTTTCCCTCTGCTAGCCTGAGTATTTCCAGGCATTAATGCAATTGATGATAAAGAAAATGTTTTCCCAATTTTATTTACTCTCTTCATATCCGTTTCTCTTTTATCCTAGCAGAAATTATCTTTTCTTCCAGAATATCCCCATTACATTTTTTCCTCTCCCTCTGATCTCATCCCTCCAGAAGCTATCATAGGAGGTTTTAGACTTCAGAAACAAGGTGAGATGATTTTTTATGGAAAAAAATAAAACTGAAAATTTATTTTATGCTGGATCAGTCAAGAAACTGCTAAAATTTTTCATCTGGAAAAAGTCAGATTTTTACTCTGTGATGCCAGTTTACAGCATAAACACACAGATTTCACAAGGCAAGTCAACTTGTTAAAAATAGTTCTTCCTTGCAAGCAAACCAGAGGCTATAGAAAAGAAAGCTTTTGCAGAAGCCAAACAACTTTTCAGGACAGGGCCAAAAAGCATCAAGAAAGGGGGAAATCAAGGTCAGTAAAAGCATCACCAGGAAATTTCACTATTTTTGTGCTTTTAGTTGTTACTCAGCCCATCGATTTTAGAAGATGGGACAGCAAATGCATCCCTGAAGGAGGGCCCTCCCAAAAATCTCCATTCCTGCAGCTCACCCAGGACACCACCCTCCTTCCACAGGGCTAAACCCCAAATGCCTCTTTAACTATTTTTACTTTTTGGCATAGTTCTGGGGGGAAAATAACAAATTTTGACCTCTCTCCTAGATGAAAGCATAATGTAAGTGCCTGTTAGGTATGGAAAAAAAACTAGAAATGAGTCTGCTGTGGATTCTCAGGTAAATCCCTGCCTGGTCCAAGAACCCTACAGTTGCTCCTGGCTCAGAGAAGAGAGAAGGACCACCCTGGCTTTCCAGCACTGCACAGGAACAGGGCCAGGGAAGACTGGCAGAGGAGCCAAAGCCATGAGGAGCTACATGGAGCCAGGTCTGGGAAGGGAAGCACCTTGAGGAATCAGCTTGCTCAGTGTCAGACTTTTCCTCCTGTTTTGCCCTTTCTGCAGGAACCTGGCGCACATGAAGCATTAAAAGGCTTTCAGTAAAATCAAAAGCAGCTCCAGGAGGGTGAGCTCTGCCAGGAAAATATCTGATCTGCCAAGTGCATGGATTAAAAAAATAAAGGGAATAAAGGGGGTGAGCTGCTGGGTCAGCAGCTGTTGTAGGGGAGGGCTGGAGCACCTGCAACAGAACTGTGAGAAGGGGAGTGGGGAGGGAAAGGGCTTAGAGGCAAGTATTACACTAACAGGAAACAGGAGGTTAGAAGCAATGACGAAGCTTTGTTTGGAGTTGGGGAATTGGAGCTGTTTGAGTTCAGTGAAAAAGCAATAGGCACGGTCTTCAGAGCACCCTGGCAGCAGCCACTCTACCTATCATGTGCAGACCCTTCACTTGTGACTCAAAGCTCTACCTTGTAACAGTCAAAAAAAAACCAAACCAAAAAACACCAAACCAAAGAAACCCACACAGAAGCTGCAAAATGTTGAACATTCTGATGAGGAGAAGGCAATTAGTATGCTCCACTTTCAAGAGATACCACCAGGGAAACCCTACAAGCTGCTGGTGCTGCAAGTTTGAGTAGAAACACATAACACAGACTAGAGAATCAGAAGCCACAAAACATCTCCCATAACAGAGTGTATTAAAGAAAATAAAATATATGATTGGCATGGTCTGTTCTGAGACTTGAGCTTAGGTGAAACCAAGTAGAAAGCACTTCCAAATCCAAAGAGAATAGCTGTAATGTGGAAGGATAAGCCATACGTGACCACGGAGCCTCTCTATCAGATCAGAGGGACCTGGCACTGAGGCAGGATGGGGCCCAGGGGTGGTGAGGTGCTGCAAGGCCAGGAAGGGCTGGGAGGAGGATGGAAAAGCTGCAAACACCACCGCAGCATACAAAAGGATCCCTCCCGCCTGAAGCAACACGGACATTGTGGTGGCCTGGACACAACAGAGGTGACATTTCCACAGAATTCTGGAATGGCTTGGGTTAGAAGGGAACTCAAAGCCCATCCCATTCTTCCTCTGCCCTCGGCAGGGACACCTTCCACTATCCCAGGTTGCTCCAAACCCTGTCCAACCTGGCCGTGGAATGCTTCTAGGGATGGGGCAGCCACAGCTGCTCTAGGCAATCTGCCCCAGTTTCACCAGCAGCTTATCCTGAATTCTGTATTTTCACAGAATGGCTTTTCCCTCAGGAAAATAATTTGTTTCAAGCAGTGAAAAAACTGATCAATGAGCCCAGCACTACAATCCATAACCCTCTGAGCAGCCAGTGGGTCCCAGAGCAGATCTGAGCACTGCCAATCATGTATTTTCGGGAGGTATGAGAGAATGAAAGTCAGAAGAGGAAGAAGGAAGAAGGTCTGCACATCATCATGTTTACTGTCACCATGCAGAAGCATAAGTAAAAAATCAAATCTAATCAAAAGGTCTCTCATGCAAGAGCATGCAAAAACAAAGGCAGCAGCAGAAGAGGAAGAAGTTCAGTGCAGATGCAGAAGGTTTAGCAAATGCAACTCAAAAAAAGCTTCAAGTTCATACAAACCTCCAACATTAAATTGCTATGCCTGATATAAATGTTTTCACCATCTAGCCTCTTTGATCTCTTCTGTGAAAATGAAAGAAAAGGGGGAAACAAAACAAAACAAAAAAAAGCACAAAAAATTAAAACTTTGGTCTTGTGGGATTGATAAATTGGCAAATCAAAAAGTTAACTCAGGGTTGGGAGTGCAGCGCTGTGGCAGCATGGGGTGGGAATTCCCGCTGGGAATGGGGGTCTGGCTCATGGAGAATGGGAGATGCAATGAGTCCTTTAAAGAGACAGCTCCCAGGGGGCCTTGGCTCCAGCCACAAAGACACAATTCCTGGTTTTCTGTGGAAGCCTTGCACAGTCCCCACATCACGTTCCTGAGAGGTGCAGGTCCACACTGAGTTTGAGGTGGCACTGCCTGGGGGGACTTTTACGAGGTCCCAACGTGCACAGCAAACTGCACCTTAACCACTTGCCCATCTTGGATGTTTCCCTATTACTTAATTAATATCAAAAAAGCTTTCTCCTGATTTTTGTCTTGCATTTCCTGCAATGCAGGCTACATTTAGTTGCTAACTAAATTTGTTAGAGAGAAGAAATTTCATAAATCAAACCAAGTGTGTTTCTTTTGAACATTCAACATGCTTATAATTTTAGCAATCAGGTTGTCAATGGGACAAAAAGCTATTAATTTCCAAATCAAGTATTTGATAGTTTAAAGAAAACCAACACCCCAACCCAAAGCCCATGAAGAAATTGGAGCACTGTCTTTTTAAACAAGTTACAGATGCATGAATGATATGGCAAATTTGACCGGTGAAAGGGTAAAATGGCTAACCTTCCTCATTCTTATCAGCTCTTCCTCTTTTTCTGCAGGCTGCTGCTGTTGGGCAGTGATAAAAAAAAAAAAAGGAGTTGTTGGTTCATTTAACTATGTTGAACCTTAAATTAAAAAAGCGTGAGCAACCTAAACTGAATTATTAGCACAAACCTGGGGCTGGGCACCATTCGTGGTGGGGACTGTGACCTCAATGTGTGTTTTCCTCACCTACATTTAAGAAATAAATTGGTAAAACATATCTTGTTAGTAGATTTGTTTCAAGAAACCATTTAGTTTCCAAACACAGCTGCATGATGTTGGTTTTGAAGTGCTGGGGGAACATGCAAAAACCAACATGCAGCCCTTGGGCAGGGGTTAATGACACGGCAGCTCCCCAGCATTCTGTTAGTCAACAGCATATTAAATAATTCCTCCAGCTTAAGAATTATTTGTATTTGAAACCAGTGCTCTCCAGTGCTTCTGAAGAAGGGCTTTCCACTTGCATTAGCTTGGTCAGGCAATGTTTTCAAATGGCATTTGCAGCTGGATCTCCCAGTGAAAATCCAAACAAAGCAACATGCTCAAATTAACACAGACCTTCCCAAAACCAGAAGTTATTGGCTATATCACAGGTATTATGTTGGCAGAAGCAGTAAGAAGAGGCATAGCTATAAAACCAAGCCTAACATCACAAATTAGGTTCTTTCCTGTCCATAAGTAGAGAGTCAAGATTGTCTTAACACTCTAAGGGAAGTATTTTAGGGAAACTGGATTGCCAAGTACTCTGAAGGCAAAAGCATTGGTGGGTGTTAAAAGGAGTGGTGCAACTCCATTGGAGAAACAGTAAATTTGGTACGTTCAAATCCACATTTTCCTCCCATGTCTATTATTTAATGGGGAAAAAAAATTTAATGCTTAAGCATTTAGGAAAAAAACTGTAATGTGTGAGGTGGGAAAAGTAAAATTTCCTCATTCTCAATATAACATGAGGGAGGGGGAGCAGCTGGGCAGGAACAGCAGGGCAGGATCTCTGCACTCTGATTCCCACCCCACAGTGCCAGCCTGAAGTTCCCTTCAGCAGTTTCATTTAAAAATTACTGTTCATGCAGGCCACAGAATTTTTTGAAGCAATTGCCCTTTCTTCACCTCCCTCTCCAAACCTTAATTAATAGGAATCTTCCCCAGAGATGCTTACAAAGACCCACTGCATGATATGTTAAAATTATGTCACTCCAGCAATGCTGAGAATGCTGAATTTTGGAGTAATGTGAAAAATGTGTCTCAAGGGAAACACTTCTGCTGCACCACTGAAAGGTTTCAATAAGTCAGTAAGATCTGCTAAATATTAAGGACGTTGTAACATAACAATAATTTTGCACATTATTTTGATGTAATAGAACAGCATACATGTACCAACCCCAGCAAAAGCCTACCAAAGTGATAAACATTCTGGAGCTGTGCTGCAGACCAGATCCATTATCACTGATTTCACTGGCATTCCTTCCTGCTGTCGTACCAGGAATCAGGGGGCACAGCCTGGCCACGGGTGAGCTCTGAACTCTAGTTCCATGACCACGTGCAGCTCTTGCCAGTGTTTTTAATCACCTATCAGCAGGCTGCACTTGCTTTGACTACAACCACCAAAACCCAGCTGCCCTGGAGCTCTTTCTTCCACCTGGAATGTCACGGCTGGTATTTCCCTGGCACCCAGTCCCCTGTGCCTGCTCCCACCCAACACCGGGGAGAGGGATAAATCCCTCATCTCCCAGGACAGAGCTGCTGCTTTGGGGTGACTTCTTGAGTGATGCTCCAGCCCGGCTCTTCCCAAGAGATCTGTTCTGACCTACCCTTGAGGCATCCACTGGCTCCTTGGGTTTCTCCAGTGGAAATTCTTCACGTCTCACATCAGATTTTGCTGTTTCCTTCCCTACTTTAGATGTGGCCACGTCCTTCATGTCAGACTTAGCTGGGGCTGGCTCTGCAGGGTGGCTCTGAGCGATGGCCGGGGCTGAGGTGGGCCGGGGACTCCGCTCTGGGGTTATCACAGCCACTGCTGAGGATGGGGGACAGACAGGAACAAGGTTCAGAGCAGGTAACTTTTCAAAGGTCTAGGCAAAGTCTTTCCAAATTACAGTGTTATCATTTAAAAAGAAAGGGAGAAGAGGCAGAAAGAAAAGGGAAAAGAAATAAAGATGTTGAGCAAAGCAGCTTGTGCATTTAGTATGGGAGAGCTGAGATTATTTTCCTTAGGGTTTAAAATAAAATCAAATAAAACCCCACACCAGATGGTTTACAAAAAGCAAGCTTGCACTCTGCAGAGAAGCCACACCAGAAAGGCAAATCTATTTTTGACATTGTGCCATGGATTTCTGGGTCCTTCACACACACTGACACGGACTCTGTTCCAGTGCAATTACAAAAGACACGGTGTGAGGAGTTACGTACTCATGGGCATCTCCTCAAGCAGAAACAGATAGCTTCTAGAAGAGAAACACAGGCTTTCACCCCCCCAAAAAAAATAATCAACAAGCATTGCTCTAGAAGACTTCTCAGCAACTTCCCGGTGGGTTTCAAGGCAGGTTGGGGCTGCATGTCCAAGCTGGGTATCTTCAAGGTAGTGCAGTGGGAAGATACCCAGCACCTCCAGGCCAGTGACAGTGCAGAAATGAACAGCATGCTGCCAAAAATTCTCTTTTCAGAGGACGACAGTCATAAATACAAGCACTAGGTCCACACAAAATCAACTGCCTACTCCTTTCCTTCGATTCCTGGTTTGCCAGGTACTTGCCTGACCCCAAGGAAATATTCAAGCCAAAGCTGTGTGACAAAGCAAGCCCAAATTAATTTCCTGTGTGTACCTAAGGATACAGTAAGCTATTTGGTTCTCCGGATGCTGGTTTTTAGGGATTTCACTAAGAAGATAACCTGTCACATAAGAGAGTATCTTTGATGTGGTCTCACATTCCCAAAATCACAGTTTGCAGCAGGATCATTCTGTGTATCCTATTCCAGCCAACATGAGCTCACTCATGTCCAGTCAGTCACTCACAGAAAATTTGCTGTTAAAATAAAAATCGTAATATCAAGCAACTCCTTAGTAAGAATTCCTGTTGTTCTGAAAAAGTAACAACATCTCATCTGTGTCTTAATAGAACATAGAGAGTTAAGTATCCAAGTGGCCAAAAATGTACAACATGGAGGCAAAAACGGAATTTGTTTGAATTTCTGAATTTCCAGAGATTGGAATTACACTTTCAAGACAAACTCCTAGACGCCATATCCTGCTGTAAACAACCTTAAAACCCACCCCACCACTGCCAGCTATACGCTCTCCCTGCTCCTCAGCACAGCAGTTCATTTCTGTGACCCAGACACTGTGTTATCCTCTTCCAAGGACAAGTGGTGCTGCGTCCCAGTGCACCGATGTCATGGAAGCAGTGACAGTCACAGGGAAGGTTGTACCAAGGTGAGATGGAAAGGATGGCTGGGATGAGGAGGATGCTGGGAGTGCAAAGCTGTCACTTGGTGGTACCTGACTCCTTCGGCAACGGCTCTAGTTCTCTCACCACCATCATTTTCTCTTCCTCCTCCTCCTCTTCAATTGGGCTTATCTCAATACTGCCAAGATCAGGTTTGGCTAAAAAAGTTATGGATGTGTTAAAATGCCACCTTAAAGAGGAAGCAGCAAAAAAATACTGCCACCAGTAAATTTGCAGGGCCATCTCTCTTGCTGTTCTCCCAGAGCATCAAGACATGCTGGGAAGGTGGTAACAGACACCAAGCTTCTCCTGTGCCATCCAACAATGAGTTCTGGCCTGCCAGAACTGTATTTTAGTTACATTTTCCTGATTAACTGCCTTTGGTTATTTTGACATATGATTTAAACACAGTAAAAAGCACTGAGATATAAAACATATATTGAAACTGGATGATTCTTAAGGTCCCTTCCAACCCAAACCATTCCAGAATTCTATGACTGATCACCATCACCATGGCCATCACCTCATGAACAGTCCCTACACAGAGCAGAAAAGCCAGCAGGAGGAAAAGCACAGGAGGCGGATGAGAAGGGGCAGCTACAGCAGGAGAGCCCTGGATGTGCTCTGGTCTGACACCAGCTGATATCCAATCTGCTGCCACACATCCCGTGGAATACAGAACCACAGACTCTGCTGAGTTGGAAGAGACCCACAGGGATCACCAAGTCCAGTTCCTGGTCCTGCACAAGACATCTCAAAAATACCACTTGGTGCCTGAGAGCACTGTCCAAATGTTCCTGGAGCCCTGGCAGCCTTGGGGCCATGACGGTCCTCCAGTGGTTTTCATACCAACCAAGGAAACATGTGATATTCCCAGTTACCTCACTCTACGGCTTCCATCTCCTCTTCCTGCTACAAATAATCCACTCTACTTTTAACTATGATTAATGTGAATCTGTCTGCACCAGCAATGTTGCTGACATCCTTCCCCAACTAGGCAAGTAGCAACTCCCTAGTGAAGAAATAAAGAGGAATATAGGTGACATCCAGCAGTCACAGATCTCGTAACCTGATTTCCAGGCACTGCATGCTCCTACAGCTCAGGGAAACAAATCTCACACGAAGGGACAGTATGGGAGAAGTTTTAAGAGGCCACTGCACACTCATTTCCACACATAGCCCTGGCATGGCACCCCCTCACTGCACCCAGAACACACCTGAACAGAGGCACACAGCAAAGCCAGGGGTGATTTTAGTGCCAACAAACATCACCACAACCAGTGTAACCTCTGTCCTACAGCACTGCATCACTTCACTCCAGCAGCCAACAGCACAGGAGCCACTGCCACCAAACACCACTGTGGCTGTACCTGACCGTGGCTGCAGCAGCTCCGCTGACTTTGGCTTGACAACAGGAACCTTAACCACCTCTACCTTCTCCTCTTCCTCTTCCTCCTCTGCAATGGGTTTCATTTCAAAAGTTTCAAGAGTATGTTTGGCTAGAAAGAGGTTTGCAGGTGTTAATGGGGGTTGGGGACCCACAAAGACACATGATGGTCATCACAGCAAAGAGTGAGGAGATCCTTCTCAGTAGCTGGGAACAGCAAGGAGGTTTGTAGGCAGCTTAATAGTAATTTCCCACCATGGAACTGTGTGTCAGTCCTTCTAGTGCTGTCAGACCCAACAGCGTATTGGATGAGAGGAGGAGAGAACAGAAAAATAAGCTTTTTGGGCTCCTTGCCCAGGAAAGGAGATGTGGGACACATGAACAGCTCTTAAGTGTGGAACTAGGAAGGGCTCTGCCTGCAAAGTCTGGAGGGAGGCAGGTGCTGGCTAGCAAAATAAGGAAAAACGTATTGAAAGAAAAACCTATCTAAAACCTAGTAGCTTTAATTAAATGCACTTGCGTGATCAACTTCAAATCTACCCTGGTGCCTGAAATTCCCCACCTTCTGCTTTTCGATCATCAGGCTTTCCCCACCAGGAGATGCTGATTAGTGGGTATATAAGGAATGCCCAGGGAGGGGGAGTTGCCACACTTCATGAAAACTTGATCTAGATACTAGAAAAGCAGTAATGCACTCAAAAGTACACTGTAAAAAATTCTGGGTCGGAGGAGGGTACCTGAAGCATTTGCATGTGAATTATCTCCAGCCCTAACACACCACAGGTGGTCACCATCCAAGTGATGAAGACTGCAAATATTTGCAATACTGCTGCTATGATTCCCTTACTAGCATTCAAATGTGCTGTCATACCTACACACCTCTTAAGGACATTCCTATTTATTAATAGTACCTATCCTAAGAGAAATATAAGCTCCGCAGAGTAAAATGGGTAGCATTTCTCAACAAAAAACCAACCCAAAACTGCAAGGAGGTCCTGGGATGAAGAATTGCAGAAGCTTCACAAGAAGTTTTAAGATCAAACTTGAAAGCTTTCAAATCCATATAAACAGAACTACCTACATTTAACAAGAGAGTTCTCAAGTGCCAGCACATCCTTATCTTTTCCCCACCTCCCCACAAGAATTATAGTCTTAATGAGGTGAAAGGTGAAAATTTAAGGAGTCTCCCAGAGCTGGGCTGTGTCTCCTCTCACTGCGAAACTCTTCTTGCAAAGAAGTAAAAAGAGAAAGCCACCAGATTTGGTGAAAATCGGAAATTGTCAGGAACAAGCATGTAGAGGATAGGAAAGGCACTGCAGAGAGTTTTAGCCACCACCACAGCTATACCTGGCTTCTCTCGGATCTGATCCGCAGGTTTTGGTTCAGGAACCTCAACCACCACCACCTCCTTCTGCTTCTCTTCCTGTACGGTTCTGAGCTCAACTTTTTGAGCTGCATGTTTAGCTGAAGAAACGGGGCACACGTTAACAACTGCCCGCATGGCAAAGGCGCAGACTTCAAGGGGGCAGGAGTGTCACATTCCCAGGCTGCTCTTTTCCAGGCTCTGACATCCAGATGTAGCACTGCAGGTGTGATTTCTCTACTCATCTGGGGTCATAATGGCATGGTCAATAGGCAACCAGCAGCACTGGTCCCCTCACTGCTGTGCCTGACGAACCTCGCATGCCCAAGCTGCAGGGAAGCTGGAATTTGGCTTTGCTGCCTTATGGAGCTTGAACCATCCCTTCCTTCCAGCTCCACAACACAAAACCCAGGCTCAGGATGTCACTGAGCCCATGAGCAGGGACAGCCTGGCTGCTGCTGGCCATGGGGTGCTAGGCAGCCCTGGTCCCCCCAGGCTGCAGCACAAACTCAGGGCTCAAAGCAACACAGTCCCTGCTCCATCAGGTGTCTGCTGTGAACAGGGATGCTACTCTTTCCCTAGATCCTCACAGTGCACAGGGATGATCTTCTTTCCCTGGATCTTAATACCCTGCGATACAGATCACGTGGACCAAACTTAGGCATTCCCTTTTCCATGCGTCACCTCCTCTGCTGCTATCTGTTTCTTTTAAAAATCTCAGGGATGAGTCCGTCTGACTGACACACCTCAACTCCAACCTGATTATTGCTTTAAGAGAAACTGAAAAAGTTTCTATTGTGGAAAAAAAAAATCTCCCCCTCACATAAAACTATGGAATTTAAGATGTTACATAAAACAAAATGAACAGAATGGCTTAATTCCTGATTTTTTAAAGGAAAAGGCTTTGAGATCAAATGAAGAAATATCTTTACAAGCCATAAGCCTGCAGCACCCACCTACATTCTCTTCACCAGCCAGTTCTGCTGCGACCACCCTTGGTTTGCATTTTTGTATTGAGTCTGGCTGAGATGGAATTCATTTACCTGTAATAGTCCTCACAGTGCTGTGATATTGAGATAAGGATGAAAACTGGGAGAGGTAATGGGCAAAAGTACTGAGCAATGTTAGAGAGCAGAACGATCATGGGGAATTTTGTTGTAATTGTGGTGAAGGGAAAAGGGGTGGATTAAGTGCAAATTGTCCACTTTTGTTCAGTGTTGTGACAATGCTGTTTTGGTTTTTGTAGGGGGAATTTTTAGTTTGGCTGGGTGGTTTTGTTGATGTGAATGAAAGTTGCATGATGAATCAGAATTTTCTGAATTGCAAGGGACCCACAAGGATCATCAATTCCAACTCAGAATCAGAGAATCACAGAACACTCTGAGTTGGAAGAGATCCATGAGGATTATTGAGTCCAACTCCAAAGTGAATGGCCTATATGGCCATACAGGGTTAACCTTGTGGTTAACTCCAGCTCTAACCAACTGAGCACCAATTCAGTCTCACTAAAGGCACATAACTCCTAAACACATAAGGGGCAGGAACAAGGTCTTGTTCACAGGAACAGCGACAAGTTATGCCTGCATTTTTGTACAGCAGGGAATCCAGGTGTTCCTTAAGGAGTAATTCAGCATCCTGGTGATTCCAGGTGGGAGGGAGAAGACACAGCAGGGGCTGACTCACCTCCATCCAGGCTCCTGGATGCTCTCTTGCTGGCTGTGCGCTCGAACTGGGGCGCGGGGCGGTCAATCAGGGCGCTCGCCTGCCGTGTCTGCGCCTGTGTCCGGCCGCTGTAGCGGAACTTGGAGCCCAGTGCCAAGAACCTGCTCTTTGGGATGGCCTCAGTAGAAGTCAGCCTGAAAGACACACATACACATTTAAAAACCACACCTCCAGAGCCAGGAAGGGGCATGCGAAGAGGAATTAAAACAGAAATTAAAAGAAGTCTCTTGCATGCACTTGGCCAAGGAAATGTACATACTAATGATGTCTCACATCTACATGACCCAAAGATTTCTGTCTCATGGGTCTTACAAAGCAGAACTTGCTTAAAAATTTATTGCAAAATAAACACTTACTGTCCCTGAAACCATTTCGCTCCCATTTTTCCAAAATGTTAAGGGACAATGTTCATTTGCAATAGTTAAATTCAAGCACTAAGTTACTCAAGGTGAGGCAACCGTTCAAAAAACCCACCTGAAGAAGGTGTGATGTTCAACACATACTTTCCACAGCTTCTTTGCTGCCCGGTAACTTGGTAGCTTGAACCCAATTGTACTTTCGTACTGTTCTTGCTGTGGACAACATAAGTTATTGAGGTATAGCAGGAAATAAATGTGGCAGGAGCCCAGACCCCAGACCACCACCTGGTCTGCTGTGGCACAAACTGCTGAACTTGCCCCACAATGTGCAGTAGGACCTCAGGTCAGAGGAGAGAGAGGGACTGGCCACTAGCCTGGGCATCCCCCAGGCTGCACTGGGATTTGCAGAGCAACATGTCATGGGTTTTGCAGCCAGTCAGATCATTTATCCCTCAATGTCATACTGCCCAGCTGTGGGGGTTGAGGTCAAACATTGACCTCTCTGCAAGGCTGGGTCATGGCAGCAAAAAGAAGAAGATGGAGGAAGAAGAGGAAAGAGGTGGATCCCTATTGTAGCCTCTCTCCCTGATGTAACCAGGCTGCTTCAGGTATTTCCCCATCCATGAGAGGCAGCACCAATGTATCCATTCCCTGCTTCCTGCAGTTAGGTGAAAAACGAATTCTAATTTTTAATTATTTTCTTTGAATGAAAGCAAGACAAAGAGCCTTTGTCTTGCCCCGTTTCCAAAAAATTAGTTAGTGCTGCCCCGATTTCATCAGTCAACTTCCCAGGCGTTTCCCTGGATGCTGGGAATACCCAGGGACGCCAGGAGGTGGTGCTGGATGACACATTGCTACACTGTCCCCATATGGCCCGGAGCTTCCACCGGGATCAGACACCGCGACGGCAAACGCTCCCGCAGAGAAGAGCCTGACCCTGCCCCGCTCCTTTCCAGTGACACACATGGCGACCAGCCCAAGGAAACAGAGGATGACAGGAGCCCACAGGAGCCAGTCCTACCTCCCCTGGCCGAATCTTTATGAAGAAGCTGCTGCGTTTGTAGGAAATCTTCAGGACTTTGGGCCACGGGAAGCGGTTGATTCTCAGTTTATCTTTGTAAACAAGAAGGCCACTGGAACAGACTCCCAGAGTGATATCCACTCCTTCCAAGTCCTGGGAATGCCGATGAGGATTTAAGTAGTGTCAGGTTTAGGATTTTCATGTCAACAGCTGCCTCCCAAATTATCCCTCTGGTCTTCCCATAAATTCATCTCCCCACCACCCGGACTTCACCTCCCAGCTCCACAGCCACCCTTCCTTTTCTTTCATGCTTTTCCTGACAACCTCCTCCCTCCTGCTGATCTCTCCAGTTCTGCTGGTGGCCCAAAGGGCTCATCAAGAGCCCCTCCTGCATTTCCTGGAGCACAGAGGCTCATGTGGCAGGGAATACATATTGCCTTCTAAGTTACTCAGAGCAAGGACCTGTCTATACAAGGAGCTTTGGAAAGTTTCCTGTGACATACAAATAATAAACAACTACAAAGAATCACTTCTCTTGCAGGAATGCTTGAAGCATTAAAGTGGTATGTCTGTATTTCGAGACCTCCTCTCTTTCCAAAAGGAGCTTCCCAAAACAGGTAAACTTGCTCCTGCAAGGGAAGGATAATCAAATTACAAATTCCACATGTAAGTGCTCTCATGCACACGCTGGCTCTCACCTTGGCTTGGTGAAGGTCGACTCCATACATAGACAGCTTTTTTGCATTCTCAAGAAATTCCAGGTCTGCTTGGGCTGGAGTCATGGATCTGCAGAAAAAGAAAGGGCTTGGTATTCTTGGAACTGCTGCTTTTAAGAGAAGGCAGATCAGACTTCATGAAATCCATTAGATTTTCTTTTGCTTTCAATACAAAAAAATCTGTGCCAGATGATGAATTATGAAATCACTCTGACTGCCCAAATTCATGCTTTGAGACATGCCAATAACACAGCTGCACTTTATTCCTGTGAAGCTGTACAGTCACTAGAGAAGGAAGTGAGGAAGAGCAGCGAGGGGACAAAGCTTGATTCAGCAGAAGAAACCCAACTGAGCAAAAGGTCCTGTCCCCCACAGACCTGCTGCCTCCAGACCTCTCCAAACCCAGCTATTGTTCTCCAACCAAACACACCGACAGCTGAAACCACTCAGCAGAGATTCCAACCAGGGGATCAGATGAATGAGGGGTTTTCTGGGAACAGATGGTGCCCTGCCTGCAGGAGGGGCACAATTTAACAAAGACATCCTGATAATGGAGGCCATTATCAACGTTATTGAAGTGTCCCTGTTAATACATTTCTGGTTCGTGAGGTACATTAACAGCTCTGCTGGGAGAGGATTCAGCTGCATACATTTCATTTTCTACCCTCCTTTGAAGTCTTCCTTTACTGAGCGCTCACATACATCTTGTATGTTATGTAAATAGAGGTTTGAGTGGTGGGAGACAGGGCAAAGTCCACTGTAAGGACAATCTTGTAGGAAAGCCCCAGGAGCAGTCACCATCTTGATATGTGCTTTCTGCTTTGCAAATACAGTAGCAAGAGCCGGAGCATGGTTTAGCAGAGATTTCTCTGGAAATATCCAAAGAAAATATGGATATTACACGTGGGGACATAGTTTAGTGGGCTTGGCAATGCTGGGTTAATGGCTGGACTTCAAGGTCTTTTACAACCTAAACAATTCCATGATTCTATAATTCCCACTGAAAACCCTCTGAAGTTTTATGTTCACAGAATATGGGCCAGAAATTAAATGGGGATGTGTTGTTTTCTCCTGCACATGCAGACAGATGAAATATAACTACCTCTTATACCTTGAAGTCTCCTTCTGATGAAGCCATGAATAATTCAGCACTGTGATCCACCACTTCTAGCACAGCAAACGGCCTTTGACTCCAAGTCATGAAGCTTGTCAGAGGCTCAGTACTTATTTTCCCTCATTTCCTCTCCTCTCAGTGTAAATGGAGGGGAATCAATTTAAAATATTGATTTGCAGGATTGAGTGAGGTGTTGAGTGGTCACAGCCAGGGCCCACATCCACCCTTCCCACTGTGCTCCATTTTTTTGCCTCTGAGAAAGTCTTGTCTTTGCTCCATCTTTTTATTTCTAGGAAGATATGCCCAAAGTAAGATGAGGAAGAGGTTTAGTTACTGTCACCCTTGAATCTGATACCAGGGAGACTCCCAGAAGTTGTTCAACCCCACCTGAACCAGAAACATCTGCACAGGTCATGGCTGCTCTTAGGAAACACTTAACTGCAGGTTTGTAATTCCTGAATCACCTGGAGCCCTTCCACGTTCAGAAATTAGTGTTATTCACTACATGTGGTAGAAGAATGCCTCAAACAGGCTATAGGCTACAGTGTGTAAACAGAGAAACTGGATCAAACTACAATCCAAAATTACATAATATATTAAGAAATATATTTTTAAAAGGCAAAGGGCAAGGTTAAAACAAGTAAATTTTGCCACTGACCATGAACTAAACCCCACTTTCATGGCTATTCTGTGGGGGAAAAAAGCAGTTGTCAATAAATAATTGCAAGACTTCGCATCTGCTTTTTAAAAATTTAGTTTCTTCTTCATGCAGGAAAAAAAGAATTCCTGCTTCTAGAAAGATTTTGTCCTAAGTATTAGATTTTTTTGTTAAAAGCTACTGCTCACAGAACCATCATAAAATCATAGAGTGGTCTGGATTGGAAGAGACCTCAAAGATCATCTCATTCCACCCCTCTGCCATGGGCACCTTCCACTATCCTAGGTTGCTCAAAGCCCCGTCCAAATTGGCCTTGAACACTTCCAGGAATGGGACATGCACAGGTTTTCTGTACCTCACAGAGGTGGGGAAAACACCAGAATATCCCATTATTTCCCGTATTTCATGTTGCTATGCATGAACAAGTCCTCCAGCCACCATGCCTTACCTGTATGTTTTATGAAGCTCCATAACCTTTTCTTCAAGCTCTTTTGTCTGGTTTGGGGCCAGTTTGAACTCACTGATGTAATCTGGGCCATGGAGATCAGGATCATAGTCTCCTAACTCTGACTGGACCGTGTAGGAACCCAGCAGAGCCAAGGTGGCAAAGGAGCAGGGCAGCCGCCCTGTAAGGATGTCCTGTCTAAGCTGCAGACACAGGTAATACCTGGGGGCAGAAAGGAAAATACTATTCACAGAGAACAGAGAGAAATTTACTAACTTGAGGATCAGAGTGTCTTTTTTTATGTCACTGATGAACACATGACAATGCTTGTTTCCATTTTTTACTTATTCCGAAGGTAAACAGCGTGGAGGACTGGGGGACTCAAGGTCACCTCCACTCTGCAAAGGAAGTAAAGCACACCATGACCGGAAAATCTTGGCTTTAGGTAAGAATTTATGTTTCTATAAAAACTCGCACAGAGCAGAGTTATAAACGACACTGCTTTGCACATGGACTCCAGTGGAGAGTGAGTGCATCCTCACATCCACTAAAAGCAAACCAAACCTCCTCCAGCAAAGGCATCTGATCTCCTTGCTGAAGGAGGGAAAAATACCCAAATATGAAACATTTCTATTCCGTATTCAGGAGACCATGGCAGTAGGATTCCCAGGTAACTCACCTGGTAATGTCCTCTGTTAGTTGGGCAGGATCTGGTGGATAAAATTTGACATTGAAGGTAAAATCCCAGGGGCCTCCTGCAATGATAAGGGAGAGCTTGAGAAAAATAAACATGCTGGGACAGCTTTGTGAGGGTCAGTTGATATAAAAAAAAAGCTGGGAATATCCAATTTCATCTTCAGAATTTAGCAGATGCAACACTGATTTGATATTGCTTGCTCTCACAGCTGGCTGCAGCTTAACACCTGTGTAACTGTAAGATGTGATTTCATTTAAGCGGGTAAGAAAAGCAAGAGAAAAAAAGCAAGGCAAGGAAAAATCACCTGGATTAACCACAACTTGTGGCAAAAATTAAATTCATTGCTAAGAAGCTCAATGAATGATGTGTTTTTTCATTGACTGCAAAGGGATTCATGAAGACAGGTCAGGCATAGGCTATAAATTAATGAATTAGGATTGGTTTACTGCTTAATCCAAATTTCAGAGTTCAGGGAGGGCTGTGCTAAGTCACTCCTCTGCCTAATGCACTGGGATCAGGTGGTCAGACAGCTTCAACTTAGCCGAACACAAGCATCAACCTCTAGATGAAGACAGAAAGCACCAGGATAGGAAGAGCTTTTCAAGTCCAGACCTAATTACTTTAAAACATCTTGTTGCAAACCTTATACAGCACCATTACAGACATTAAATGAGCCAGAATCCACATAATCGTACATAGAATTGGTGTTTTATGTGGTATGGACAGCCCAGATGACGCAGCTGAAGAGGTGACTCTCTCTTTTCCTTGAAAATAATCCCATTTCTCAGCAGAAGATAGTCCTAACTGAGTGATTTTCATATTTACATCTCCCCCTGCTGTGCCCTTTAACATTAGTTCAAAGTAAGACTTATTTCAGAAAGAGAAGATCTACCCCTGCACTTAACTTGCTCAGAGGTTTATCCCAATCTCACACAGGGAACAGGGGAAATGGAGTGTTCCTGGATTTACTTCTTATGAATGCCATAACTGGGATTAAACACAAGGCATGTTGTTTTCACCACACATAGTTCAAAACAAGTGATTCCAAGGTGACAATGAAGGGAGCAGAGGTTACCTCAACCACCCCACACTGGTGTCCACATGTTCATATGGACATGCAAAAAACCTTCACTTCAAGTAAAATCAAGTAATATGCTGTTTAACCCCTCCCCAGGGGGCCCGATTTCACAGCAGGCTGCTATTCCTTACACTCATTAGATGACTTTTATGGATGGAGCAGCTCCTGTCCTTCACGTGCACCCTGCTACTGATTCCAAGAGAAACTGCAAAGACCAGGAGCTTCCCCTACTCCACAGCCTTGCGTTTCCCCCCTAACCTGAATTTAATGATACACTTTGTCCTGGGCCCCCCACCAAAAGCATCCAAAAAGCAGTATTTTCCTTCCCAAAACTTCCAAAGCAGTCAGACTTGCTCCCAAGAGAAAATAAAAGCCTCTAAAACATGTTTAATTTTGACACTGCCCTCAACTTGAACTAATTCAGTGCTAGCAGACCTTAAAACACAACTTGGGAGAACATCTGGTATTTGAGCTGATATTTCTCAAGCCATTTATAATTCCAGTACTCCTATTTGGACCCCAGAACAGCCTCAGAGTCCACAAAACATTAAACATTGTTCCACTATAAAATTCTGCTTGGGGTCTCCCTCTCCTTTGGGATTTCAGTGGTTCCCATTGACACACATTTTTCCCATCCTCCAGCAAGGAACACATCCCCATTTCAGCACTGCACTGACAGTGTGGCTTCGCTTCAGGCAAACACACCCCAAGCTGTTTTACCAAGGAAATGACATTTTTTTCCTAAATCTAGAGCATCCCTAAGTCCTTAAGAAGGACAGAAAGACTGCTTGAACTTGTGCTGATCCCTGTCAGCCACCCTCACTTGATCTCTCCCCATCCCTGGGCCCCCTGGATGGCTCACCAAAGCCACATTGGGAGAAACCACACCCCCACATACATGATAAATTCAATCTACTTACCGTGAACCTGCTTTTTTATTTCTTTGGCAGGATCCAGCCATGTCTGTAAGAGGATAAAAACATTCATAGTTTACCAGACATTCCAGAAACACCACAGAAAGCTGAAAATTGCTAAAAATACAGCAAGAAAACCCCAAACAAACAAAAAAACCCCAGGACAATATCTGACACAAAGGCAGCCACGGAAACTGAAAAGATGGTGCATTTTTCATTACTTTTACTCCAGGCTGTGGTCTCAGTGGGTGTATTTCCAACCATTCACCTACCAGGGACTCAAAAGGGAGGCAGGAGTAACAAGATGGGAAAAAAAGAAGCAGATTATTAGGGCTGCAAGAACAGAGCAACAGGTACGGCCACAGCCACATCCAGCTACCAGGGGCACTTGTACAACACCTTTTCTATTCTCCAGAACCTTTAAAAATAGGTAAATAGTACGGATACATTAATTTTAAGCACTCTATCTCCTTACTTACCTTATTCAGATCAAAGATCACCAAGACTTTCTATTATTAGCTACAGCTTTAACGACCTAATTGCTGAAATACGAGTAAAAACACCCAACTCCTGAGTAAGGCTGGAATTTTTTACAGGAGTGTGACATAAACTTCATTTCTTTTAACCATGACTCAAATTTCTAGTAATTATCTCTGCTACAAATATAGAAATATATCTTTTTTCCCCCTCCTCTGTAATTTGGGGTTTTGTGGGACAGTGATGCAATTTAAGCCTCAAAACACAATTCCTGCTTTTTCCATGGTCTGAGCCCTTCCCTTTACAGGGGTCAGGGTCCTGCTGCAGGTGGTGGCAGTGGGCTTGCAACCCTCCTGGAGAGGTTACATTTAACCACCTCTTCATTTTTACCAGCCCTGAATAGGATTTGGGCGTCCAGGTCTCCTGAGGTGAAGGAATTAACTCATTGAATCCCCCCAGCTAATCTCTCCTGACCAGAAGGACACGTAACTTCATGGCAGGGAGACAGCAATACTTACATTTAATCTCCTCTTTTGATACGCCTGCTCCTCTAACATATAAAAGTGAGGATACAAAATCTATTTGAAAGGAAGATTTGCTGCCTTTTTAGGGCCACAATTTGGAGCAAAGCATCTCCATGGCAGAGCTGGTGCCACAGCTGCTCGTCACTGGGGTGAGCCCAGTAATGCATCCCACCCTGCCTGATCCATCAGACAATGATGGGAACAGCAATTAACAGCACTTTTATCCCACTGGATCATGAATCAATGGGAAAAAAATCCTCCCTTTCAGGGCAATGAGCTCCATGGTGCCCAGCTGCTCCAGCCACTGTCACAACTTCCTAATTCCACTGTCACCCTCAGCTATGCCCACGTGTGTAATGATTTGTCCTCAGAAAGTTTATTCCCTAAATATCAAGGTGGAAAATGTCACATACAACCCTTCCCTATCCAAGAATACACACATGTATCTCCATCTGCTCCACACAGCTGCAGGTAAGGTGCAGGAGCTCATCCTTGGATCCTATTAATGCCATTTTACCTGAGAATCAGTAAACTCTGGGGAGGTCTTGTTCAAAGTTACAGCATGAGAGAGATGAAGCTTCAGATTTCAAAGTTCGATGAAACATAACCAAAAAGATTTTAAAAAAAATAATGGTGTTTCCACCCATCAGAGCAGACCAAACCAGCTTGCTCCACATTGGAGCTAACAACCCATGGATAGTGGCCTCACCTGCCCCAGCTTCCAGCTCTGGGACATAGATCTGACAAAACAATCTGTTTTCAGTCCCTACAGTTAAAAAGCTGCAGAACCTCTCAGCCTTTGTTGGCTTGGGGGAGAAGGTACACACTTCTGCCTCCAAAAGAATCAGTGCCAAACGCCTGGACACAAGAAGATCAAGTCAGAGGGTCTGGGAGAGCACAAAATCATTCTGGAAAAGCCCTCTAAGATCATCAAGTCCAATCATTACTGCAGCATTGCCAAGGCTGGCACTATGCAGCCTGCAAGTGTGACATCTATACGCTTTTTGATCACTTCCAGGGACAGTGATTCCACTACTTCCTTGGCAGCCAGTGCCAACAGCTTGACAACCCCTTCCAGGAAGGAATTTTTCCTAACGTCCAAATGCAGCAGTGACTTACCCTACCCACAGCACATGCAGAAGAAGTTGAGCTCCTCCTGCTACACTCCTTTTGCTCTTAATTGGATCTAAAAGTGCACCTACTCCTCCCTCTGCAAGAACAAATTCTTATTAAAAAAGAAATTTAAATCCTCTGATATAAAAAATATCCAGGTTATACACATGGAAACACATTTCACATCTAAGAAAATTGGAAGATACCAGAGACTGTAAAACAAAGTAGGACTTCTGCCTGCCTCAAGTAGCATTATTTTTGGTTGTTATTTTGCCTGTGTATAAAACAATATAAAGTATTTAATGACAGACATCTGTCAGTCAGTAACCTGGCCACAGTAACCTGGCACTGCTGCAGGTGAGGCAGAGGAAGAATTAAGAATATGGACCAACCAAACTGGTCTAAAGGACATAGAACTGGGCCCTTCATTTTAATTATCTCACTTTTGTCTTTATGAAATAGACCTTGAGAAATTGTTGAGTTAAAAGGTAATCAAAGTTTTAAAAGATAAGACACTGCTTGAGTCAAATCAAACAAAGACCTTAAACTGAAACCATGTATGAGCTTTGCCCTGCAGAAGAATCTATACCAAAGGCTCAACTCCAAATGCTCTGGATGGCTCCAACCAAACCTTCATAACGCTGACATCAGTGCCAGGGCAGCCTGAATCCTTCAGCTTTATAACTTCATGACATCATTTTGCAGTAAACTAATATAATGGCTTCTGTCCAGGTGAAGACTCAAGTTCACTAGGATTTATTCTAGGATTCACCTAGCTTTTTGACTAAAATCCACACTCCTTTAGTAATTTATTCACCATTTCTTCCTGTGTGATGACCTGCAATACATATTTATGGAGGACAACAAAATGAGTTTGAAGAGGAGCTTCTGCCCCACTCCCTGGCCTGGGGAAATGATGCAGAGAGAGTCCCCTTGGGGCCAGCAGGTGCTTACCCTGGAGGCTGGTGTGTCCCATATGGCCAAACCAAAGTAGTCTTCTTCTAGCAGATTGAGGTGGTCACAGACTTTTTTAAGTAGATCCTGTCCCTTGGCATGTTTCTGCAAATAGACAAAGAAATCTCGTAGGACAGGGTTGGATTTTGCCAGTGTTTGTTCACAGGAGAGGGGAGGAAAGGATCAAAGCACAATGTGCACTATCAGTAAGAGGAAAAAGGGTCCTGAGTAGCTCCAAATCATATCTCCTGGCTGTTTCAGAGCAAGGACTACTTACAGGAAAGGGCTCCAGACATAAAAATTCCATGGAGAGGCAACAAGAACCACAGTGGGTCTCTCTCTCCCCACAAGCTCCATGTCTGAAAATCTCTCAAAGCTGACAACCGGACACCAAGGATCTGCACAGGTTTTCCCTCCCAAGGTACATCTACAGTGCCGGTATCTCTCAGGTTCAGGCTGCCAGATGATCAGGTGTGGATCAAGAGATGAAACTGCTGCTACAACCTATTCATTTCAGGAGCAATCTGACTTTTCTTAGGTTCAGAAAAAAAACCAGCAGCACATAACCAAAGCCCATGATTTCCATGGCCTTTCCATCACCCTGCTCCGCTTATGAAAACCAGCTTCTCATCAGCCTCATGAACCCTAAACTGCTCAGCACACAGCTTCCTGCTTCCAGAAATACTTTGAGCATTCCTATTTCCTCTTTTTCTTTCCTCCATATCCTGCAGAAGTGAACTGGCCAAAGAACAGACACACTTTTAGTCCAAAGGCATGAAGGAAAACATCCATGAGGCATAAAACTACAGCAACAAAAAGCAGCTCATTTCATTGGAGGCTTTGCTAGAAGAAAGTGCAGTTCCAGTGATGCAAAATCAGCTTCACTAATGCCCACAGCTCTCCTGTCAGTCATCTCAGCAAGGCAACTGCTCCAAGACCCTTGCCTTGGTTTGTTCCTTGGCTCTATTCCAGCCTTTCAGCTGTCAGGTCCTTTGTGCACACATTGTGACTCTATAGGTAACATAATACACGTGTTAGCCTGGGTATTCCTCAAGGAATTGGCAGATATAGGAAAGAAAAAGCCTACATCTTTGCAATTCCTTCCCAATTAAATCTTAATAAACTCTCAAATCACCAGAGCAGAATTATACTGGAGCAAAAGCCAAGGGTGCTTCTCAAGTTAAGAGGGTCTCACTGACACAGTGGCCCCTCTAACCCTCTGCAGTGCCCACCATGACACTCTAGACCTACAGAGAGACATTTCTCATGTCCTGCTCAAGTCAGGACCACCCATGGCTCTCCCTCCAACAGTATCCCCAAGGCACAAAGCCATGCCAAGCTGTCACCAGGATCTGGGGAAGAGGTTCCTTGGGGCTGCACACAGTCTCCCTGGCCAAGGGGAAGGTCATGGGAGCAGTGATGCTCTGAGCTGATCCCAGGCAGTACCAGCAGCACTGTCGTTACACAAACACTCAGCACTGACCTACTTGCCCAGGATCACACAAGGTGACTGTTCCCACAAGGAGCCCTGTGCCCAGATACCCTCTCCTGACCCATTTACCAACAGGACTGAGGGGAAACAAGCTGGTGGAAGTATGCTCCAATGTACAGTACCAGATTATTAACACTCTGGACAAGTACTTCAACATTAAAATAGGGATTTCTGCTCGCTTTTTATTGCCTTGACAGCACCACAGCCCTGTGAGAGAATGCATAAAATAAAGGAGAAAAAGGTGTTGCAGTGCTCTAAGTCAGCATAATTTTAAATTGTTTACTGGAAATATATTCAACTTCAAGCTAAAGACAGTTTAGCTTTACATCCAAGCACCAGGATCTAAGTTAACCAGCAGCCTGAGAGGTAAAGACACCTTGGGGGGACTAGAAAAGCACAAATCAATTTTCTACAAGCCATTTTATTCAAAGACAAGGAGGCAAAAGTTATTTAGACAACTGCAACCTACCCCAAAACCCTGAACTCTAGCCTGGGATACAAATGAGAGAGATCGTAAACAGCAAGTAATATAAAGTTTGGGTTTGGTTTTTTTTTTTAAACTTCCCCCCACCGTTATAAAGTAAGGCACCCTGGAATTGTAGAACAATAAAAAATAAAAGATTCCTAGTACCCAAAGGTTTTTACAACACACTAAGTTTTTTACAACAATAAGTTGTTATAGCTTACAGCAGGCTTGTTCTGCAGTAAAACCTGTCATGTAAGTCCCTGGCAGCACATTAGGCCCCTATCAAATCGTGTTTGTGGTGATTTTTCAAGAAAAGCAGAAGGGAGAGGGAAGAGAGGAGAAGCAGAACCAAACCCCCAAAGTACTTACATCCACAGAACACTCAAAAATGGTGTCATCCAGCAAGACAACTTTGCAGTACATGTTTCTGTGTCTTTTCACTCCTTTTGGGGCAGCTTTCAAATCCTTGTCTGCTTTAGTCTCCACGGACTCTGCCTTCGGTTCTGGCTTGGCACCCTCTTCCTTTGCTTCGCCTTCTTCCCTGTCCTCGAGGTCTCTTTCCTCTGGCTCCTGGTCGTCCCTCCTCTCCTCCTGAGCAGGCTGAAACCCCCAGTTTAGAGGAGTCAAACAAACAAACAAAGCATCACATGGAACAAAGCACTGCATGTCTGAGATCTCACTCAGAATTCACTATCCCACTTTAACCTGTAACCCAGGATCTAGAGCAGCAGCTGGGGTGACCAAGGGAATGGCATTAATTTTTAAAACTCTTCAAAGTATTTTTCAAGATTTCATTTTGTAAAGGATGTAATAAAAAAGAAGTAAGAGTTGATTAGAGAAATCAGGGCAGATTACATCATACATTCAATGGTGTTAGTTGACAGCAGCTTCTGGACTGGGAAGGTTTTTTCCCTCCCAGGCAGGACCCCCAGTGCTCCCATTGCCACTCTGGCCTAGCTATTGTTCCAGTGCACTGGCCCTTGGCAGGGCAAGGGGGAATTGTTTTAAACTGATGGGGGCTGGATGGGATATTGGGAAGAAATTCTTCCTGTGAGGGTGGGGAGGCCCTGGCACAGGGTGCTCAGAGAAGCTGTGCTGCCCTGGATCCCTGGAAGTGTCCATGGCCAGGTTGGACATTGGAACTTGGAGCCCCCTGGGACAGTGGGAGGTGTCCAGGCCCACGGCAGCACGTGGGATGAGACGGGCTTTAAGGTCCCTTCCAAAGCAAACCATTGTGGGATTTTACGGTAGCAGTGGCTACCAAAAGGAGGCTCAGACCTGAGGTTTCATGGCCATTGGAGCTGACTGAGCAGCTCTCTGCCACCAAAAAGGGAAGGCGGCCTCTCCACCGCTGTCCCTTTGCCTACAGAAGCATTTTGTGAGCCAGTTTAATCCACTCAAATAGCAGAAAGAGATGCAGTTTGGGGACAGGAGGAAGAAGGAAGCTGCTTGTTTTTTTTTTCCCTCTGCAATTTCAGCAGGTTAAATAAGTTCACAGCAGTCTGTGATGATGCTGGAAGGGGCTAGATGCAGCAGGAGCACAGAGCTGCAGCAGTGGAAGAGCAAAACCTTGTCTGTTCAGCCAATCACATCTCATGAAATCACACACAGGCACAAGTGCACAGAGGTATTTAAAAACTAAATAATGTCCACAAGCTGCTGACTTCTCTTCCAGCAGAACTGGGACAATTGGGAGCAGGGAATCAGTCAAAGCTCCTAAGGCCCGTCGGTCAGCATTTATCAAAATGCAGCACCTCGCAAATGCTTTCACAGCAGAAATATCTGCCGAGTGTCACAGTTCAGAAAGCCACTGACAGTGATCTAAAATAAGAACTAAAAAAAAAAAAAGACACAAATGTGTCATCTAAAATGAACGGCCCATGAAGAAAGGCTGGGGTGCAAATTCACTGGGCTCAGGACCAGCAAATCAGAGCTAAATAGAGAAAGAAAACATGCATTAAAAAAACCCAGAATGGTTTGAGTAGGAAGGGACCTTAAAGCCCATCTCATCTTCCACTAGACCATGTTGCTCCAAGACCCATCCAATCCAGCCTTAAACATTTCCAAGAACAAGTTCCTCTCTACAATTTCTGGGCTGAAGTTGCTTAAAGATCTCCACCTCTTCCCCATCCTGCTAATCCCAACCTTCAGAGGTATAAAACATGAGCAGAGATCGCCCCATGGTCTTCAGAGGCTCAGAAACATGGGGAAAGAAAGGAAAAGCTGTTACCTACTACCTTCTCTACAACTTTGTAATTTTAAGGAGGTGGATTTACAATTATTGCCTATTGGCAAAGCTTAAATTTGTAAAGTGCCGCTCCAAAATTGAGCATCTGTGGGTATCTGGAGCCACTCTGAACTTAAGGCAGTGGGTAAGAAATCCAGATTTCACCCTGTCTGGCTCCAGCAATACACACAGGTTGATTGGGATGTCAGAAATTCCCACCTGAGGAGAAAGAATATCCACCTTTTCCCACTCTAGGCTCAAGCAACAGTAGAGTTTTAACCACCCCAGAAGGAAGAGAGGGCACCCAGCACTCCCAAATTAACAAGCCACAGCTCAGTGGCTCAGTGAATGTTCCCTGGGGGTGTCTCTGCCTCAATTTCTACTTTAAATTTTTAAACTTTAAATTTTGCACGAAAAATTACCCTGGCTAGAAAGAGCAGTCATCAGACACGTCCCATAAGCTGGGCTCAGCCCATGCAGGAATCCCTGCCTACATGATGCTCAAGCAGAAAATATTTCTGTTTGGCAGGCTCAGCACTAGCCCAGAGTGAGCAGATGACCAAGTGCTAAAATGCCTTGCTTGCACTTCTCAAAGTTGAAGAAACCCATTCCCAAATCCATGTACCCTTGCAATCTCCACCTTGGGCCACTGACCTGCCTTGATCCTGCTCACACCAAGGACATCCTGATGATCAACCCTGGTTTCAGACCCAATGAATGTGAACCCTCTTTGTTCTAATGTGACATCTCATGCCTCAGCAGAGCAATGATTCAGCATGGGGCCTTTTAAATTATGCTGTGGAGTGTGACCCCAATTACTGGAACAGGTACTTTGCAGGTCTGATGCAGGGATGCAAGGGTAGGAAGTACACAATGAAACAAAGGGAGCTGACAAGAGCCTTTTTGGCATCTCATGACCTTCTCTGGTCAAGCTCACCAGTCTGGGATATGAAGTTGTTATAGTTCTGGCTACAAAGACACATTTTAAAGCAGCAGGGAGCATGTCCCACAGAATGGGGTGTTTTACCTGTGTTTCTGCACTGCTCAAGGAATGGAGATCCAGCGATGGGTCAGTTTTGAGCTCAGGCTCAGGAGCTGCAATCGGGGCTTTCACCAGGATGTCCTCATCAGGGCTGGCTCCTAATCCTGCGTCTTTCTGGTCACCTCTCACCTCTTTGGGAGCATCAGTGTCTTTGTCCTCTTCGGATACCTGAGACTTGGGCCTCCTGAGGAAGGAGGAGAAGAGACGGGACAGACCCCGGCCCTCAGAAGTGCGACGTTCTTTCTTGCTCTGCTCCTCGTGCGTGGGAGTGCCTCCGTTGGAGGCCTTCTGCCTCTGAGGCTGCCTCTCCGGTGTTGGCTGAGCCCCCTCCTCCAGGGAAGCCTCTTGCTTCTGTGTTTCAGCAGCTCCTTCCTCCTCCTTGGCTTGCTGCTGCTCTGAGTTGTCAGCGTCGACTGCTGGGCTCTTTTCTGTTGTCATGATAAAGCTGTACGAGAGGAGCAAAAGGGCTCTATCAAGAGGTTTCCAATACCCATGTCTGACTGAGCTATTCAAACCAACCATGAGCACAGACACGCCATGTTCACCAGTCACACCACCCTGTCACAGAACCAGAGTGGAAGGGACCCACAGGAATCATCGAGTCCAGCTCCGAAGTGAATGGCCTATAAGGGAATGAAACCCTGGCTGACTCCAGCCTACAAAGTCAGAAAAAGCAAAGTCATTCCTTCAAAGCTATAGTTTGCTTTCAAGATAGTCTTTAAGGTCCCTTCCAACCTAAACCATTCTGGGATTCTAGGACCTAAAACACACCAAACCACACTGCTAGGGACAGGATCCATCAGTGTTGAGCAACTACATTGTTCGGCACCAGACAAATCAAGTGGAGCACAGCAGGCTTTGGGATTCATAGGATATTTGCACTGCACACTGGAAAAATGTCAAATGAAAATGTTTCCAAACACCATCCATAACGGAGAGCAGATTTCCTCAGAGTTTGTGCTATTATGCTGATGCAATGTTTATTTCAACTTTAGCCTGGGCTGTTGACACAAAAAGATGGAAATCACATGAGAAGAATATCTATTTAAGGTATAAAGAGGACCCAAAATAATCATGCTTTAGAGGGGATAGAACTAATCTTTGCGCACCGCATCACATATATCTGCAGCAATAAATTACCACTGCTTACACTGAGCAAATAGCATATAATCCAATATGCCTCAATCCCCCGCCCCAAGCCTCAGTGTATAAACATTTGCTCAAAATACACACATAAAATTAAGAAACATTCCAAGATGTCACCCTCCTACATATTATTGCATTCATTGACTTTAATTTAACTCATCCTGATTGCTAAACAAATCAGAGTGCTTGAAGTAGAAAAGTCCTCCCAGCTCTTCAAAGGACTTTCCTCTTGAATTTAATGCAAACATTTCATATTATTTTTAATGCCATGGTTAAATCAGCACAGCATCACAGACCTTCCCTGAATTTGTTTCTCCAGCAACACACATTTCCTGAGGTTACAGGGTTTGGTTTGGGGCTTTTGTTTGGAGTTTTTTCACTTGGAATCAGTCCCACAAGCCAGCCTTGGGGATGAGCAGCAGGGCTATTTTAGCATGGTCTCCTGCAGAAGCAGAAGACAGAATCACTCTCCACTCACCATCTCCCCTCTGTGAGCTGTTCTGGGTATTTCCAAACCCAATGGAGTGCCAGAGGCCACTGAAATAGCAGCTTCCAACGTGCACTGAAGAAACAGGCACCCAAGCAGAGAACCTGCATCGTGAGCACCCAATGGACCAGGGATGCTATAAGGCAAAGAGAGAACCCAAACCCAGATCTGCCCAGATGCATCTGCGATCAGTTTGCAGATGGCAGCATATGTGTGACTTGCCCTTGCAGCTCATACTTCTGCTCCCCTTCCTCTTGCAATGCCTTGCCACAGATGCTGCTGGCCCTGTTAGCAACCCATGGCTCCTATGGCAGAGAACCCTAGCCACCACATGGCCAATTTCTGCTCTCATCAGCTCTCTAAGAACTCCTAGAGAAAACACAAGGCAGTGAAGAGGCCAAGGACTCTGTTCAGACAAACACCCATCACCCCAAACCCACTATGGCAATGCCCAGGGCAAAGCTCCCAATGCCCCAGCACACATGGAATGAAAAGGATGTTCTGCAAGCTCGTCCCACCACAATCGCACGCTAGCAGCCAGCTCCCTCTGGCACCAGCCGTTGGAGCAGACTGCTTTGTAGTTGCTTCCCACTGTGTTTGTTTTGAATAAATACATTTGTAGGAATCATTATCAAAATGCACAACATTGGACAAGCTGCTCTTCAAACCAAAAAGGCAGAACCAAAGCTTTGGAGATGACGTCAGTGGGGAGGGCACAGCTGAGGAGCAGCTCTTATCAGCTATAGGAAGCCCCAGGGACAGTCCACAAAGGAATGTTTCCTCTGGATGTACTTTTCTCTCTTTAAACACCAACAACTTGGAACAAGATTTGTTGACTTGTTTACATTTCAAAGCCGCAGTCATGGACCTTTCCCAGTGCAGGAAGGTGGGTCTGGCTGGCGATGAGCAAACATCTCCTTATCTTTCCTCCATCCCCAGAGAACCAAACTGCAGCTCAGCCAGATCCCCTCGGCAGCGCTGGGGATGCAGAGATGGGCACGTAGGAACCCTTCTTTTCCCAATAAACATTTCACAGCTGCCAGCACCAATAACCCACTGGGTACAGCAAACACCTTGCTGCGAGACCCAAGTGCACTGCTCCAAAGCGTGGGCTCCTGGACAGCTCCCTCCCTTGGAAGTTTTATGCTCAGAAATTATTTCCCCTACATTCGTTATCAAAAGAAAAGAGATTTGTAAGTAAGTAACATAACTCAGAGGCTGTCCATGGCAAGGGGGTGGAATGAGATGGTCTTTAAACCTTCCAGCCCAAGCCAGTCTCTGATTCTGTGATTATACAATGAAGAAAAGGACCTCTCCTGCAAGGAGAGGGGTGCCAAGTGGTGTTTTGTTTCCAACCCAGCCCACAGCAAAGCAGACACAAAGCAAAGCTCCTGCTCCACAGCTCTTCAACCCATCCCTTGGAGAAAGCACTGCTCACAGCCAAACCACAAGCAGGTTTTTATTTAAATTAAATTTTCTTCCCTTGCTATACTGTAAGGCGATTCTGCTGAGCCTGCAGGCACCTTGGGAGCTTCCTGGATGCTGGAGGAAGATGCTCTGCTATTGTTTGAGCAGTCAAGCAGTGCTGTTAACCTTCAGCTCTGAACAGCCACATTGTAAATACTTCATCTGGGGGGGCTTTCTTTGGTAGAGGCTGAGGGTTTGATGTCAGTCAGCCTGTAAAAAGGCAGGCTCTTCACAAATCTGGAGTGGAGAAGGTGTTAAACACTATGGAAATAAGCAAACTACACCAAAACTCAGATATGATCCCAGAGAGAGATTTCGCAGTAACAATCTCATCAGAAAAGAGTACAAATATGTATTTATATAAGCAGTTTTAAGCTGAAGAACATCCTGCAGATAAGAAGGCTTTGGCAACAGGAAGCAACCTGAAGAGAAAGGCCTTAAGTATTTCCACAGCAGAAAACAGGCTTTGCCCTGCTGAGGACACCTGCACCACGGCGTGACCTCCCACCGCCAACATCCCGCCTCATCTGAACTGAAGCAGACCCCAGGGGAGGACCTGGACCTCTCCTCGAGAATGTCGGTGCTTTGGTGATGAAGAGGGAGCTTCACAGATCTTCTCTCAAAGGCATCAGCAACTCTGAATACCAAATGTCAAAACAAACCAGTGCAGGGGCACCTCCTGAATCTGCTGTACCTCCAAAGACACTACAGCCCCCCAATACTCAAGTGCTTATCCTTCTTTCTGGCCAAAGGCACAGCTGTAGGGAACACAGTATATCTCCATGTGCTTGGTGTAATTCATACATACTCATCTCTCTTTCCTGCATTAAAATCCGTGAAACAAAACAGACTTAAAAGGAGTGCAAGTACTCAACTGCTCACCCTGCTCCCAACATATATGGTTCAATCATAAAATCATGGAATGCTTCAGGTTGAGGGGACCTTAAACTCATCTTACTCCAACCCCTTGGCATTGGCAGAGACACCTTCAACTAAACCAGGCTGCTCCAAGCCCCATCCACCCTGCACTAACTATCGGATGAGCAGATGATGGATAAACTTAGTTTCATCCCTGCACAGCTCCATGAGTTCTGCTCTTGCAGACATCAGAAGACAACCTCATTTTCAAGCCTGCACAGACACACAGAGATTTACCTAAAGGCTCAACACACCACAACAGCTCCCGGTTGAGAAAGCCTTCAATCCTCAACACAAAGCTAAATCCCTTCCTTATGGTGCCTGTGCTTCCTCTGGAAGGTTCTCATTAAGTGATGGCACCTGAGTCCCCTGGAAATGACAGTGCTGCTCACTTGGGCTGTTCCATGACGAGTAACAGAGGCTCAATGAAACAGGCAGATTTAGATATGTGTCTGTCACCCTCTCCTATCTGTCAGCCTACTTCAGTTTCTCTTACTGAGGCACGCAGTAAGTTTAGTGATAGTAAACTGAACCTATGCTGAAGGAAGGAAGGGTTAATCAGAAATCAGGAAGAAATTCCTGCCTGCCAGGGTGGTGAGGCCCTGGCACAGGGTGCTCAGAGAAGCTGTGGCTGCCCCTGGATCCCTGGAAGTGTCCAAGGCCAGGTTGGACATTGGGGTTTGGAGGAACCTGGGATAGTGGAAGGTGTCCCTGCCTATGGCAGAGGGTGGGATGACATGCGCATTCCTTCCAACTCAAACCAGTCTGTGATTCTGTGAACAATCTAACTTATCCCTGTTTCCAAGCCTGGAAAAATCAATAAGTATCACTTATGTCATAATTTACTGAATTTCCAGTGGCTCAGTCTTTCAGAGAGAGAAGAAAAAGGACCGTCCATGGGGAAGGTTCAGTTCTTGGAAACACAAACTGTCTCGCAGAAATGCCCAACACCAGATAACGGGTGGGACAAACTGTCTTGACCTTCCTACGCAAAAATGTATGGCTTCACTGAACACTGCTGCTCCAGCAAGAGCTGAAGACAATGACAAGACAGAAATTTCTGCTAAAAATAGGCAAAAATCAAATAGTTTCAGCAACAGTGTGGTGGGTTTTTTAAAAAATGCGTTCCTTCCCATTTCATAATGTGTGTGAAAAGCACATAATTCACCAGGGAAACTACATAGAACGTTGCTTGAAATAGAGAGCACAGCCTCTAAAATTCAGAAAACTGAGTTTTGTAAAGACCTGGTGCACGTGCAACAAACCTGTGGGTGAGGAGAGGAGGAAACTGCAGCTGCCACCAGCACAACTCGCTCAACGTGTGTGTTACGTGTCCTACATGTGATTTTTACTACAGTAAAGAAAACACTGGACAGAACTGGAAGCAACCTTGTCTAGTGGAGGGTGTCCCTGGCCATGGCAGGGGGGTGGAATGTGATGGACTTTAAGGTCTCTGCCAACCCAAACAAGTCTGGGATTCTATGACCATAGCAGAAAGCTGTTTGCTTGGGGGTTTCAAACAAAGTAAGAAATTCAAATGCATTAAAATAAGTCTCTCAACAGAAATTCCAACAACTTTAAAATACTCTAAAGACTCATAACCGTTCAGGATTTATTTAATACACTTTATTAGAGGAATAATTAGTGCTGGCTTTTTTTAACCTCTCTTAGAATTAATTAACATGCCTCATCTTTCTGTGCTGGTACTTTAGATCCTGAACAAAACAGATGCTGTCACTCAGCCTGACCTGAAAGGTAACAGGAGACTTCAGGAGCTTCATTGAACAGGAGAAAAATAAACCACCCAACACAACACAGATGGCACATTACAACTGCCCAGATTTAATTCTCACCAGACCAGCCCTGGTAATCTACTGCATGTCAGCAGCACTGTGCTCCTCTCCCATCTCCTGCTATCGTACAGCTTTCCTATTTAAATGAGGGCAAAAATAGTAGCTCACCATCTGCTGAAAGCAAATCATTTATGTTAAATTGAAGACTGGGCTTATAAAATGACCTGACTAAATGGAGCAGTAAGTGCATTACAACCAAAGGGAGCTGAGAGCTCCTCCTCCGTATCCTCAAAAATCCTCCTGGATGCTACAGAATTCCTTACATGGAAATTCATGGGCTTTGCTCATTGGTGAAGTGCTGAAATTTAAATGAAAACATATACTTGTCACTGAGGCCTTGTCTACAGCAATGGGTTTGGAAAGGTTGCCCATGTGGGATCTGTGCGGAAAACTCACTTGAACTTGGAGCAGCTGGACTCAGAACAGAGACACAGAGAAGGCATCAGACTGACAGCAAAATCAAGCTGCTCACAGACTATCCCTCCTCCTACTGCAACGCAGTAGTTGGCTAAGAAGACTAAGAAAAGCATCAGTTAAATACAAGTGCTGTTTGCTCTTCAGTAGCAAGTTATAACTCTTGGAGCTCCCTTCCCCTCTGCACCAGAGGCCAGAGCAGAAACAACATGGTTTGGTCACAAACATACAGTGTCTGATGGGGCTGCTTCTGCAGAAACAAGTCTGGAGACTTGAAGAAGAAACCCTCCTGGAGGACACAGAGGCTCAGCCTGGCAGGAAGCTGTCACTCCAAAACCCTCCTTTGCCGAAAGAGCCAGTATCTGCTCGACCCTGCAGAGGGTGGGAGGGATCCATCCAAGCCTATCCCCACCCTACGAGCAGCTCAGCCCCTGCGTGGTGGAGATAACATCCTGGGGCTGCTCTCTCCACCAGCCTTCCATGGAAACGGGGAGCACGAGCATCCGGCAGGCGCCAGAAATCTGTGCAAAGAGAAGCAGCAGGAATGGTGCTTACAAAAGCACCATGAGCAAGCCACTCCATCGCAGGGAGTCAATGGCAAGGACAGGCTCCATCCCAGCAGGTCACTCCATCACAGCCACTCCTGACTCCGCACCAAAGGAATACCCGCGGTGGCAATGACAGCATAGCAGAGATGACAATGCCACTGCTGCATGTGACGATGGCTCTCCCTGCAGCAGCATTCCACTTGTTATAGCAACAGTTCAACAGAAATAAGCAATAGCTCTCTATCAGCTGAACAGGAGGATTTTTCCATGAATTATTCATAAGGTGTTTTTTTTCCTGCCTGAACACAGATGTGTTTACTTACACTGTGCCTCATTTACACTCAAGGTTTAACATACCAGGGCTCATTCTTTCCTTACAGCTTCCCAAGAACGGGAGTAAAGCAATTTTTGCTTTTGTTGCTCTCCCTTTGTTTGCTTCCAAACCAAAGCTATAACCAGAAGCCCAGAGGGCCCTGCACGCTCCTTTGATAAAGAGCTGCCTGCTAGGTAAATATCACCCCTGCACACACATACACACACACACAGAGACAGAGGCACCTGCCAGGATGAACCACTGCTGCATCAAGAGCCAGAAGGATGTTTGATGCTAAAACCTCTTAATAGGCTCCATCACTGACTGCCCCAGTTCACACACATGGGCTGTTCCTCCCCTGCGTGCCAGGGACATCACACTTAAGTACTTCATTTGTTACTTCACAGTTTAATGCAATTTGCATTCACCCAAGTGCCTCAAATAAATCTGCCGCACCCTGGTACAACACCCCAAATTCATTAAAAATAACCATAATCACACAGTTATTTGGATGTTATTAGCACAAGAGAAATGCACAATATTTGAACTACCTGAGGGAACCACTTAAAGGAAGGGCTGGAAGAACATGCCCTAGGCTTGTTCTTTGCCGAGCCCTCATAAAAGCTGGCTGAAAATTCTGGATGAAAACATCCTCAACCCTGGCTTTCAGCTGGGCTTACTGCTTCAAAATTGCCATCAAATATCACAGAATCCTAGAATGGTTTAGGTAGAAAGGGACCTGAAAGCTTATCTTGTTACACACCCCAGCAGAGACAGCTTCCACTATCCCAGGCTGCTCCAAGACCCACCCAGCCTGGTCTTGGACACTTCCAGGGATCCAGGGGCAGCCACAGCTTCTCTTGGCACCCTGTGCCAGGGACTCTCCACCATATCAGGGAAGAATTTCTCCCCATTATCNACCTGAGGGAACCACTTAAAGGAAGGGCTGGAAGAACATGCCCTAGGCTTGTTCTTTGCCGAGCCCTCATAAAAGCTGGCTGAAAATTCTGGATGAAAACATCCTCAACCCTGGCTTTCAGCTGGGCTTACTGCTTCAAAATTGCCATCAAATATCACAGAATCCTAGAATGGTTTAGGTAGAAAGGGACCTGAAAGCTTATCTTGTTACACACCCCAGCAGAGACAGCTTCCACTATCCCAGGCTGCTCCAAGACCCACCTAGCCTGGTCTTGGACACTTCCAGGGATCCAGGGGCAGCCACAGCTTCTCTTGGCACCCTGTGCCAGGGACTCTCCACCATATCAGGGAAGAATTTCTCCCCATTATCCCACCTAATCCTGCCCTCTGCCAGTTTGAGGTCATTCCTCTTTGTTTTCTCACTATCTGCCTGTGCAAAAAAGTCACTGTCCCTGCTTTTTCTAGTCCCTTTAGGCACTGGAAGGGGCTCTAAGGTCTCCCTGGAGCTTTCTCTTCTCAAGGCTGAATACCCACTACTCCCTCAACTTGTTAAGGACACTTAAGTTAGCATTACACTACCCTAAGCTGATTCCAAGACCTTTTCTCCTGACAGCAACACTCCAAACAATTTATTGCAGAGGAAACATCATTCTCCCCCACAAGAGTCTGCAGTGAGGGCAACTCCCAGGACATGGTGCCTAACTCATTGGTGCCTGGGTCTGCCCAGGGGTGCAGCAATGTGCTTTTGTGCTGTTTTAATGAGTTTTAAGAAGTTGTACCAGCTGCCAGGCTGAGTTGATTTACCTGGTCTGCTCTCACATGCTCACTGCCACCATTGAGCAGTGAAACGAGGGCTGCAAGGTAACTAAAACTACCTTTACTATAATTATCAGCCTGAACATTGCACTTTTAAGGATTAATGACCCTTACCCAGGAGTGCAGGAAGGCACTGGCCAGCTGCAGATTATCTACTAAATTACTGAATTCTTGGTTTTCTGGCCAAGCAGGGGATGAAGAAGCTGGAGATCTCCTAAGCATCCACCAGAATGGAATGAGCTAGATCCAGCACAGACACAGATGCCAACTCTGGAGACACAATTGGGACAGCAAAAGCTCTGAGGAACCCAAGGGAATGAGTCAGTGAGCCAGAGGGTTGTGAAGTTTCGCTGGGTGGGTAAACATCACAGGTATCAGCATGCAGCAGCCTGTGCTGCTCCTGAGCTGGGGGAAGGCTTTGTTTCCGGAAGGCCCACCCTTTTCTGAAATCTCCTCTTCTTTCAGGGCTCAGCATCCCATGCAACAGCACAGAGAAGGAAAGAAATGCATTCCCACCACAAACCTCGAGCTGTAAACTCCCAGTATCACAGAAAGAACCCAACCTTCAACAACTTGAAAACTCACAAGACCAGCCACCTTTTAGAGCCCACTAAGAGCTAATTGAAGTCCTCCATCAAAAGCAGCAGAGCCCACTCCAAGCTGGCTGCAGCTCCCCAAGTTACATAGCAATGGGGAATGCAAAGTGGGATGCTGTTGACCTTGCCTCAAGACTGGGAACAGCAAAACATCTTCTGTGGGCACTGTGCACAGCATGGAGGTGAGGAGACACCTCCTCCAGAATGCTCCCCTCTTTTTTTTTTTCTCCTTTTTAAAAAAATATTGCAGGTGATGGTTAAACTCTGCACCACTCCCAAAAAAAAAAAAATCATGGGGAAGATCCTACTGCACATCTGCAGGCTCTGTACCCAAGAGCAGGCAAACATCCAAAACCTGTGTATAACCATGTCCCCAACAGACTTGGTCCACAGGCAACAGGCAGAAAACCAGTTACTCAGGTGTTCCCCCAGACACTCAGAGTCAGGGAGTCAGAAGCTGTTTGTAAAGCCTCATGGTACTGACTCTGACTGAGACAAACTCCAGTGCTACCAGGGCCCCAGAAGGATGTTGCTCCAATAAATGCAGCACCAGAAGAACACTGCACGTCCCAGGAACATGCTCAGACACTTCACACCACTTCTGTAAGGATAGTTTCCTTCCCAGCTTTCCTGCTCATGATGCTTAGTGATCACAAAATCACCCTCGACCTTGGGGTGACTCCACAAGCCAGGTAGCAAAGAAGACAGTTCCTGGAAAATCGAGGTGGATTTTGCAACACCTTTCAGGCAGAAGATGTTCTCCAGAATCCCTCCAGGGATTCTGCACCACAGGGCAGGTAACACACACCCAGATATTAGTGCTTGGATTAATGAGACATCCTCATTGGCAGTCCCCATCCCAAAATAAACTCACTCTCCTCTTAGCAAGGCTAGGGAGAAGCCCTCAGTGAGCACAGCTTCCTAATATTTCCATTGCACAATGTTCTTTGTCCTCTATTTGCACAATGTGGCCTGTTTCGTGCATGCAAAAAGCACCTCAGGGATGCCCAGAGGTTCTGATCTGTGTCCTCACACACATCTCACTTCTGCTTCTACACAACGACATCCCACAGCACCATCCAGAACAGCCAAAGAATTGGGGATGGGTACTGAGATGGTTGGAGACACCAGGACACCAAACTAACACGGGGTGACAACAACATTTCCAAGGCTGCAGCTCAGCATGGCTGACAGGGATGAAAATCCTCCCATCCCCACCAGGAACAGGAACCAAACAGAAGGGGAATGGGAAGCAGCAATTAAATACCATCATGCGCAGTCAGCAGTCAGTTATGGGCATGTAGCAGAGCAGCTAAGTCCTGTCACCTCCCAGAGCTGCTCCTTTCGTGAGCCAATGGACTGTAGCAGAACCCTTCCCACCCCCCAAGGCTCAGCCTCCAGCCATTTTCACCAGTCTGTTTTTTCAATCCAGCAGTGAAATCAGGCAGCTTTAGTTTTTAATCCCCTTAATTAGGAGTGTGCAGCAGTCTTCATTCCTTAATTACATCCATTGACACATCTGATGCAACACATTTACAAACAACCATTTTCACTGAAGATGGCTTTGAATCAAAAATGCTCTCAAATTCCCACACTGGCTGTGCAGTGTCACCAACAGGGAGAAGACACAACAGGGCATTCTGGGTGTTTTAACAAGCTTGGAAATGCTATTTTCATTAAACAATCACCTGTTTCTTTGCAGGATTCAGATGACTCCAGAGCTGAGAAACCACTGGCAGTCTGAGGCTTGAGAATGGGAGAACAGCTCTCAGAAGTTTACAGCAAAAAAGTGATCATTTCAGACAATCTTCTCAATACTGACCCATGGGATGGAGGGATGGCATTTCAGTGCTTATCCTGATGATTTTGGTCCATCACCATTCAGTTGCTCAGTTAAAGGCAGACAATGGGGATGCTCCATTTCAGTTGCTCAGCTGTCAGGAATCCCTTTGATCCTCTGGGATAGCAAACACCCAGTAAGCACTTTATTACCCCCACTTCTGCTGCAGAACCAAACTAATGATGCTGACACCTTCTGTCTGCCCACAGAGCCATGGCAGCCTCATCCCACAGGGAGCCTCTGCTCACTCCTGCTTTGAATTACTGCCCCAGATCCCATCCTGATGCACTAATGGCTCACCAGGGCACAGCAGCTGAGCTCCAGCCAGCAGCCTGGCCTATAAACAGTAGGAAATAGCAAACAGGATATTAAACACCATCATGGGGGGAAGGGAGAGCACTGATTAAAAGAATGGGATGAAAGATAAGATGGTATTGTGAGGGTTCTTCCACCACTGGAGACCCAAGTAAGGATCCATGCTGGTTCCCATAGCACACTCTGCTCAGCTCCGGCATCAGCCCAGGGTTGCTGCAATTATTTGCATGGAGGAAATGTACACAAACATTGCTTTCTTCAGACTACAGAAAGGAAAAGGAAGTTGTGTTCACCCTCAATACAGCAGGGAGGGGTCAGAACTTTGCACCCACATTCAGGGGCTGTTTGCTCATATTTTTGGTTGCCGCCCTTCTTTCTGCACTGGATGAGTTGGTGTGGGAGGCTGTCATGGGTTGTGATTTCACTGAACAAACACCAGCACGGTCACGTCCCACTGGCTCTCAAGAGGTATTTTCTACCTCTTCAACACTCACCTTTGCCACCCAGCACACCACAGCAGGGTTAGTGCTGAGTATCACACTGGTGCTCCTGGATGGTCCTTGTTTCTGAACAAAACACAGCAGCACCTTCCCCTCCAGCTACACTTAATCCCGCTGATCCAACACTGCTCCACCCAGGAGCTCCGCGGACAACATGCATTAAAAGGATCTCTCCTACCCTCCAGCCTGACTGCACCAGACCTGCTCTTTCTTCCATCACCCCCTGATTTCCTCCAACCTCTTCTCCACTTCCAAAGGCTGCCCAGGACCTTCTTCCCCACCAACTCACACTTTTCTCCCCAGTCCTCTCCCTTTTATCCTGTATTACACAACACACTGGCAGAAGTTTAATATCCCTGAGGGCGTTAAAGGGAGCTTGGGCATGAAGTCCCATGGGCACGTGCACTGGGGAAACTGGGGCAACACTTGGAAGTTGTAAACCAGCTTTCTCCACTCCCAGTGGTGCCAATGCAACCTGCCATGGCACAGCCAGAACATTGGTGGCCACCAGCCAGCTGAGAAGACAACAATAAACAGCTTCCAACAGTTTTAACATTGCAATATTTCTAAATAAATGAAGAACCAGTAAAGACAATATATTTTCTTTAGTAGAGACCAAGCATATGCAGAAAACAGTAGCTGGTTTAAATTTCTCCCTACTAAAATAAATTGTACATGGGGATAGTGGTGCTTTCTGGATAAGCTACTGGCCTTATAGACACAATTAGTATCCCACTGATACCTATTTTATGAGTTAGGCCTCAAAATAATCTTTATTCTATTCAAAGTGAGTACTTGTGTGTATACACATAAACTCCAACAATATAACTGTGGTAGGAACAACCACATGTTTGCTGGAGAAGCTTTGCTTGTTTTTCCCTTTTTTATATTTAAATCCTAGTTGTGCAATTGTTTCATTGCACAGCTGAATCCACATTGAGCCTGAGTGCTTCATCCAGCTGAAAGCTCCACAGACACACAGCAACTCAGCGTATCTTAGGTATTTATCAACTATCAAAAGTTAAATTAAGAATAAACCATATTATTCTCGTTATTTTTTACTCAAAATCAATTGGTCTTGCCCAGCACTGGGGACTAAATGGAGATCCTCAGCTAAAATTATGCTGCTAAAGGGCTATGAATCCCACAGTCACAATTCCAGACAAGTGAGCCACTCTTTTCACCATGCTGCTGACAGCAGGAGACATACAACAATATTGCTGAAATCCACATTCATGTAGCACAAGAGAACAAAATGCCACACAAATCCTCTTTTCTGCAGGCTCTGGTGATACCATTGTTCGAGTTAAAACTGCCATGAGAAGACCCTTCAAACGAGGCCAGGGTGAAAGAGTGGAGAGAGCAAAAAGCATAGCGAGCTCACCCAGGTGCCCCAGCCAAGCAGCTTCTGCCAAACCCACTCTTTGGTCCTCCAATAAACATATTCTTAAACCATCTCCTTTGCATTTCCTTAAGGTTCTCTTTCTATACACACGATCCAAAGGTAAATGGTTGCCTGTTCCTCTCTAAGGTGAAAATAACGAACATACAAACGAGGTCTAAGCAGGTTGAGCCAGCTGGGAGGCACTTCCTCACCAGTGTAAGCTGTGAGTAGGGCAATACGGAAAGCAAAAGTACAGAAATGAGAGCCCTTGCAGTGGCAAGAAGTGTAGTTCAAGAGTAAAAAGCAAAAACAAGACAGAAACAAATGTAATGAGATGGTCTCTGGTTAGGACACTGGTACACAGCCTGAGCTCATTCCAGCTCCCCAGCTATACAAGCTGAAAAACTCTTTAGAAGTGAAGTATAACTCCACAACACGAACATTTCATTGATTTATTCCTAAGTACGGGAGATGTTAACAAAGTATCTGCCTTACCAGGTTGTGTCCCCTGTTCCGCACCCAGGGAAGAAGACAACCTGTCTGGCCGGCTTTGGTTCACTGCCCTGGCTTTGAAGTGCCTGCATTGAGCACGCACCTCGCTGGCGTCACTGCCATGTGGATTTGCCGTTTCCCAGGCGTTTCAACGGCTGACATTAGGACTGCAAGCCTGTTTGTTTTATTAAACTGTGCTCCTACTCTTAAGCTACCATCCAATTACTGCTCCCAATTACTCAGTGCTCAAGAGCTGACATTAATTACAGATCCCTGCAAACAAGGCTGCTGCCTGCTGAACTGCACAGAGCTGGAGCATCCATGACCAGTCTCTCCTCTGGGAGAAGAAACAGAGATTCCTCGTCTCAGTGGTGGATTAACAGTCCCAAGCATGAAGTGCAGGTTTGGTGAAACAAACAATGAGCATCATAGCCTCAATGTCCAGATTTCAGCAGCCCTTTGGATTCCCCAAGTATCCACAGCAATAAATATCTGTTTTTCCCTATGGGATTCAACAAAGAGCACCAGTTCAAGCCTGGGGATGTTAACCCAGAAATCTCTGGGATTAAGGACACACACCAGCAACAGCAGCCAGTGCTGTATAAATGCCCATGAGTTTTAAGCGCCTTTGGCAAAGCACTCAAAACTAGGAGGATGAAGACCCCAAAACTCTATGGGAGAAATGCCTGAATACCATGGCTCCTCAAGCACAGGTCACTTTACACCAAGAACTGAGCTGTTCAGGCATTAGCAACAGACCTGATAGGTTAAGATCCAGAACAACTTCTGTGTGAAGAGCCCAGGGTCACTCAAGTACAGCCTGAACCTTAGGGAAGGGCACGGAATGCCCACCTGCCTTCACACAGTGGCCTCTGCAGACAGCAGCATAACAAGTTATTTTGCAACTCACATTTTTCAGATTTAATAATCCCCCTAGTGCAAGACATCCTTTTGTCGGATTTGGAGAAAGATCCTGTAAACTCTGGCCTCTTTTTTTCCTTTCTACAAATAGATCTCTATTGCACAATGCACTGATGCAGTGCCACTTGCATGAAACAGCGATATGCCAGAAGGAAGCAGCACTTCACCATGATTATCCACTTATTTTTAAATTGAATATTAGATTTTTTTCTCAAAAATGTGTTTCCCTTTGCATGGTGCAGTGTACTTTCGAAGTGTTTCACCAACAGCATTGCAGAACTCAGTCTTGACAACAGCAGGGAAGATCAGTGCTAGACTTCTAAATACAAGAGGAAAAATAAAAAGGTGAATGACTCTTCTCTGTGCTTCACTTCTGCTCCCAGACCTTGCCAAACACAGCTTTTGAGAAAAAATTCATGTCGTAGTACTGGGGCAGGGAACACAATGGTGGCTTGAACCGCTCACACCAGGGACATGCCTGCATGGGGACACAGGAAACATGTCCCACATATGGGACAGCATCGGTCGAGTACTGTGGAGCAGCAGAACATGCTTCTATCTACATATATGTATCTTATATATAACCCACAATATATTTCATACTAAGAGCGGCAATTAAATCAATTAGGGTCACCCAGCAAGCTGCTACTTTACAGAAGTTCATTTTAAACAGCAAAACTATCTTCCAGCATGGTTTAGAATAAGAAGGTGCCACACAAGCATACACATGCTTGTATTATTGGGAAATTGGGAATGGCTGCATAGGCTTCTGCTGCAGGTGACTTATGCCAAACACTTCATCAGTACCAGATGGGTGGATCTTAGATTTCAAATGAAACACACACATCCCCATTTACAGTGGTTCAACCCAAAAAAGCCAGTTCTCCAACTAAAATGCAAGTGCCACATCCATTTTTCTCCACAGTAAGTGCAGATCACATATATGATCACTTCAAAAGCCAGAAGGGACTGTGCTGGGTACCACACTGACTAATTACTTGTGTGACAAATTATCAACTTAAAAATCAAATATCTGCACTGCTCCAAGCTGAATATTTTTCCATTTTGCATTTTTTTCCAATTTGCATTTTTAAAAAAACATAATTCACTGCTTGGAGCAGCAAAGACACTTTTTTTTTTTTAAACACAGCAACAAATTTCAAGCCTATTTCCAAAAGCACCATCAAAGAGCTTATCACTGCCAATACCAAGAGGCCTGGATCTTTTCCTGTCTGGGAATCAATTCTTAATTTTAAGTTTTCATAAAGCCTGTTTTCTTGTTTTTAAGAAACTCGGCCCATCCTGAGCCCTAGTGACTCATCCCCAGATGTCTTTGACTTGCAGCACCTGAACTGACTGCACCCATGAAACACCTTGTGACTAGGCAAAACCACAGCCCCTGTGTGGGAAAGCAGGGCAAGGAGATTAACTCAGAAAAACACAGACAAAAACTGTACATTCCATTACAGTCACTGTTTCTTCTGGAGATGTGGAACTGAGCAACTGCTGGACTTGGCTGACAGAGGGATGTTGAGATGATACTCAGTCTCAAGAGGTCCAGCCAGCTGCATGTCTGCCCTGTTTTCCTAAATCCCAAACACTCTTGCTCCAATAGCAAAGCTCTGACAATGCTTTACAACAGAGAGGCTTGTGCTTTTCTCTCTCAACTTGTTTTTTGTTTTAAAGAAATGTCTCAAAATATTTTCTCAGGTAGTGTTTCTGCTGAAGGGAACTGGAGAAAAACACAAGCAGACACTTGAGGTAGACAGGGACCACCCACTCACAAACCTCCTGTTTCAGAGGTGCACAGCTGCAACTCTAGCTGATGTTCTCTCCCCCCAAGTCTAAAAAATTTATTAGAACAAGTGTTTTAGTAAAAAAACAAATGCTCTTCACCAATCCTACAGTGTTTTTCTAGTGGTAAAGCTGAAGTGCTATGAAAGTTACAATTATCTAAACCTCAGTTTCAGTATAACTCACCACTCCCTGATTTTCTGCCAGTCAGAAGTTTCAGAATGTTACCTTGTTTCCAAAACAAGGAGAATCTATCAACAATTTTTCAGCTGATTTTATAGTTAATACATCAAAAGGGCAGAGTTCTTTGGTTCCTTACACTTGTGTTTTCAAAGGCCAGGTGGTACTTCTGCACAGCAAAATCAGGGCTGAGCGCTTTATGCATCTGCTCCTACCACACAAGTGATTTACAACTGTTTGTGCTGAGAAATCATAAGAAATACTTAGCGTACAACCACTTCCCCCAGCAGCATCAGCCCAAGAAACAGAGCCAACCCAGTTTAGCACCTCACTGAGACACCAATGAGCTCCACGCACACCTTCCAACCTCCTGAGCCTGTGTGTGATGGAGCTGCAGGCACAGGGCGCTAGCACCTCTCCTTCACCTGTGTCTGTAGAGAACCTCAGCACTGGCACAGATGCAGCTGTGCATCTACCTCAAAAAAAGGAGAAAAAAGTTTAATTCCACTGTATTTGCATATGCTGTGTATAATATAATGTATTTGCATTCCCAGATTGACAGCCTTTGCTGTGACTAGCACTGTGCAGATCAAGCCCACCAATGCAATAATCAAGCAATGCTCATGCTGGAGAGTCCAGCTCAATCATAAAAAGAAATAAACCTGCAAGAAAAGCATCACAGTGAAATACCAAATTTCTCTGTAATTGCAAGCCTCCTTGCTTTGTGAATTCATCCCTCATGTCCATTATCTACTCTCATTCCTGCCTCCGGAGGCACACAGGCAAGTATCACTAATAGATTCCGTTTCCCCAAGCGCTCCCTCTCAATTCATCATGCAACAAGGACGCTTTTTTTTTAATAAACCACATCTTAGCAAAAGGTATATTGCCATATGTCATCATCAGGATAGATGAAGAGAGTCAATCATCATTTTTAAATAAGCCAAGAGCAGCAGCTGCAAAACACGAAGCCACTAACACTGTCCATGCTACTGCTGGTTTACCCACCGGCATCAGATGGGTGTTTGTAGGTGGGAGGTAGAGCATCTGAACCAAGAAAAGGAATGTTTTTCTGCATTGGTGCCCCAAAACTGAGGAGATTCCATCTACTCAAAGCATCTTCCTTCAGAACAACACAAAAAAACCCCTCGATTGAGTGTCTAAACAGAGGAAAAAAGGTCATTTTTTGAGACAAACATGCTTGAACACCACAAGTCCCTTGGGTTCTCGTTGTCAAGGGGATGAAGCATCCCAAATCTCACTGAAGAGCTGGGCAGGGATGGGGTCCTGCAATGGGATGGGCACAACAGCTGCTCTGACCTCATCAATCAACCCCAGCTTTATTCTACCATTTCCTGGAGGAGCAAAGGAAAGATCAGAGACAGGTGAAAACAAGCAAACAAACTGATAGTGCCACCCATAAACAAAGGAAGTGTTATTTGAAGGCAGCATCTAAGTGGACCTGATGGAAATAACAGAAGCAGCAGTTACAACAACAAAAAAGTCTAAAGAAACTATGTCACTCACTAAAACAGTATCAGACGAATTCAGCACAGGGCCATTTTCCCCCACTATCACCAATATACCCTTCCCATTTTGATGCAGTTGCTCTCACTGCAGATAAACTCCCTTGTCCAGGGCCATCCAGAAAGCCCTGAACAATGAATCCAGCTCATCTGTGTGAATCAGCAAATTCACCTGTCTGCAAGACCCTTTTTCCATCGTGTTTAAATACTTGGGGGGGCCTGGCTGCACACGAAAATCCATGGAAAAGCAATATATATATATATATATATATGTACCCTACATTCTTCCCCTCCCAAAACAGTTTCCCTTTCTCGTTGTTCCCGCTCTTCAATAAAGTGTGGGGGTCCTTAAACCCTTTTGACTAGAAATACATATAAACAGCTGAACATTTGCATTTTCTCTGCACTTGAACTCTTCGCCAGGCCCCAAAAGCTTCCAGCTTTTCCTCCATTAAAGTTATTCCTGCAGTTGGACCAGGCAGCCCACACTGAGTTTATCATGTTGCTACTTTATGTGCATATTCACCAAGACTCTCACAAGCACACACACTCAACTTTCAAGTTGGCAGCTAGAGATAAAAATGCAGCAATATCAGCAGCAGCCACCAGCACCAATCCCAGGAGGAATGGAGGGACATGGGAGCAGTGTTGGTACTTTCCAGGAGGAGGGATGGAGGGACACCAGGGAAGTGTCTGGTACTCATCCCACCTGGTTTCTTCCTGCTCAAATTGTAATACATACTACTAAGGGTCCTAAAAATGCTGTTTTCTTGCATGGAATATGACCCCTTCCTCCTACAAGCTACAGGGGTCTGCCTTCTGTCTGTGTTAAGGCATGTTTATATGATAAATGGCCTTTTTACTGCCTCTATACACTTACACACACTCATGCAGGAGAAAGAGGGATGCTGGTTAGGTGACTTCTTTTGACTTCAGACCAACAACCACCCCCACAATTTAAACACTGCCAGTGTTTAAATTCAAGCCTGTCAATTCATTGCCAACCAACAGTTGTAAAACAGGTGTTTAGGCCAGAAAACTTTGGCCTAATGTTGGATTTCAAGATTTTTCAGACCAAATAAGCAGCTAAGTTTTCATAGTACTTGAAGGACAAGAGGACTCCCTTGTACCAAGAGGATTACAGCTCACCACTGCTCTTCTCCAAGGGGCTGCATCCCCGGAAGGTCCCATTGGCTTGTGTCTGATGTGCACGTCAAGGTGGCACTGCTAGGACGTGTCTAGACCCAGGACTAAAACTACTACGCACACACAGAATCCAGTATTTAAAGGACAGACCAGCAGTTTTTGTTTGGGGTTTAAGTGAGTTTTTTGTCAGTCTGCAAAATGTCACCCTGAGCTGCCTCTGCACCGATTAAAATTTGCATTTTCCCATAAAGCCCCAGGGCATCCTGCTCTCCTCTGGCCCTCATGTTAAGAGAGGCAATCAGGGACATACATTTAGGTGAGATACCAGGAAAAGTTTCTCCCTCCAGATGGTGGTTGGGTGCTGACCAGACTCCCCAGGAAATGGTCAGAGCCCCAAGGCTGCCAGAGCTCCAGGAGCATTTGGACAATGGATAACCCTCTCAAGGATGCACAGGGTAGGATTGTTTGGGTGTCCCGTGCAGGGCCAGGAGTCAGACTTGATGATCCTTGTGGGTCCTTTCCAACTCAGGAGATTCCATTACATTGGTTATAGGGCCCTCTCATCCAATGGTTCAGGAACTGGAAGGCAGTATGCAAGGCAGGGCTGCAGGAGGAAAAATATTTGTCGGCTAGGAGAGCTGAAGCTGGACCTGAAAGATTTTTATCCTTCCATGAACCAGCCCCTGCCTAATGACAAAAACTTCTAAAACTCTCCAGGAATGGTTATCAGCTGCATGTTTCTCATTTTCCAAGTGCCTGGCTCAAGGCACTGCAGGCAGCTCACAGAGGCAGAAACCGGGGCTGGAACGTAAAACGTTCCATCATGCTCCATGTCAATCAGATAAAACCAAACCACTCTTCAAGCCATCCTGGAGCATCCAGACCATCTCACAAGTGAATTGCAATGATCAGCTCACGCTTTTGACTCATTTGCACACAGGCATTGCAGATGAGTTTGGGTGGGAATTATTAATCCTGTCTTCAGAGCAGAGTATACATAACAGGGAATAAATACAGTCTGGAGTCCTGGACACAATGGGATGGGACTGTCCCTACTCATACCCTGCCGGCTCTCATACTCAGTGATACACAGGCCCTAGGAGTGAAAGTCCATATGGAATTATGCTCCAAGGCCATGCCAGCACAGGAAGGCGAGGAGATGCTGTGGGACCAGCAGCAGCACATGTAATCTTCCACCTCCAAGGGTTTGGCTCTGCAATTCTACTGTACAGCTGCATGAGCAGCTTAGTTATTTATTTAACTAAAAGCTTTTCATTATCTCTCTCACACACACACATTCCATGGGGCGGGGAAGGAGTGGAATAATCAGCCTACAACCAGTGACCCAAGGGTTCAAAGGAATTGTGGTTTTCATAGAAATAGCTAACCAGCCCAATTCTTCTTCCACTGCTTTCAAAGCATACTCCCATCCCGAGGCTCCAGACATGGGTGTTTTGCTGTGGTTACATCTCAGGCTTAGCTGATCCCTGTAAGAAGGACTCAAATTTGACAGAGCAAAGGATCCTCCACAGGTCTGGGCTCCAGGTTTCCTGAGGCAGCCATGGAGGGTTATTCCATGGTGCGACCCTGTCTGAAAGCCAGGCTGACATCCCATGGCACTCACCAACACCAGCAGATGGATTGGGCTGCTCCCCAAAAGTACACATGTGGGAGGGAAGCACCAACACCATGGCAGTGGCCACGCAAGCAGGCAGCCACAAAGCTCTCCCACTGCCTGCAAGAAGAAATGCTCTCCTGAGCTCCTCATCTTCCTACATCTTTCAGGCTCTGCATTGAGATCAGGAAGAGACAAAATTCCCAGGCCCCTCCAAAAGCACCAGAGTTCAAATGCTGTGAGACTTTATAAATTATAAATTACAATCCACTGCTGTCAACATTTGCTCTGAGCACAGCAGCTAAAGTAAGATGGCATGGGAATTTGTTTAAAAATCCCGGATCAGAAATGCAGCAGTCTGGAGGAGCATGTCCTAGAAGAGTACGATTGCTTGAACATACCCCCCAAACCCAGACCATTTCCCTCTCCGTGGAACTGCTTCATTTAAAAAGAGGAAAAAAAAAAAAGAGAGAGAGAGAGAGAGAAAGATTTAGTCCATCTACATGATCTACATTGACAAATTAAAAGCACTGGCTTTTAATACACAATGTGAGTGGCATTACACAAGCAAAAATTCACATAAACAGAAAACAAGCGTAAACAACCGACTGAACGTAAAGAAACTAATAATATTAATCTGGATTAAGTACAAGCCATAAACATTCCTACCTAATCCATCCGATGGACAAAGATAAATCCCTGCTATGCTGCATCCTACAGTTCTTTGCAACTTAAGAAACCACAATACTGATCAAAACAGTAGTAGATAAGACATATAAAGGGAAATCTTTACGCATCGTTGCCTGCTTAATCTACACAAGATTACAGCAAAAAACAAGCACCAAGAAAGCAGAATAATCATTGCAAAAGATCCCCAGGCCCAGACTGCAATTTCTACTCCTGATGCAAAGCTTTATATTGAACTTCCCTGGAGAAATACATAACAGCAACAAACACAGCTCCAAGCCTGAACAACCTGAGTATCTGCTATTCATTAATGCTCTAGGAAAATTGCAGAGAAGTTAGAGGGAAGCCAATAGATCTGCAGTGGAGTTTAAAAGTACAAAGTAAGGTTAATGGTAGGAAATCATTTGCATCCACAGGGCTGCTGTAGGGATCCCCATATTGCCCTATTAAAGCCCTTAGATTCATCACAGCTTTACAGGAATGTAAAAGCAGCTCCAGCAAGTTCAGACACTGACCCAGTGTGGCACACCAGTACAGCTCAGCTCTACCTCCGCACTGCAGCCCCAGTCACACGCCTCCATCCATAGGGGGGTGGGAAGCTCCCATTAGGAGCAGAGATCCCTGGCCTGGATCCCTGGGGAGAGCCCAGACTTTCCCACCCAGCATGGACACAAGATCTCTGAGCATCACTGATTTCTAGGGCTTTTTCCAAGAAATAGGTAAAATATGGCGGTAAGGGGTGAAGTGAAATCTACCCAGCAGTGACACAGGTTTCCCCAAATGAAGAGGCTCTCAGCAAATACCCCTCATTTGGGAACACAAGGAAAGATGTTTGAGGAGAAACTCCTAGTCAGATGCTGTAGATACTCAGCCAACACTTCCACTGAACATCCAAGAATGAAGAGCCTGAGGTTCACCTTCTGACCCTGAAAATCCAAGATTGCTTTGAGATGCCAAATAACTGCTGGTGAAAACCTAGTACAGAGCCACTACCTTCCATCAGAAACCCTTCTGTAAACACAACCTTATTCCAGCACATTACGTGCTAAATTCACAACATCATCATCATCATTCACCTATCAATGTATCAAAGCACATGGAGCATCCCAACAACCCCACAAGCTACCCTGGCAGAGCCACACTTTAATCTCTAATAAATGAATTTGTGGACATGGTTGCTCGCCACATCCTTGCCAGCCTATGTCCCATCCATCAAATATCTGCTCAACACACAGTAAACAGGGGAGTAGAAGAGACATTGTTCTACCACTTTCTGAAAATCAAATGCTGTCAAATGAAAAACACCGTGGATGCTCATGCAGAGCACAGAGGCACTTGGCAGGGAGATACTGGAGCCAGGAGCTGTAAGTTTGGAGTATCATTGCCTGAAACACTTTTAGGCTTTAGGAACATACAATGTTTGGAAACAGGCTAAGAAGAGTCCCTGCTCCTCAGGACTGCTGCATTCCTGTGAAATGCTTTGCTTCTGATAAGATTATTTGTTTTAACTTGCAACTGTGAGATCAGATGAAAACACAGGTAATTCCCATTCTTGAGATCTAAATTGATACTGGAAATAATGAATGTGTTTATACTAGGGAAAAAAAAATCATCCTTCTCTCTGTTTCATAAGGCTCTAATTGAGTTTTCAGGGTAAGAAGCATGCGCTATGTTTATCCTGATATTTACCTTCTGCAGCAGATTAGGTTTGTCCATGGGAATCCTAGAAAATCCTCACCTTCATTATTAAGACCATGACAGAAGAAATACGCAAAGGACCCCAGTGCCTTTTAAATCCCACCCAATGCTCAAAATTGTCCCAGAGGAGCAACTGAAGATGCAAGATGATGTAAAATATTAACACCAAGAGTATCAGCATCACTGACATGCAACATCCAACCGTAACAACTACCACAATGCTGAAGGAATACCTTCAATTCATTAAAAGTATGGCTGAAGCAGCCATTAAAAAAGGATAACCTACTTGAAGCAAAGGGAGCAGATCCTGGGGCAGCAACACAGGAGTTAGCTAATTGTGAAAGGAACTGCACTCCACAGCAGTAGTAGCAGCCAGGGCAGAGCACCTCCGTGTCCCTCATCCAGACCCAGCAGATTATCTGCCCCACGAGACCTCACAGGAATAATTTTTAAATATCTCAACTGTGAATGAAAACCAATAATTCAATGACCATCCCCCCAGATCTAGCAAACTAAGGCAAGCAAAATCCAGCACGTTTGAAAAGCCTTCAAATCTGAAATGGAAAGAGCAAGGTAAGGCAAAAATAGGGTCTGTGGTATAGTTCAAAAAAAAGATTTTCATGGAATAGTTTTGATTGGAAGGGACTTATTTTGCTTTGCTTCTCCAGTATCTTAATTAAATTAACACAGAGAATTACAACTGAACCAGCCTAGCACCTACCTCAGAATTTAGACAATCTCTAAGAAATTTTCTCTTCACTGCCAAACACGCAATTCTTGAATTACCATTTACACAGCCACAGAGGGAAGAGCTGCCAGACCCTGCCCAAAACCAGCTTCCCCAAACCAGTGCACAAAGGGTGAACAAGTTCCTTTTCCCCAAAATACAGAGAAGTGAGGGCTTGGGACACTTGCAGCTGCAGCACTCAGAGGTGGTCGAGGTAGATTTTAACTCGTTCCAGACTTTCAGGAGTAATTTTCATTACAAACGGTGCCTCGCTGGAGATAGGAAATAAAAATATGCCTTGGTGGAAAATCCAGTAAGAGCATCACTTCCCAGTGGGCCAAGCTGTTTTCTTGAGCTAGAATTCAGTGGAAAGCAAGATGCATGGACAGGAAAAAGCCCTTGCCTGACTGATGCCAGACCACAGCACCCACATTCTTCCCATGGGTGGGCGAGCAGGCATCATTCTGTGGAGCCCAAAGCATTTCCCCGACAGCCCTTCCCAGCCATATCTCCTTCCTCCTCCTTCTCCTGCACAATGGACTCCGGGCAGAGCTGGGGATCCCAGCTCGGCCGTGGCAGCCCAGGCAACCTCACTCCAGGAAATGGGGACACTAGGTGCCAGCTCCCCTGAGCAGTGTGTCCCTACCCTGCTATCCCCATTTCCTGCCTCCTGCAGAATCAGTCTCGGGCTGAGCCTCAGCTTTTTGACTTCCAGTACTCTCTGTCACACATAGCTCCACGGAGCGCTCACACACGAGCCGCGCACACACACTGTGCGCACAGAGATGCACTGGATTCGGTAAGTGCAAATACACACTGTGCACAACTGAGATACACTGTGTGTGCGCACACAGGGCAAACACAGACGCGCGGCATACACATACACAGTACATACATACACATGGTGCATACCGAAACACCACGCACATTCACTTGGTGTGCACAGTGCACACACACACACAGTTTGCACACGCACTGCGTATACATGCAGTGCTCACGCGAAGAGCTCACAGCAGTCACACTACACACCCCCGATACAAACTACACACACAGGGTACTTGTGCAGACCATGCGTGCTCACTCCAACACCCCACGCACACGCACCCTTTACACGCACAGGCACGCTGACCGCACACACTCGCTATGCAGATGCACCTTGCGTAGATGAGCACACGCAGTCACACACAGTGCACAACCACACACGCGCGCACGCACGTCCCCACCCGCACAGAGACCGTGAGCACGCACCGACCCGCCGCTTGCGCACACGGACACACGGACACGCGGACGCGGACACGCGGACACGCACCCGCCGCGCGAAGGCCGCGCGCGCTCTCTCGCGCCGCGCTCACGCTCCCGCTCCCGC
>VYXF01003986.1:129712-147149 GCA_013397295.1 Polioptila caerulea | reverse complement strand
GGCGGGGGAGCGTGCGCCCCCTCTCGGCTCCCCCATCCCGTTCCCTCACGTTTCCCTCCCGCGGGCGGTCGGAGGAAGCGCCCAGAGCGCCTTCCTGAGCCCGCCACAACACCACCCCGGCAGCGAGAGGTTGAAATAACGGGACTGCCGCCTGTTCCTGCCGCCACCACACCCCCCCGCCCGGCTAAGGTGGTGGTGGCGGGGGGGCGATATTTTGGCGCCGCGAGGCCCTGGTAGGAAGGCAGCAGGAAGGGTCCTGCCCGCCGGTACCGCGGGCGGCAGCGTCGCTCCCCCTCCCTCCGTGACCTAGATTTTAAATACCGTTCCCTGCCTCCCAGAGAAAGTCGTGGCCCAGCTCTGAACGGAAACCCGAGGTGAAGAAGCAAGAAGGAGTGTATTAAGAAAGGTAGGGGGACGGCATTGGGCTTTTCTTTATGCTGCTATTATATTCTTCATTTTTTTAAGCATAAGGCCATTCGGAATCGGACAGGTACTGCCTCAGTCTGGGGCAAGCCAAAAAAGCGACAACTGAGGTGGCGAGCACTTGGTCAACAAGAAACCTCGCCAGCACAGCCCCACTAAGGAGCCCGCCCTGCCCCTGCTCTGGAATCCCGCACCTCCAGCATGGACTGGATTTTCCTCGCTTACAGCCAAATTAGAATCAGTTATTTTTGCCAAGCAGAGATGTCCAGCTCTCCCTGCTTCGTACATCAGAGCAAAACATGCTCCCCAGTGCCTCTTGAGCACTTCCAAAGGCTCCAGCAAGACTGCTGCCCACCTGCCCAGCTCAGGAACCAAATCCCCCTCATATATTTGAACAATTCTAAAATAGCCTGGCACCAAGGCATCTCCGTTTGTCTCCCAAAGAGAATTAAGGTCTCAGGCACATTATTCTGCTTGGATTAAGAGCAACCGCCCTGCCTCTTCACCGGCAGATAATACTCAAGGCTGATGCACACCCTGGCTGGGATGGCTCCACCACCATGCTGAGCCCTCACTGGTACTGAACTAGCAAGGGCCACCCACACACTGAGGGCATTTCTGCTATATGGGAGCTAAAAATCCCCAGATTTTTAGAAAAAATTAACATGCTTCTCACAGCTATTTACCCCTCCTCATTTATTTGTCCATGACACTCAGCTCTGCCAAGAACAGGGCAGGTCTCCTTTGTCTCAGTGTTGAGACGACTTGCAAAAAGCTCCTTAATGAGAGGGAAGAGAGATATTTTTGCTTTAAATCTGAACTACTTGGTGGTTTCCTTGGACTTAAATGAGCACATCTGACTAAAAAAAAGACAGCCTGGGAAAGGTCTGGCAGCTCTAAGCCACTGCTCCGATATTAGGGACAGGAGGTTCCTTTGAAACATGCCCTGAAGCTCTGACTTCAGTCCCCAGTGCAATAAATTAACACATTTTAATAGCCCAGACAGCGCACGAAAGAGTGTCACATGTTCAGTGCTGACCCACCACAACTGCTGCCTTTGCTACTGCAAACACCGCCAGCAGAGAAATACCAGTCCAACAGGCTTTGAGGAGAAAACCATTTTCTTTGCTCAAAACCTTTGGAGCAATTTTTGGTTCTTCTTGCAACTAAGAAAAACAAGCAAACAAACCCACACTGTTTCACTGTACACTACACATAGCAGATTACATGGAGGAGAGACCAGGGCAACAAAAACTTTGCATCAAAGCGATGATTTAACACCACACAGCGCATCAGCCACTGCGCTCAGATCACCAGATGATCCCCAACTCCACCTGCCAGCAGCTGAGAAGAGAGAGCAGCAGCTCCTGCATTTTGTATTCCCAGGTGAAGCTTTTATCCACAGGGAGCACTAGTGCAAGCTGCTGACATGCTGTGTGCAAGGGCAAAGGATGCCGTCACCTCTTCAGACCCCAAACAAATGGCTGAGACTGTCTTCAAAGCTAAAGGAAAAGAAACTAAAAAAGTTATCGGATGCAAAGAGAGACACTTGTTCTATGCCATGAGAGCCTGAAAAATGTTCTTCTGGGGCAAGGGGATCTAAGCCTACACCAAAGCAATTTTTTATAGGGAGCAGAAAATATGTGGAAAAAAGAAAAAAAGAACCCCAACCCCACCACTCTTGTGCACATGGAAATACACCCATCACACTTCGGCTGGAAGTCACTGGCTTAGCTTCTAACTTTTTCCTTCTTACACAGCCCTGAACTGACCTCTGAAATCCCATAGGAAGTAATGGAAATTTCTTAAATTCTTCACTCTAAGAGCAGTTTGCCCTGTGCCAAGCCTGGATTGCAACTATTTAAAGAACTCTCCCAAGTACAGCTGGTTTAAGTCGCTTTATGGGAGCCATTTAGAGACTGAGAATTATTTTAATAAGTCAGGATTTCTTGGTATTTGCCTGCTGGATATAGGAATAAGGACAGGAATTATATTCATTTTAGGCATGCATTTGGGGTCGCTAAGGCAGAGGTTGTTCCTCACAAGGTGAAAGGCCACTGGGAGTGCTCAGATCCTGATGGATTCGGTCATTGCAAACCAACTGGGTCATGGAGAACAATGCCAAACCCTGCCCTCTGCCTGGCTAATGTGCAGGCACTTGCAAGGAGCTCAGCAGGACACACTACAGCATCCTAGGAGCATTCAGACAGCAGATTAAATCCAGCTCAAATTAAGTTCTTCATAGAACAGATCTTTGTAAGGTGATCCAGCACTCTGTAGGCCCCACAGGATACACTCCTGGTAGGATTTGTTATAAAACAGGTCTCCCAGTTCCAGTGCTGGGGAACACTGCCCAGAGCATTACTGGCACAAAAATAAAAGGCACAGAGCCCTCCTCTTTGCTCTGAGGAGCTTCTCCAGTGAGGAATTCCCAATCTAAACAAAGCAATTGTGCATCACACTGGTGCTGCCCTCCCTCTCCCAAAGCAAGCAGGATTTAAAGTGAAGAGAAATACTTGGGATTACACCAAGTTCTAGGAAAACAAAAAAATTAAGCTAGTCAGATGAGTCTTTTATCCATCCTGCTCTAAATGAGCCGTATTACGCACACGTATGTGAACAGACAACAGGCACACTCCATTTCTGTGCCACACTCATACACTTTCCAAACAAGTCTCCATTGCAGCAGCAGCCATTTCACAAGAGCAGACAAGGTGGGAGAAGAGCAGGTGGCTCAGTTTTGCCAGCTCCTGGCCCTCTGCCCTTGGCTCGCCTTCCCGCTTTGCTGTCACCATCAGCAGCGCTGATTTGGCCGTGAGCAGAAGACAAGAATGAGGAGGAAAGGAAACCTCCCTTTGACTTCTCTAGCTTTGTATTCCTGTAAAATGGTGATCTAGAATTAAGGTATTGCAGGTAAATGATTCACCTGGAAGGAAAGGATGCTTCAACTAACACTGCATTTCTTCCCTGCCCACTCCTCTCTCTAGCTCAGAATACACTGCTGAAAAAGCCTCTGACAGGCTGAACCACATACTCAAGGAATTTTCACGAAGGTCTAGAATACTTTGCACTGCTTTGCTTCAACTCATGGTGTGCACAGTGAGGGCAACCTGAAACATCTACACTCACCTGGCTTTGTATCAAATATTTCACCAAAGATTAAATCTAGTCCATGACTATAACACTCTCCAAAACCAACCATTGATTCATTGCTGAGATAGTTATTAAAGGGCCAAGGAGCACCCTCCATGGCTAAAGAGACTGAGTGATTTAGGTATTGGAATCACACTTGGCATCAGGGCAGTTCACCTCCAATTTTGCTAAATCCAAACTGCTTCTCCCATCCTTTTCTTTGTGGTTTCCTTCTGGAGAGTTTTCTTTTGTTGGCTGTAATTTGTAGCCTTTAAAGGCCTCTGTTGCTAAACTAAAACCATGTGTTCTTTCCTGTGGGCAAAAGAATCCAATTTTTTAGCCATTAGATCTTTTTGGTACTGGGCTGGCTCATATGGATCCCTTTTGAGCAGATGGGGAAAGCAGAGGGGGTGGCTGGAAACCAAGTTTGTACACCCAGGAATTCCCATCCCACCTGCAATCTGGTTAATTGATACAAAAAGCTCCCATCATGGGTTTCATTGATATGTATGAAGCTGATGTTCATTTGAGTCAGTGTCTTGCAGCACAGCAGACAAGCTCCAAGTAGAAAGAGGAATAAAACAGAAGAGCTTCAGTTTTCTCCAGGCTGTGTGCCTATGCAGGGAAGAACAGCTCCTGGAGAGTCAGCTTTGCTTAGACTTAGGGCTTAGAGTCAGTGTGTAAAGCACATTTCTGCCAAGATGCACCATTAAAGATTAGAGGAGGTCAGCTGCAGCCTGCAGGATCGAGTGTTCATCAGAGAAATACGTTTCCTCTCAAGTATGAGTAGGAAGTATTAAACACACGAGTGGCTGCACTGAAAGGATCTAGAAAGAGCTTAACAAATCCTGCAGATTAAAGGTGATGCTGTGAATACAAGCAGTGTAGGCTCAGAAAAAGGCAGAGTCAGTGTGGCATGAGCCTGAGCTCCAGAAACAACTCAAGAAACTGACTGAACCACAGAAAGAACCATCACAGGAGCTTCAGACTGCCCCACAGCACCCTCATCTCCATCACCTCAAGAGCTCACCCTCCTTCCAAGCATTTACCAGGATTTCATTTCCCAGCAGGCTCAGTAAAAAAATGAAAGAGGAGTGTGCTCACAGACAGCACTTGACACCCTACCCCTCTAAGGAATGCTACTGGAAACTCCTATGTTTGGGCAGCAGGAAGAAGTTCAAGCCCTTGCATCAGCCTCCTAAGACAAGCAAGACCAGCCATCCTGGCCAGAGAGGCAGCTGTCCCTTCAGCAGGGAACAAGCTCAGCTATGCAGCCTTTCTTGAAATGCACCCAAAAATAACAGTGAGTGCCACCTAGAGATGAGAGCTTCAGCTGGGAGGCAGCCAAGCTGCACTACAAACAAAAGATGTCAGGGGCTGATTTACTCCTTCATGGATGAGAAGTTAAACTGTGGCCAAGAGAGGCTCTGGTTTCTTAAATAACACCAGGTAGCTGTATTTTCAACTGCAGCTTCTCCCCAGAAAGGCACCAATTCAGTGAAGGAGATTTGACTCCATACTGTCATGCTCTTGTTGGGCAAAGAGCACCCCTTGGCTTCAAAATGTTTAGAGCTCTTCGGTTTGGGGAAAGACAGTTTCAAGATCAGGCTTTATTTAAGACTAGTGTGTACCTAGCAGTAAGTTTGAGGCAGATGCTTGGCAGAGAGCGTTTAGGTCTGCACTAATGTATGCCATTTAATCCAAAGGCCAGGCAGCAAATTCACGCAAGCCATGAACTCAGCACTAGTTAACAGACTGCAAGTGGTGATTGAGGGCTAGACCTGCGCACCAGTGAGGGACTGGCAAAACCTAACATTTATTTAAATCAAACTTTACTTGTGGAGAACAAATGCAACTTCTAACCATTATTTTTTCCACAAATAAGAGCCAAAGCTCTGCACTAACCTTATTCAGCACTGCGTCCCCTGCCTGACACATCCTTGGACATTGCAGGGTTTGTCCTGAGCTACTAAACTGGATCAGACTTGTCACTCTGAGTCCTGCCTATGGATGTTCCCAGAGCCTAATAGAGCACAGCCAAAGTCTGCCCAGAGGCATTTCTGCAGGTGCACAATGATTAATTGATGCACATTTCCATATCACAAATTAAGAAGACCTCAACTTGCTTGAAATGCAGTATATTAGCCTCTGAAACTGGCAGTCAATGGACACCAGCTTCAAAAAAATTAATATCAATAAGACAGAATCCCAGAGGATAGCATCCCACTGCTGCCAGATTTTCTGGAGCTCAAAATAAGGCATTTTGAGGCTTTTTTAAGGTAGTAACTTTCCATGTTTATTTTATTAAGAGAACCCAAAGTGGTTAATATTTATTGACACAATTGAAGAAATTGAGGAGGGTGAGGAAGATAAGTTCACCAAGGAAAGCTGTGGGCATGGATGGAGAAACAGGGAGCCGAGGGCAGGAAGCATACTGCCTCTGTCACAGTTAATTGCCAGGAGTTTGAAAAGGTTTGTTACTAAAATAACAGCTCTGTTAGTTTAGGGCGTTCTGCAGGTCCACTGAGGCTGCACAGTAGCAGTGCACACAGTAAATCTCTGGAGCAGGAGATGCAGCAGCAGCTTGGAGACACCAATCTCACCCTGCACTCACTGCAGGCTGCGTCAGAAAAGCTAATAATCATTAAGCTGCCATCTTTTATTTCTAATTATTTGTCTCCACAGCAGGGTTTCTCCAACCATCAAGCAAAAGGGAAACAAGTCTCAAAGGCGTAACTGTTTTGAAGTGAGCTCACAGCTGCCACGGCATGAATGGCTCTCCAAGAACAGTAGCAACTGCTCTGCACGGCCGACAGAGCTGGGAGGGAAAGCATCTCTGTTTAGGCTGGTTTTCAATGTCGGTTTTTAGGTCAACTAAAACAGCTTTTCTTATGCAACAGAAAGCTCACTTGCTTGGAGTTTTTGCTTTCATTTAATTAGATGGTAATTCAGAGGGCAGCACTGCTATTCTGAATGCCACAATGAGAACTGTTTTCACTGCTTTACAAAGCAACAAAGTGAAAACACTGAGCTAAGCCAGCCTTAGAACTTGACACCACTTTGGAGACCATGGTCTCCTCTGACAGGGTGGGACAAGAGATAGCCTGCTGCCACATTTCCACAGAATCATGTAATAATTTAGGTTGGAAAAGCCCTTCAAGGTCAAAGAGTCTAACCATTTACCCACCACTGTCAAGCCCACCACTAACCCATGCCCCTAAGTGCCACATCTACATCTACATGGATTTTAAATGGGGACTCCATCATTGCCCTGGGCAGCCTGTGCCAGTGCTTGATGACCTTTTCCATGAAGAACTTTTTTCCTAATATCCAACTTAAACCTCCCCTGGCACAGCTTGAGGCCATTTCCTCTCGTCCTGTCCCTTGTTCCCTGACCGATCCCTCCCCGGCTGCCCCCGACTGTTAAGGAGTTGAGAGAAGGTCCCCTCTGAGCCTCGCTTCCTCCAGGGTGAGCCCCCGCAGCTCCCCCAGTTGCTCCTGCTGCTCCAGCCCCTTCTCCAGCTCTGTTGATTTCCCTGGACATACTCCAGCCCCTCAATGTCTTTCTTGTTGTGAGGGGCCCAAAACTGACCCCAGGATTCAAGGTTTGGCCTCATCACTGACCAGTACAGGGGGACAAGTTGTTCAAGGGCTCTGCAAAGCAGTGCCCTTTTCCAGGTCACCCGTGAATTCTGAGATAGAAAGAAATGTGTATAGATAAAGATAACAGCACGTGGCTTCCAGCATCACCAGTGCCACCGTATGGAAGAGCCCAAACGCAGCCCATGAACAGATACTCTGTACTTACCACCGACACAACTCTGAACAATTTTTCAGCAATGACCTCACCTTGGATTTCTTGACAGGCTTTAAATAATGGCAACTTATGTGAATCTCAGCTTGAAGGTCAAGAGCAAAACCCCCAACAGAGGCTCTTCTTGCATTTTCAGCATTTTCCTTTATGGTTTCTGCCCCACAGCTACTCCTGGCTTCCCTCCATGGAAGCTGCTGGTGTGTTACTTTCAGGACTGATGCCCAACACTTATCAGGTCAGGAGAGGAGATTATATTACTAAAACTCCTATGCATTTTATGTTTACCTATGAGATAAGCTAGGCTTAAAGATGGAGGGGCAATCTGAGCCTCCTGTTTTCTCTGCTGAGGTTCAGGGCTGTCCCTGAGCCAGTGAAACAGTACCACACCCCCTATATCTTTGCTATCCCTAAAAAGGTACCACGTGGCTTTCTTGTTTGCTGACATAGATTGACACTAATTTTTCAACAAGCAGCAAATTTTATCTCATATCAGGATCAAAATCTCCAAAGCCTTTAACAAGCAGGAACACCAAAATGCAGTTCTCTCCCTTCTGTATGATACATGCAAGAAATAATACTCAGGCAAAAATAACATGGAGACTGGTCTGGGGAGAGCACACCAGGGATCGTCCAAGTTATCAGCTTTTCCTAAGGAAGAAATTCACCCTTGATCAGAGACTTGCCATACAGAGATAGCAAGATGGGTGACTGTCCTGAGGGTCTGTTCAAGCACTGAGCAAGAAGACTCTCTGGCCAAAGACCCACCCCAGCAGGCTACCTCGGCACAGCTGCAGCTGCTGTGCTGGTAACAGCTTTGCCTCTCACTAACCCATTCCAACCACCACGCAAGTGAGTACTTGTATCTTTCTCCACATCCGAGCTCACAGCTTCCAGCTGTACCTTCCACGTGGAGGAGTTTCATTCTGCATTCAAATGGCTGCTGGGTGTTTGGTGGGGTTGAAGCTCAGCACCTCTGACCAAGGCAGGTTTTCTAGTTAATTAACAATCCTGCTTTTGGAGATTTGGTAGCAAAGCTCATTCAGATCAGGAGGCAGCTGCTCATCTTCCAAATATAGTACTCACTTCTTAGTAAGAACGTGAACACAATAGGTTTATGCTTGGATTTGATTCATCTCTCCTGCCCCGCCATGAGGCATTGTATAATGATGTCGAGTTTAAGAACAAAGCAATCTGTTCCTGGCACCTTCCTCTGCTTTCCCTTCAAGTCTTTCATCAATGACTGGCAGCACATGGAATACTCAGGCATGGAGCAGAGCTGCTCTAAATGTGCTCAGCCCTTTCCCTTATTGGAAGCGAAGAGGGTGTTACAGGGGCAGAGGAATGACGGAGAAGAGAGGGGAAAGCTTAGCAGGAGGATAGTTTGAATTTTAAAAAAAGAAGAAAAGTAAATTTAAACTTACTGAAGTTTCCAGAGAACACAACGTCAGTGCAAAGGCACCACTGCATCCAGTGAAACATCCTTACCAACTAGATCCCTTCCTTCCCTCCACCCTGAGCATACACACTTTGTCCTCAGAGGCTGTAATATACAAACACCACCTCACAGCCAAGTTCATGGCAGGCACCAAAACTCTGCAGGGAAACCATCAGAACCCATCCCACCAGGGCAATTTTTCCCCCAGGCAAAGCAGGCTCTCCATGAACACAAACTGAAAACATCAGTGCCTGATGCTCTTCTCCAAGCTCGACACACATTTCCCTTTGTCTCCTGCCAGAACGGCCTCAGGCTCCTCTCTGTGCCCTGCAATGCCCCAAACACTCATGGTTTGCAATGGGCAAAGTGGTCCAGTGCTATCAGAGAGCCCCTTTCATAACGACACCGCTGATTTGCCACCAACAGATGTCAGGAGACATCCTGGGAAGAACAGGAAGCATTGCTTTCCATTCGCAAAAATATTTTCCCTTCTATTTGCTCACTTTCTGGCACTTAGTGTGTTTTTATCTCCAGGTCAGTGCTCCACAGCCTAGGCTGGTAAGAAAAACTACTACTGGGAACTTCTTCATATTATAAAATACAGCAGTTTCCAGGCTAACTAAGTGCTTTTTAATATCCAAAATCTTCACACATACATGGATAATAAATCATGCTGTTTGACAACAACCAATGCTTCAGAGTTTAAGACAGAATAAGCAGGTCAGTTAATTATTTGAATAGGTCTGATCATTAAGTCAAAACAACTTCTTTCAACAATTTCTGCCCACTGATCTAACAAAGCAAGTACTTACCCAGAGATAAGAGAACAAGGCCAATCCCGCAGGCAAGGCACCAAAATCCATCGTGGGGCAATGCATAGAAGAGAAAGGAGAAGAGACACGGGTTAAAAAGCAGCTCCACCTAAACACGAAAAACCCATGCACTCACCAGAAAAACCCCTCGAGCCACAAAGCCAAGTGCTCACACTTGTACCCACATGAACAGGGCAACAGTGCAAACTTCAGTATCTGACTCTTCCAGAAGTGAAGGTGGAACCGGACGTTCACGGTCAGTCACTTCTTAGAAACGTAAACACCAAGCGGGGAAGGAAAAAAAAAAAAATCAAAAAACATCAGCTCGGCATTACCTAACGCTGATAATACAGTAAGCAGTGACGCAGGCACCCCATGCTTGCCAGCCTCCCGTGAGTGCCGCCTCGCTTGAGTGAGTGCCGCCTCCCGTGCCGGCACCGGGGCACGGACCAGGCTCTGCCGAGCTCCGGGCACAACCGGGCTACAGGAGCAGCGGGCTCCGTGCACTTCTGCGCCCGTCCAGATCCTCCGGACTTACATAACTTCTCGTGCAAACTTCTGGAGGGCTGGACTTAGCCCAGCGCCGCCGGTCTCGGCTCCACAGGGCTCTAACTGAGCCCTCTAGTGGGCGTCAAAAATTCCACAAAACACCAGAGCCTTAATTTAATTAACACTCGGCCAGAGGCCTCTAAACTTTAATCCTCTCAACAAAAGGATCATTAACTAAATGAAGAGATTCAAGAGCGCAACGGTGCTCCCAGCCGCGGCAAGGCTGTCTCTGTGCTCGAGTGGGCACACACCAGGGCCCAAAATTCAGCCAGATCCTCAGCCCATACAACAGCCCCACTGAGGGTACAGGCCCCTGCCTCACATAAGCACACAGTTGAGCACTCGTGGCACAAGTCCGGCATGATGCTGGACTCAACAGTCACCCTGCCATACCAGAGAATCACAGAATCATGGAATGGTTTGTATTGGAAGGGACCTTAAAACTCATCTCATTCCAACCCACTGACACAGGCAGGGACACCTTCCACAAGACCAGGCAGAGAGATGGAGCCCATTCCTATCCTTTGGGATGCACATTGATGCCGACAGTCCCAGTGCCATCATCTTCATCAAGACTGAAAACCCAAACTACTGAACTAGGAGAGGAGCTGGAGCACCATTTGTTTTTTAAGTGTCATTATCCAGCCTAGATGCAGGTAAAGAGCAGCTCTCCTTTCAAGAGGCAGCCTCAGTTCCTCAGCTGAAGGCTGGGAAAACACCTCAATCTTGCCCAGCCCTGCTGGAAGGGCTCTCCTCACCAAGGAGCTAGGTACCTTGGCAGAAGAATTCACAGCACGCACAGTGTAGTCAGGGAAAAGCCTTCACAATAAAAGGTTCCCAGCCCACATACCTCACCCCAACATGACAGGGATGGAGATCTTGCCCTTTGCAGGTGGTTCTCTTGGAAAGTCACCTCCAGCTTCAGAGGCACACAGAGGATCCAGAGCAGCTCTGAGGAGCACATCCATGAGACAGCTCATTAGTGTGGTGAACAGGAGCAGAAGAGCTTAATTACAGGGCAGGATGTCTCTGTTATTTGGATGCCCGCAGCAGCCTCAGCAGGGCTGTGCTGCCCCGCAGGATGGGCATTCCTCAAAAATGCCTGCAGCCAACGTCGCCTTTGCCCATGGTGAGCAGGATCCTAGTTTGGGCTGTAAATGGTCTGTAGAGCCTCAGGCTCCAAATGTGAGAAAACATAGTGAGGAAGAATTTGGGTGTTGCTTGCAGAAAAAACTTCTATGCCAGCAGCAGCCTGCACAGGTCTGGAGATGCTAGTGCAGCTCACCTACAGGCACTGATCCCCTGATTTTGGTGCTGTATGTGAGCACCCCAGTCTCCAAAGCAGCTTTTGAGGCTCAAATTGAGCAGATCACCAGGACAGAGACAGCAGTGGCTGCTGGTGGGGTACACCTCAGAGGCTGCCACAACCTCGGCAGGGTTTTTGGGGTGGCCAGAAGATGCTTTTGTGTACTATCTGTCCTCAGACTAACACAGCCTTCCCTGGAACCTCAGCCCTCCAGGGTGCCAGCCAAACTGGTCACAAACCCTCCATGTTTGGGACTGAATGCTGGACAGCATTCGCAGAGGTTTCCATTTTTAGTCTTTGCCTGTACCTCATCCCTGCATCTCCTTGGGATGTACCTCCAGAATAGAGTTGACACGTCAATGCCTCCTTGCCAAAAGATGCAGGAACAACTGCTCCCAGAGCTAATGACACTGTCCTGCTCTGACCCTGAGCAGTTTTCAGCATACACAGAATAAGCAGTCATTTCTATGTTCACCTTCTGGGAAAATCTGAAGAGCTCCCATTCCCCAGCCTGGGAAAGAACACAGATGGTCACGGAGATTAAAGCATACAGAGAATTAACCATCCTATGCAAATGAGCTTCTTCATCCAGCCCAGCACTTGCAGGTGATTCGAGGTCCAGCACTTGAATGTGATCATCATAGCTTGCTGAGCTCTGATAACAGCCTCGTATTGACCAGGACAGGGACCAGGAAGCTGAGCAGTATGAAGACAGTTTGTAGGTAAGGCAGGATGCAAACTGCTGGACCTAAGCAACTGCTGAAATCATATTCACCTCATGCTACAGCAGAGGAAAAAAGCAGCAGCACCAGAAACAATCCTGGTCAGCAGCACAGATCAATTCCGCACTTGGATATCTTTTAAGTTCTCACTTAAAAGCAGCTCGGATGGAGCAAGCAGCGCTGCAACCACGTGAGCCATCTGCGATTCCTGACACTGCTCACACAGCACCAGGTGCCCACGGGATGGCAGAAGAAAACCCATACCAGCTCCTGCTGCCTTTCCTAGAAGGCTGAAGTCTTGGCACCCAGCATGGGATCTGTCAGCACAGCACACTGGGATGGGGCCACATAACCTTCCCAAGAAAGGCAGGGTTTCTCCAGGCTACCTCCCAGGGAGGAGCTGCACCTCAAACCCACCAGCAATAGATTTATCTCATTTTTACTTAAAACTATCTTACTTTACTTTAATGCTTAAAAAACACATACATGGACATTCTGTTTAGCCAGTGCCCAGCTGCCAGTGGATCCTTAAGGCCAAGTTTCAGGCCATGCCATGATGCTGATGACTGCATTTGCTATTAAAAGCCTCCACACTGCACCCAAGGAAATTCTCAAGCAGTGCTGACCCCATCTGCCAGCCTGTGAGCCTCGGAGCAGCCACGGATTGGCCAAGGCCAATCCCAGCCATATGGGAGAGGTTCACCTCCACGTCAGACACAGAACCTCCAGCACAACATCAACACAGACACACAAAGTCACGTTACAGCTCAACGTGGCTCTGTGCTGGGCTAACATCTTCTGTCCCTTGCTCCCACACTCAGCGTTTAAGTTCACCCGGGGGCAGGGAGGCAACTCATGCTGTCCTGTCCAATATATACCCTCAGCACAGACAAAGAGCTCCCCTCAAGTCTGAAGTTCCCACAAGCAGCTTACCCCATATCCAAGGCATTTTGGAGAGTGGATATAGAAATACAAGGCCTTGGATGGCTGGTACTATCCAGTGAGCACCTAAACCACCCCAACAATCAGAGGGATAAGGTCATGGAGGTCACAAATGGCATGATACACAGCTGCCTTAAAACCCTGGTGGTGCTTCAAGGCATCAGTCCACCCCACTCTCCCCCCACAAAGCTGAGGTCAGTGCCAACACTGAGTTTTCCAGGCCCTAGGGCTCAGAGCTTCCCCATAGCTGCTCTGCACTCTCTTGTTAACAACACCTACCAAATTGGTGTAATGCTACTGCAGTCAACCCTGAAGGCTCCCAGCACACACCAAGCCTCACATCCCATCCATAAATCCACCTCTGGTCAACTCTGGCCAGATGTAATTACCTACATGAAAGGCATTTGAAGCTGCCTCTAATAAGAGGAGGTATTCATGCCATTAGTCTGGGGTTCATCCTTCTCTGCTGCTTTCCAGGGCTCAAAAACTTGCCTCACATTAAGTGGACCAGCAAGAACTTCACCTCGTTCCTTGTTACAAAACCTGCCTTTCCCAGGAATGGAAGGAAAAGTCAGGTTTCTCAGTCATCTATCCCCAAACGAGTGGGGAACATTTTACAGGATTTGTTCATTTAGTTGAATAGCACACAGAGGCTATATTTGTGTTGGCAAAGGGCTTTGGGGTGAGCAAATGGAGGAGCAAGGGCAGGCTCCATGCCCCAAAACATTTCTCAGGGGCCAGGAAACATGTCTAGGTCAAGCCTGCAGCCTTACAAAGGCCAGGCTGAACTTGGGGTGGCTCCCAGCTCAGCATCCTCCCAGAGAGGTTCCTAGCTGCCCCAAATCACCAGAAGTCACCATCAAGGTTAACACAGCACAAGACAGCCCAAGTTCCCACCAAGCCTCTTCTCCTAAAATCTGCCAATAAGCAGCAGTTTTGGAGCCTTTCCCAAGCCTCAGAGTCCGGCTTGAGGGGGTTGAGACAGCAAAAAGCTGTTCCGACACAGCGTTTGTGTCCCAACACAGACTCCAAGCTGGGAGCCCAGATGGTGGTTGTTTGAGCCCTGCCCACAGCACCCTGTCCTCATCTGGTAGTCCAGGCTTTTCTCAGGGGGCATCAGGAGAGGACTAGACACAAACCATACTAATTGGATAGACAGAGAGTCCTGCAACCCTACAAAGCTGCGAGCAGCTGCTCAGAACCTCTTGTGAACCACAAAAATAGTTTCATCCACAGAACATGGATTAAACACCACAAACACCCTTTTCTTCCCTCTGTACAAAGTGCATTTTCCCCAAATGCAGTCCCAAAACAAGATCCAGCCTCGCAGATCAAACCAGGAAATCTGGCAAACTTTGAGCGTGAACAATAGCAGGAAGATTTTCCAGAACTTCAAGCTTGTTTGGCAAGTCCCAGAATATGTAAAAGTGCTGCTCTGCCATTGTTGGGGAAGCCGTGCCCTGTGCCAGAGCCAGCTGGCACCACACTGCCCACCCAGCACTGGCTGCACCCAGCAAAGGCAGCAGGGCTTGTGCAACACCACAAACTCCTTCCCAGGCACTTCCACTGCAGCAGCCACTGCCTTTCATTTTACACCTTATTGTTTTGTGATTAATCGTCTTCCCAGGGTCCCTGTTTTCCAACCCATCCTGCCCAAGTGTTTGGTGGCCTGGACAAAGAGTCTCCTTTGTGTCTGCAGGATGGCTTTACCATGCCTGTGCTCAGAGGTGAAGGATCCCTTTCATGGCTTAACTAATCCTCGGCTTTTCTGCCAGTTGGGCCATGCCAGAGGGCTGAAGCGCTTATGCTTATCGCTGTGCACACATCCTCTGGGAAAACAATACGAGAGCCTGCACTCATTCCACATTCAGCACCCAGCTGGAAAAACCCCTGAGGCAGGCAGGATGGTAGCTGGTATCCCTGGTACCTGGCTCTACGCATGATCCATGTCCCCTGGCAATGGCCTCGCACATGGTTCCGGTGCATTTACCTAATTAAGACTTAATGAAGTAGGGAGATCTATTGTGAGCCTGGCAGGGGAGCAGATGTGCCCTCTGAACCCGGCCACTGCCAAGGAAAGTGCACTGCTGTCTCCAGGGTGAATCAGCAGGAAAAGCTCAGGCCGGGATGCTCAGCACTGCAAATTCCAGACCCGCGGCTTTCTCAAGAGCAGGGACGGAAAATGCGCTGGTCATCAGCAGCCTCTAGTGGGGAGAGGTGTGCAGCCGTGATGGCTGCTTCAGCCAGACCCCAGAGTCCCAGCCAGCCCACCCTGGCTGTTCCCACCAGCTCAGAAGGGGATGGTATGACAAAGTTCCAATGTCATGGTATGAGGGACCTGAACCATTCTGGCCTCATTGGCACAACTGCTGTGTGAGACTACTATCTCCCGAGTGCTGGTCCCGGGCTAAATAGGGACAACCTCCTGGTGAATCCCAACACAGAGCTCACACAAATCACTGCATGAAGCACAATTCATAAAAAGGACAACCAAGACATCCCCCTCCTTCCTGGACAGCTCACTGAGAGACACCTCTGGGCTAATGATGGGCAAGTCTGCCCCCTTCCCAAATCACACTTCCAACCACAGCATCCAGCATGGCCAAGAGCCAATTATGACCCTAAACTTCTAGCCACCACAGCCTCAAGCCTCTTGCTGCAGCTGTGAGCACAAAGATGAAACACTGCTGAGCAGAGACAGGACAATTCCTGCCCTCTGGGACATGGACCACCTGCAGCCTGCCTTGCCCTCCAGGGAATAGCTGGGGAAGGAGCTGAGAAAAACCTTGCTATATATTAAATCAGTGACATAACTTCAAAGTGCCCTCCTCGGAAAACAGCTGATGTTTTGCCTTTTCTCTGAGAGATCCTCTCTCCACCATTGGCTCCAAAAGGACCGTGCCAGCCTGGGGGGATGCGCGGTGCGGAGGGATGTGGCTGCAGGCAATTCCAGCAGCTGCCAGGCTGCGCGTCAGGAAGACGGAGCCTCATCCTAGCAGCACCGCTGCAGATGAGAAGGCACTTTCTCTCCTCAGCAGTTTTCAAACCCTCTTGGAAAGGCCTGAAGTTTCTCCTAAGTGCGAGGAAAAGCAAAGTGAAGGGACAGGAGGGCCCCACATTCACAGAACATGTTGAGCATCACCATGGGAAGCAGTCTGATGAACATATCAAGTTTTTGCTGCTGCTGACTTGCCATTACCATCACCACAGGCAGAAGCAGCGTGTGCCCCACTGTGTCAGAGAAACTGAGGGGCTACCAGCACCGTGAGCAGGAGGAGACCCACATCTACACAGGCCCTGGAACTCGGAAAGGAACTTTACTCCTGGGGGGATGCAAATTGTTCCACAAGTTTCAGCTGCCTCCTCCCAGAGACAGGCATAGTGCAGCTGCACCACCACGGGCACAGTGGCCATGAGCAGGACAACGGCTCAGAGGAAGGATTAAGACAAACATGGAACCTCAGTCCATGTCACCTCAACTCCAGTGCAAGTTGCTCCCACGGACTAACTGGGTTACTCTGGAAGAAGGAGGATGCAAAAGAGACCAGACTCTGGCTCTCTCCTACAGCTGCATCTGTACTTCCACTAAGCCTCAGGAAGGGACCACAGGGATGGGAACATTCTGGGATACACCTTGCAAGAACCCAGCTTGCTTCCGTGTTCCAGGGCAACTTCTCTCCCACGAGGCACCCGAGATTCCGTGCACCACCAGCCTTTCCCATGCTGGCCGTTTGCTACAGCTCAGCTGTTCCTGCTGCCGGGCAGTGGCAGAGCATGTGTGACATGTGACAGTGCCAGGGGGCGACGGTGCACCCCAAACCTCGGCCCTGCACACCTCACACAGCCTGACCTCATGCAGGGCAAGTGTGACCGTCATCAGCCTCCGTACTGTCCGACCCCTGGCTCAGCCTCACAGCCCCACCGAAGCCCCACCACAGTCCTTCCTGCTCACACAAACCGCAGAGCAAGTGTTGGTTTTCCCCGTGCGGGAGCCTCGGCGTAAGTCAATCCTCGGGCGAGGAGGCGGCTGCCAGCAGCGCCGAGCCAAGGCACACCCCTCCATTGCAACACAGCCCTAAAGATAGTCACTGTCCCCCGCTGTCCCCTGCCATCCCACCAGCCGCTTGGACCCCGCCAGGGAGCAGGGAAGGCAGACGCCACCGCACAGCCAACGGCACGGACTAACGAGCAGGTTCACCATCCTGTCGTCGCACCACGACTGCAACAGGGCAGGAGGGAAATTCAGGAGAGGAAGAGATTGCAGGAACCGCCGGACACGCCACACACGCCTCTGGTTGCAAC
>VYXF01003986.1:88020-128485 GCA_013397295.1 Polioptila caerulea | reverse complement strand
GAGGGCGCGGGGGGGGGGGGGGCAGTGCGGGCCGCTGCAGTGGGCGGGACCTGCAGGTGACGGGGGGGTGGGGCCAGGAGATTCCTCCCAGCGCCCCTGTGACGTCGTAGGCCCAAATAAGGAGAAGGTGCCCCCACGGGTTCCCCCCGCACCAGGGCAGAGCCCCAAAGCCTCCCCAAAACCGGCAAAATCAGGGATTTTGTAGATTTTTTTGCTTATTTTCAGTATTTTCCGAAGTTTTCTTAGGGAAAACCCTGTCCTTTGCTGGGGGCTGGAAAAGCCGGGGGCTGCGGCGTGGCCGGAGCCGGTAAGGACGTCAGGGTCACTGGGGTGCCCCTAGACCCGAGCCCATCCCTAGGGCTACGCCCGGGTTATCGGCGCCGCGCAGGCGGCGGCTGCGGAGATAAGGGGGAACAGGGCCCTCGCCAGAACTGGCATGGAGGTGGCGGCAGGACGGAATTCGGCCCCAGCACCAAGGGCCTCGCTGCCGTCTCCGCTGGCTTGGCCGTGGTCGCCCTGCGGTGGCGCTGGGTGCCGGGACTGGGCTGGAGTAGGCGGGTGGTACCCGGGGTCACGGTCAGCAGTTGGGTCCCCCCCAGCACCCCAGGGGCTCCGCACCCTGCCCGGGGAACGGGGTGTCCCCACGGGGAGGCTCCTGCTGTCATGTAATGGTCACCGCCCTGGGGGCACTGGCGAGGACCGTCACTGTGTGTCCCCCGCTGCCTCTCCGAGGGCCTTTGCAGCCCCCAGAGGTCCAGGGGCCGGGTCCTGCCCCGAGCTCGGAACCTCAACACTACGCAGCTCAGGCGTGACAGGGGTTTGTTCCCCCTCACCCGCCCCTCCCTGGAAGGCCTAAGACTTCCCCGGTGAGGATGAAGGTTTGGGGGCAGGAAGAACCTCTAGACCCTGCCGCAGTGCCTGAGTGGGAGAGGGGGGAGGGAGTCCCTGGCTAATGTGATGAGAGGGGGATGAATCCATAAGCTGTTAAGCTACTGCAAAGCACCTCGCATTCTGGCCCTGTTATCACCGACTTCTGTTCACATCTGCTCCCGGGGTTATTTTTAATCCGGTATTAAGGTCTTGTGGGTCCTTCAGCAGGTGGAGGGGGACTCTGCTTGTCCCCCCTCCAAGCCGTGGAGGGAGGAGCTGTGTTTTGTGAGCTGCAGAGGTGCCTGTGAAACACTAACATCAATCCTGCTTGCTATTTGGGAAGGAGAAAAGAACCCACTGTCACCTCATCCCCTCCAGCACCCAGCCATCAACTCTCCAGAGGGTCCCAGTACTGGGGAAAGGTCAGAGGGGCAACCAGGCAGGAGCCTCACACAAAGGGATGAGTTCAGGGATATAAAAAACAGAGATATTTATTAGCATTGAGTAAAGCACAACCTCAGGATGGTTTAAGGCTCAGCAGCCACTATGAATGGCAGGAGAGAAGTTAAGAGAGGGGAAACAGCCTTAGCAGGGCTGTGCCAGCAGGATCCTGGGACCATACAAAGGCCTTAAAGACAGAAAACCTCAAATAAATTATTTACAGTTCAAATTGGTTATAGGAGGGTGAAGGCTCCTGAGCTGCCACAGGCTGAGAGAAAGAACAGAGGCTGGGATGGGACATGGGCCCTGAGCTGATGTGTCAGCAGTCTGGAAGTTCAGGGCAGCAGCTGGGAACATCTGGGACTGTCCCTTAGCATCAGTTTCTAATTTGGGGTAGGAATATACCGTGAGGGGAAGCTTTGGGGCTGCTGCTCCTGCCTGGCTGGAACAGAAATTCTTCATGATTTCCAATGGTGATAGGCAAGGATGACTTAAGAAACAGGATCAGGTCCTGTACCTGGATGTTGCTGCTAAAAATCAGAAGGTTTTTCCACACCCGACAAGACCTTAGCAGTCCCACAGAGCTGCCAAGGTGCTGCTTGACATACCACTGGCACTGGCTGCCGGTGCCCTTTCCTGGAGCTGTGGGCTGGCAATGGGGTCCTTAACGGCAGAGAGATTCTGCCAGGTCTGTGGCCAGGAGGGAATCCCACGGCTGGAGACACCAGTGCCAACAGGTCCCCATGGCACTGCCTCAGTAACTCCGGATGAGATCTGCTCCATTTACAAATATGAGAATTTCTCTTGCCAGTGCCTTAAACTCTCAAGGGAGACTGGTGCTTAACAGTGTTCCTCCTACTTAAAAATATCCAGAGCAAAGACTCCAGGGCTGAAACATCTGCAGACTCACTGTGCATGTGTGAGCTTATGGGGTCCAGACCCTCTCCCACCCCAGAGCCTTTTCTGACAAGATTAGGAAGAAATTCCTCCTTGTGAGGGTTGGGAGGCCCTGGCTCAACCTGCCCAGAGAAGTTGTGGCTGCCCCACTCCTGGAAGTGCCCAAGGCCAGGCTGGATGGGGCTTGGAGCAACCTGGGCTAGTGGAAGGTGTCCCCACCCATAGCAGGGGGTTGAAATGAGATGAGCTTTAAAGTGCCTTTCAACCCAAACCACTCCACGTTTCTATGAAATGCTCATCAAGGCACTAAAAGCTGCCCAGAGCAGCACCTGCTCTGGAGCACATCTTGGTCTGGCAGCCTAGTCCACCACCAGTTCATGCTGGAAGAACTCTTGGGGTCTGAATCGGGAACTGTGCTCTGGGCTGGGGACAGGCAGGAGCCATGTGACTTTGATCCACTCTCCCTTCTGGCCAATGGGAATATGGATTAAATTTGTAGGTCAAGCCCGTTTCTGCTTCCTTCACTGACCTTTGCACCACTGTGGGTGAGGGTTAGGGGGCTGGGGCAGCTGGGGCTCTTTCCCCTCGGCTGATTGGGAAAACCACAGGGACCACTGGTGTGAAGGGTGCTGCTGTGGAAGGCACAGCCCCTCATAGAAGGGAAAGAGGCTGCATTGGCCCGGGACACAGCCATGAAAGCACTGTAGAGCCCTTCTGCACACTTCAGATCTGTCAAGAGAGGGCTATTGCTGCTTAGTCTTGACGTGGTCTCCAATCATCCGACGGTGATATGTGGCCAGGAAGATGTCGTTGTCTCGGGGGCAGTCATAGTGGCAGGAGCACATCTTGATGAACATCATCTTCCTTTGGAAAATGTCCCCTTCTGGGCAGCGGAACTCCACATCCATGGTGCTGGTCAGGAATGGGGTGCAGCAACGCCTGTCTGAGCAGCTGCCACAGAACCGGGGCCGGTAGGAGTGGGTGCTGGTGCATCCTGAAAACTCAAAGCGGAGGCTCTGGAGCTGCTTTGGGGTCCGCACACACTTCTTCCCCTTCTAGAGGAGAGCAGATGGATTAACATGGACACAATAGGAAAGACACTGAGGCCTGTGCTCTGAGCCTGTTGCAGGGCAATGGGACACAGAGGAAGTGGAAGCACAGAGCCAGGATCATTCCCAAGGCTGTCCCCAGAATCTGGGGTGCTGTGTCCCCTCTCCTCCAGCACTGTACCTTGGCTTTCTCCATGGAGAAGCCGCAGGGCCGGACCATGCAGAGCCGTGTCTCCTTCTCCAGGCGGCACTGGGGGTTGTCATTGGTCACGCGGGTGGAGATGCCCATTCCGCAGCTCCGGGAGCACGTGCTCCACTCCGTGGTCTGCACCAGGCAGTTCTCCAGCAGGTTGTTCAGCTCTGGCTTGTGAGCTGGGTCCCCCCTGAAAACTGAGCCACGAGGAAGAGACACAAGGCAAGGCTCAGGGCTTTGGACAAAGCTCCATGGCTACTCCCAACTCAGTTTACCACTTCAGGAACAGCAGCAAAGGTCTGGCCCATCCTCTGAGATGCTTGGCCTCTCAACAGGAAGGGAATGCAGGTGAGCAGGGGACATTTCCTACACAGCCCAGCTCCAGCCATGTCTATTGTGACACTTCAGGACACAGGAGCCTTCCCATAGCACCACTGAGGTTTCACTTTTGTCATGGGTAAAATATAATCGGGGGTGTGTTATTCTATTACCATCCGTTGGAACTATGTAATCTCTCAACGACTCATCTGATAAGGAATCAGCAAGAGCAATTTCCTTATCTCTCCCTTGACCCCTCTTCCCTCCAGGGATAGGTCTTCTGTTAATGGGCCATTGAGTCCACTGATAAACTTACATCATCCCATTGGGAAATGCTAAATCTGGGGGGGGAAGCCAAGCCCTTCTATCTGGATAAAAAGCCTGAAAACTGAGACCTGAAACAGCCCTTCACTGGACTCTCAGAGGAAGGACAGGCCTGTCTTTCACCACTGGACTTTTCAGCGGAGAGCTGCACCTTTTCTTCAGGATTACCACTTCAACAGAGCCACAACTGCTACTCCAGGAGGACTGCAGCCACCACTCCAACTGGACTGCTCCAACAGAACACTTCAACAGGGTGTCAGGTTGTATTCGGACTCTGTCAGTGATTTTACCCTTTTTTTTCTTCTCATTGCATGTTTCCTTCTTTTATTTTCCCTTTCCTAATAAATTGTATTTCTGACTTGAAGTATCCCACTGGTTTTGCTTTTCAAATCAGAACAACTTTGTATAGGGTCTGGCTGAGCTGGAGTTGATGTTCCCAGAGCAGCCATTCCAGTGCTGTGCTCTGCAGTGGGTGCTGTAGGGGTGTTGGTAACACACCAGTGTTTTTGGCTACTGCTGGGCAGGGCTGGCACAGCATTAGAGATGTCTTTCCAACATTTGCCCCCAATCAAGGGGCTAGGAGTGGGCAAGATCCTGGGAGCAGAGACAGCAAAAACAGCTGACCCAGATTCACCAAGGAGATATTCCAGACCCTATGATGTCAGCTCAAAAGCTAAGGAAAGGAGAAGGAAAAGGGAGAAGGGGGGAAATCCCCATTGACAGTGTTTGCCTTCTGGTACAACTGCTCCATGTGCTGAAGCCCTGCTTCCCAGACAGTGGCTGGACTTGGTGATGGGAAGTAAAGAATAACTCTATGTTTTTTTCTCTTTGCTTGTGCACATGCAAACATTCACTTTTGCTTTAGTAAACTACCTTATCTCAACCTACAAGTTACTTTCCATTTATTTTCTCCCCCTTGTCCAGCTGGGAAGGGGAGTGATAGAGCAGCTGGCTGGGCTGGACCTGGTGTTTAGTTCTGGAACCCAATACTTGGTAACCATCCCCCAACCATGATGATGCACAAAGCCACCACCAGCCCCAAACCAGTCGGTGCCCCAAATCCACCCATATTCCCCAGCCCCAAACCAGTCGGTGCCCCAAATCCACCCATCTTCCCCAGCAAACAGCTCCTGGCCCCATCCCACATGCCCCACTGACCTGCCATGGCTGTTCCGAAGCGGTTCTCCTTGGTGTCCTCCTCACACACCCATTCCTCACAACACTTGCTCTGGAACTTCACCCTCCGGGGGTTGGGGCACTCTGGGGACGGCAGGCGCAGGTTGTTGGAGCACAGCGGGATGCAGCCGATGGCCCCATCCATGCAGATGCACTGCAGCTTGCATGTGGGCTGGAAGCTCTCCCCGTTGAGGTAGATCTTGCCCAGCAGGTCACATGTTGCACCCTCATAAGCTGAGGGAGGAAGAGGAGGAGAAGGAGTAAGCAGAAGGCTGAAGCTGTGCCCTGTGAACACAGAGCTCCTGAGGAGGGACAGATCCCATCCTCCCCTGCTCTGCCATCCCAGTGCTGGATATTTCGTATTTGCCGCCCTGGACCCAAGGTTGTTCCTGACACTGATTTTTCAGAAGTGCTGTCCTCCCAAAATTCTCCACAAAACTTTCTTCTCCACTGGGATGAGCTACTAAGTATGATTTTGTCCTTGGTGTCTGTAAAGAGCCTGTTTCTCTGTCAGAGTTCTTACCAACCAGCTCAGAGTGCTCAGTGGTGCTGTGCAAGACACCTTCCTGATATGGCATGTGAGCATGGCTTGTCTCCTCAACACTCCTGGGATACCAAAAGGCAACGCTCTTCTAAGAACAATTGGTTCCCCCATGCAAATGGTACCTACAAAGGACACTTTGGGTTGATGACTTTTTTGGACCCTCTGTGGTGCACAAATCTCTTCCTTCTTCTAGCCTCAATTTTTTCCAGTTCTCTCCCTTCTGATCTCTGGATCTCTCATCTCCAGACTTCCTACCAGTCTCTCCCTCCTTCCTAGTAAAACTTAAATGGGCAAAAAAAAAAAGGAAACTCAACAATATCTGACAGAGAGCAACAACCTTTACTCTGCAGGCATGACAACACTCCCAAGTTCTTACGACTGCATTAGCCAGAACTTTTCCAGTGGAAGTTTTCCAGCAGAACTCTCTTACCTGATAAAGATCAAGAATGTTTTTGAGAAGAACCAACTGAACCATTTGATATGAAAGATTTCCTTTATGCTCAATCAAAATACTTGTGGGATAGCATCCATAGAGGGAAGCATTTTGCTCTGGTAATTATTTTGATACTATAAAGATCAAGATTAAATATTTTGATAGAATGAAAAGGGAAAGTTTTGACACAATCAAATGAGTATTCTAAATAAGTCATTGAAAGTTTTGAGGGTTTTTAAAAAATATATATATACATTTAATGTATTTTTTTCTCTCAGCCTGAAATTAAATGTTGAAATCTCAGAGTTGTTCGCAGGACAGAAATCCTGATTTTGGACAGTTTTCAGCTGCTGCTGCTTTCTGCAATCCTGAACCTTAAAATAAAAACATTTTTAAAATCCATGCAAACCTCTATGGGGAAGTTACCAAAAGGAAGGATTTTTGGCTGCTTGTGGAGGCTTCCCAGGAAACCTGAGCTGTTTTCCCCCTCAGTCCTGCTCACCCGGGGGACACTGTTTCAGGCAGAAAGTGTTTGAATCAAACAAGGAATAAGAATCTCTTTCCATCCCCATCCCTTGAAGGGACACAAATCCTTCTGGACTGTTCCTATCTAGATCTGCATCTCATCTTGCAACTCTCTTCAATGTCATTGGGATAAAAATACTCCTTTGCTCCAACTTAGACATCTCAAAATCCTCACTTTTTCCATCAAAGCGGAAGCCATCCATCCACCCTCCCTCTACACAACCATTCATATTTATTTTTAAACAATCTCTCCCTGTCTTTCAGACTGAGTGCCCTCCCAACCCGCAGATCGGATCATACTGTTCCCTCTTCTCCCCCCGCTCCCAAGGAATAGCAGCCTACTCCAGGGATTGATTGTGTTTTCCAAACTCAATCACTCTCTTGTGCCCTTCATCACCCTCCATGACCTCCCTTTCCCACTGACCTGATCCAATTAAGGCTCTGAAAGGGCAGCACCAGCTCTTTATGCCCTGGCTCTGCCTGGCACCACCTGCCCCAGACACCAAGTCCAGCCAAGGGGACTGTGTCTCTCTCCTCCAGCACGGTACCTTGGTTTGCTCCAGGGAGAAGTCGCAGGGCTGGACCATGCAGAGCCAGGTCTCCTTCTGCAGGTGGCACTGGAGGCATGGGGGCACGCCCCGTGGCTTTGCCCTTTTCCTCAGGGGATATGGCACTGCTGGAAAAGCTGCTCCATAAAGCTCTACCAGCTCCCTGCACTCCCTACCACCTGCAGGACCTCTACTTTAGAGTTGCTACAGGATCCTCTCTACCTTTCTGATACTCTAAGGTCTCTGCAGGAAGGAAAGGATTCTTCTGAAATATGTGGAATGTGATATTACACAAATATAAAACAACTTTCCCTCTGATGGTTCCCTTCCCATCCCTCCCACTACAGCCTGCAGACTGGCCTCAACTGAGACACTTTTCCCATGGTATCTGAGCACCTCAGCTCCTTTCTGCTCCCAGCACATCTGCTTATTTGGATAACTGCAAGTCAAAACATTGATTTTCCTTTCCTCTGATTCACTTCTCCAGCTTCCTTCACTGCCTCCAAAATCCCCCATCTTCCAACAGATCCATGTGGACATCATAAAAACATCACCCAACAATGTTACGGCCCAAATCCCCAGCCCATTTTAGAGATATATCCTGGCCTGTGTTCACTGGGAATTTTGCTGTGAAAAGCCTAATTTCTCATTTAAAATCAGGAAGGACAGCTGTGTCTGCAAGTTTAATTTCCTCCATAGCAGGACCTGGGACTCTCATTCCAAAATGTTTGGATCAAACCTGGATGTCGTGGTGAATACGAAGCACCTTTATTAGAAGGATTTCAAGGCTTCATGGAAAGACTTTGAAATGGAGACTCCTGCACCCCTGAGGAAATGTTTTCTGTGATTTTGCTACCTTTCGTCCACAAATGGACACCTCATTCCCATTTGGAATGAGGCAGCATGCAGCTCACACCTGCTGGATGTCATCACACCTGTGTTTGCCTTATCAAGCTTCAATCTTCAGCTCTCAAGTATCTCAATGCCAGCAGAAAGTACCAGGAGCTCACATGGCTTCCAAAAATCCCCAAAACTGGGGAATAAAAATGAAACAACTTGTAAAACTTCTTGAAGGAGCAAACACCAACAAGCTAGACTAATTTAGACAAGGGCCTGAAATGACAGAGGGCAGGGATAAATGGGATATTGAGAAGAAATTCTTCCCTGTGAGGCTGGTGAGGCCCTGGCACAGGGTGCCCAGAGAGGCTGTGGCTGCCCCTGGATACCTGGAAGTCTCCAAGGCCAGGCTGGATGGGGCTTGAAGCAACTTGGGCTAGTGGAAGATGTCCCTGCCCATGGCAAGGGGGTGACACAAGAAAAGCTTTAAGATCCCTTCCAAGCTAAATCATTCCATGATACTCTGATTCTGTCTCAGGTTGGTTCTGGATCATTTCCAGAGAGATCCAGTGCTGTGGCCAAACATTTCCCTAAGTACTTACACCAAACTGCCAGCTCTCAGGTCTTCCTGACTATTTTGAAAAGCTTGAATTTATGAAAAAAAAAAAAGGTCAGCTCCTGTCAAATATGGGGCAGAGGAGTCATCATGTTTTTAAACAAAGACCAGGAAGTTGAGGAAATACTTTATTTTCCTCTAGACTAAAATAATTTCTGCTTGCTTCAGAAGGAGCTACTAAATGAAAATAATTTTAAAAAAAATATTTTCTAGCTGAAAAGAGGTGTCAGAAGAGAAAGCAGTTTCTGCATTTGCTGCATTACCTGGCTCAGGAATTCTCATGTTCCACACAGACACAATGTTGTGAAAGAGCTGTTCAGCCCTTCCCACCCACATGCTATAGCCAGAAATATACTTTGCCTCTTGCATAGGAGCAGCCAAGTGCAGAACACCCATCCCTTGCACAAGGCACAGGGATTTGGGGTGAGATATTCCAAGGAAAAGTACTTTCAGTAAGAGCTCAGATTGCTGATATTTACCCAAAGGGTAGAGCATGTCCCCTGAGGATGTCACAGGACACAAGAGAGTCCCACAGCTCCACTCATGCCTGGCTGGAGCTGCAGGAAGACAGCTCTGTGTGTGCCAGGGGATCTGCTGTTGCCAGGGCTGGCACTGATCTCCCAGCATGACACTGGATGAAGCTCCAAGGAAATTCTGATGGGTGTTCTGGGGGGCACCAGGGAAAAACCACACAAGGACAGAACCTGCAGCTCTCACCCAAGCAGATCCCGCTGCCTCTGTGGATTTTGGAGAAGTCGCAGTAGAGTCCCTTGTGATGGTCACAGGGCCTGTGCAAGGAGCAGAGCTCGCCTAGCTGCTGGGCACACACCTTGCAGCAGCCACAGGCATCCCACACGTGGCTCGTACCCACAGGGCACTGCAGAGTCTGGGAGGGACACTGGCATGGGAACGTGCAGGCCTGTGGTTCTACCTGGAAGGCAAAAAGCCATGGAGAGAATGAGTTGTCCACAAGGCATCCGGGCAGGGAGCAGAAAAACACGGCTCTGCTGCAAGCACAGACACTCCAGAGAGAGGGGGACAGCCCTGCTGCAGAGAGGTGTGTGCACTCCCAAGGACTCACAGGACTCATGTTTTCCTCATCCCTATTACATCTGGAGCTCAAGGGGACAAAAAGAAAAAAGATGCCTCTGGGGAGCAGAGCCAAAACAAACAGGATAAGTGGTAGCTCAGAGTCCCCCGTACAGCTCACTCTCCCTGGAAGCAATAAAGCAGTATTCATTAACAGCAAGAAATTCCAGCTTTTACACAGGACAAATATCAAAGCCTCTACACCAGCATCAGACACAGTGAAAGCTGGAAAACAGAAGTGCACAGCAACAGGACTTGCCCAAAGCCAGGCAGTGGGACTGTGGAGATGCTAGAAACCAACCCAAAAGCTCGCGAGTTTCATTTTTTCCCCTGCATCTCACACTTTCTTCCTTATTACCTGTGCCTTCTCCTTTCCATTTTCGAAGGAACACGGCATAATCAACCTTTCCTGGGACCTTGTGAGTGCCCAGATGCTGCCCTTTGGCAGCATTTCACTGGACAGACAGGGTGAAATCCACCCTAGGCTTCATGATGCTTCAGACACTAAACAGAGACCAGGCTACAGCTGAAGCGAGGTCACCTGCTCTGGAAAACCCAGATGTGTCCAACATCCCAGTCACTGAGTGTGTGATCCTCTGAAACTTCCTTAGAAATATCAGTGCCAGCTCCAGCCTGGATTTCTGTTCAGATCCTGCCCATCTCAATTCCCCCTTGCCCAACTCCATGCACCACTCCATTATTCTGGACACAGCTCAGCTCCCACCCAGGGCTGACACAACCCTGGCACATGGATGATGCCACCAAAACACCCTGGCATCACTGCTATGAGGAGGGTGGAGAGGGAAGCATACAATGGGGTTCACAGCTCTGCTGCCACTCCAGGAGAGCAGCAGCTGAGCTGGTAATAGCCTTGAGGGCAGCAGGGAGGGGGACACACACCTGGAACAGGTCAAAAAATATATCTTGTTATGGCTCTGTTTGAACTTGTCAGATCCCATACAGCCCTCACTTGTGAAATAGCTTCCTTGGATATTGTGTCTGTCACCAATCACAGTAGGAAAACTTTTCCAGCTGTTTTGACTGTTGCTCTGACTTTAGCTCACGTGGGGTCAGAAGGTGCCAACTTCTTTGTACAGCTGTGTCACCAACACAGGGCTTGTGGGACTGGGATTGCACTAAACATTCCCTCGGAGTCATGGAATATCATAAGTCAGGAGGGACCCACAAGGATAATGGAGTCCAACCTCTGGCCCTGCACAGACACCCCAACAATCCCATCCTGTGCCTGAGAGTGTTGTCTAAATGCTGCTGGAGCTCTGGCAGCCTCGGAGCTGTGCCCATTCCCTGGGCAGCCTGGGCAGTGCCCAGCACCATCTGGGAGAAGAACCTTTCCTTAATATCCATCTAAACCACTCCTGAAACGGCTCCAACCATTCCCTCAGGCAGTCTCAAAGGGGTGAGTCCTTCCAGGGTCTCCCTGCTCAGCAGGAATCAGCATAATTTTCCTGGATAACTCCTAGCATGAAGCATTTTGGAAACAAGCCTCTCCAGCCTGCAGCCCAGCTGTTCCCAGCTGACTGACCTGGAGCCACTCGCCAGAACCTAGCATGAGCCAGGAATCGATTCCCAACTGCAGAAGTGCATTAAAAGAACTAAAAATACAGAATTCTTCCCTGCTTTTTTCCATGTAGGCAGCTGCTGGAGCTGCCAAGAACATCTTATTCAGTCCCAGATGAGTTGGAAGGGGTATGTGAGCTCACACAAGAGACAAAGCATTCCTAACATGGGATCTATATTAAGATGTAATCCATGCACTTAGGAAAAAATAATGGTAACAAGCATTTTCCGATGCAGTGTCAGCCATAGGCCAGAGAAAGAAACACTCCCAAAATAGCTCTCCTGCTGAAATCCAAATCAAAACAAGCTCTTTTGGGATAAGAGAATACAACAGCTTTAAATCCAGCTGAGTTGTCTCATCCCTGGAAGTGTGCAAGACCAGGTTGGACAGGGCTTGGAGCAATGTGGTCTAATGGAGGGTGTCCCTGCCCATGACAGGGGGATGGAAATAGATGGTCTTGAAAATCCCTTCCAACCAGAACAATTCCATGATTATACAATTCTGTGTGTTTTCTTTCCCACTTTCATTAATCATTGCTGGCGCTAGTTATTTCCTTAATAACTCACCCACATAAACCAGCCCACCTGGTTTTACCTTCTATTCACAGCAGCTTCAATTCCTCATTGCATCACATCTACTTTTCAGCAGGAGAATACCTGGATTCAGATCTCTGTTGTATCAGAGACCAGCTGGGTGACCCTGCACCCACCTATGCTCTATGCTGTACCTCAGCTTCCCCAGCCATCAGGTCAAAAGCCCAATATATCATGATTGTCAGAACCCTTCTAAAGACTCCCAGATGCTCCCACCAGTCGGCTCAGGTGTGTCTCCCTCCATTTCCCAGGGGCTCCTGTTTGCTAGTTTTATTGCTGAGCAAAGTCAGCAATAGGATATTTATAAATCCTGCTGTTCTCATAGGCCTTGTAGAGGAGGAAATAAGCTGGAATGGGGTTTGGCTCAAACACACCCGACAGCCAGAGCACTGAAAAACTGCCTGGCCAGAGAGGCTCTCAAGTTGGGAATAGCTGGGAAAAAGTCAATGTTGAACCGAATTTCTTGAGCCCTGCATTACTGAATTTTCTTTCAGAGAGGCTGAATGGTGGATTATATTGGTTTTGCACAGAACACCCTTCACCAAGCATTGTTTCCAAAGGCTGCTTCTGGTTCTTCTGCCCAAAAAACTGCTCTAAAACTGCCCCAAAGAACTCCACAAACTGTTCCCAATAACTGCTAGTATTGAAATTCAAGGCTTTGTGGCAGACCCAAAGTTAAAACAAAGCCCAATACTTCCACATAACCTGCCAGTGACCTGGGTCCAGAGGGATTCAACTCGGAGAACATTTCATTTTCTTCCCTCTGCAGAAAAGGCTGCCCCAAAACTCACTTCTGCCTTCACTGAGCATGCTCCTGACTTCAAGTTCACTACAACCTTGACCTGGCTTCAGCTGAGGTTTGCAGAGCATTTCTGTGAACTCTGAGAGGAGCAGAACAGAACCAGTGTCAGAGATCAAGGCCATGGACTTAAGAAGGTTCTAAAGTGTGAAATGTTGGCTCTCCCTGCTCCTGGCTTTGCTGGCAGCTCTTGCATCCATCACAAACTCTGTGTGTGAAGCTGTGTGACTCCCAGGACCTCTAAGTGATGGTCAAGCCACCCCAGAAGTACCAACACTCAGATCAGAGGATTCCCCTGCTCTGCTCCATTGTGTTCTCCACCTCTGACTCCCCAGAACCATCTGCTCAGCTGACAAGCCAAAACAAGTTCCCTCCCAACTGCCAGCACCTGCAGGTAAGAAAACCTGAGAACGTCCTTCCTGCTTCATATTTACATAAAACTTCTTCCCCTGCACCCTCAGGAGGGCATGAGTGCTGCAACTTGAGCTCCCATCACTGCAGCAGGTCCGTGGCACTGTCTCGATTTCTCATTCCTGACCACTGCCCACAGGAGCCCGGGAAACCAGCCAAGGGAGTCAAACCAAAGAAGATGTTTCAAAATGTGTTTGGGCTCATGACTGCACTCAGAGGGCAGGAAAAGGTGAGTTTTGAGCTGAGATGGGTGTTTGCAAAGACCCTTGGGAGCTAGGGGTTAATGCTGCAAGGCAGAGGTGATATAAAAAACACCCAGCTGGTTCTTTTAGTGCTCCAAGACTAAGCAGCCAAAACACAGCTATTCATCCTCCAAACTCTGAATGACTGTGGGTAACCCCTGCTCAGTCCCCCCATCTCAGGCTCTCAAGGCGCATCCCTATGGCTGCTGCAGCACATTGTACCACAGCTTCTTTGGAGAGACAAGAACCAGTGACCCCCTCCACAGACGGAGCACGGAGATACGGACACCTGCCCAGCATGAACCTAAACAGAACTCCCAGTAATCCTGGAGGTACTCCCACCTCTGAACAACACAGGAGGCAGATTCAGGAGTAACAGCTCTCATTTCCTGCCACAACCCACAAAGCATCACAGGATCATTAAGGTTGGGAAAGACCCCTGAATCCAACCTAATGCTCAGAGAAAGTCAAAAGTCACACCTCTGGGGCATTTGGCAGGTTTAGGGAAAATCACTTGTCTCGGAGTGGTAACCAAGGGTCACAGTGGTGGGATTGCTTGTTATTGTTTATATGAGTCACATATGCTGCCAAAGCTGAGCCAGAGCAAGAATCAAGATGCCCACCCCGACGGGGTTTCCCTTAGATCACAGCCCAGTTCACGTTCTTGGCAGGAAAGGGGCTGGCATATATTGAGTACTGCCAGGAGCAATCCAACAGACCTCACCAACCAGGAGATTATTGCCTCTCTCACCACAACAAGCTCTGCAAGGGGCTCTGTGAACCCAAATTCACTAAGCCAAAAAGCACTTACAGCAATTTAATGATAGCAGGGATGTTCCTGATACTGCTGGAATGAGAACAACACACAAATGTTTTAAGAGGAATCAGCTGCTCTCTCAAAAACTTGTATTAACAGGAAAATAGGCACAAATTCTGCTCTGGAGAGGCTGCAGTCTAATTTTCCCCTCAGAATTACTGCTTTTGGGAGCACATGAGTGGATTCAGTGACAGCTGGGGAAGGATGGTGATGATAAGGAACTGGGATACAAAACTGTTACTCTTTCCAATGACATAAACTCACTGACTTTTCCCCTCTTTGCTCTCTTCTCCCGCTTCTAGACCAGGGCTGATTTCTGGCTTCCAGGAATGGGAGGAAACAAAATCCATTCCCATGCGCCAGGAGCTCTGAGACCCATGGATGACACACATCACTCGGGCAGCCCCCAGCGTGGCTTAGTTACCCAGCACGTTTGCACCACTGCTCCCAGCCCAGCTTCCCGCGGAAACTCGGGTGCAGGTAGCAGCCGGGTAGAGTCTCTCAGCCCAAAGCCCTTGCGTGCATGGAAGCAAAAAGCTGCAGTGCCCAGCTGCTGCAGGGCCGTACGTACCCAGGCAGGGGCGAGGAGCAGCAGGAACAGGGTCCGGGTCACGGTCCCCAAGCTGCCAGGCATCCTGAGTACTGGGAAGGGCAGGGATCCAGGCTGCCGGCTACTCCCGCCCACTCCTCCAGAGTTTCACGTCTCTTTGAAGCACGTTGTACATCGGCTTCTCTTTAAATTCCCTCTGGAAGGGGCGGGCCCCGCGCTGAGTGACAGGATGGAACCGAGCCCAAAGGGCGCAACAAAAAATGCCAAAATTCCAGGGAACGCGAGTGGATTCCTGCGGCTCCGGCGGTTACGGGGCTGCCTGCAGCTTCGTTACTTTCCAGGTGGGTAAATCAAACCCTAGTAAAATCAGGATTATTATTTTTTAATTTTTCCTCTTTCTACCTCCGAATATGAAGCCTGGCACAGCTTTCCTGATACAGACCCCCCCTTCCCTACCTACAGCCATTCCTTTTTGGCTGCAAGAGCTGGGGAGTGATTAAACAGATTTGTGGTGTTCAGAGTCTCAAGAGGAAGGAATAGGTAGTTCGGTGCTGTCACGTACCACGTCTGGCTGTGTATCACCTGTCACCTCCGGGGAATGAAAGTTTCATGATTAAAGCTCCTGTATGAGGACCTGCGAATTTTGCGAGGCAATGGAAAGCTCCTGCAAGAAAGTTTTTCATAGAGGATAGCAGTTCCCCAAAGTGCTTTGAGATGGTGCAGAATCTCACACATCTTTATCTCGTGTCATGATCCTTTCTGTTTGCTGCTGAGATACAGCACCAGGCTTGTGCACAGCCAGCACAGCAGACCTTTAAAACATGAAAGCATAGTTTTTTGTGTTAAAAGAGTCGGTTTGTTTATTCCCGAAGAGCAGGCGGAGCACTGCTATGGAAGGAGGAGGAGTGCAGCAGAGGGCACTCTTAGTCCTCGCTGGCCAGGATGGGACAGAGCAATTTAGTACTGGACAGGAGCCCCAGTACTTGAGTGACTTGAGAAAGATGGAGCCGTTCCTTAGGGTCAGGGAGCTTTCCCGGGAATAGGTGGTGCAAGGGATGATACCTTCTTTGGGCCAATACAAAGCCGGGCCAGGAGCCCAGACACTGTGCAATGCAGCTCCAGCATATCCCCGTCCCAGCTGAGTGCTGGGAAACAAGACAGAAGATGAAAAAAACACAGCGAGTGTGTAGTGGGTTATTTACTTTCAGCCTCCCTCCTTCCTGCTTCCAAGGTAGGGCAGTTTAGCTGGGAATCAAGCCCTGCAGTTCACCCAGGTCCTTTCAGGTTCCTGTGCAACACGAGATCAGCCTCCACACTCCCTGTGTGTCCACGACTGGAAACACAAAACTCTGACTCCTAATTAATTAGCATTTGGAAATCCCCTTGGGATTTGGGGCTGGAGAGCATTAGCACCGTGGAAAGCACTCCAGATACACCTTCTTCTCCTCTTCCATGAGATGGGGCGACTTCACAACCACTTCCATGACAGCCACCTCTGTTCGTGGCACACCAGAGGATTATGTCTGCACACAAAAGATTTCATGTTCTGAAGATGGTATAAACATCCATTCCCCTCAGGCACTTCAGAGCTCCAGGCAGTCTGGCTGGAGATACATTCCTTCTCCTTTTGGAGGGCCTGAACTATGTTGTCACCTAAAATTAGCTGCTTACATTTCCCAGGACATTCTCCTGCTGCTTGTAAATAAGACAGGGATAAAGTGCTGCACACTTCTGGTCTCATTTTCTCACATGGCAAGAATATAAACCCCAGCTGAATTCTGATCCCTCCAGGGCCTCTGAAGATGGGAAGATGGCATATTTGTGGCTTTTTAAAAGGACTGCATGGAATATGTTTCTCAATCCAGTCTTCCTTCTGCAAGAATAAGACAACCCCCTTTGTCCATCGATAGGACAAGGAGGAGTGGTTTTCAGCGCTAAGAGGACAAGTTTAGATTAGTTATTAGGAAGAAATCTTTCCCTGTGAGGCTGGTGAGGCCCTGGCACAGGTTGTCCAGAGAAGCTGGTTTCCCTATCCCTGGAAGTGTCCAAGAGCAGGTTGGATGGGGCTTGGAGGAACCTGGGACAGTGGAAGGTGACCCTGCCCATGGCAGGGGTGGGACTGGATGAGCTTTAATTTTCCTTCCAACCCAACCCATTCCATGATTCTCTGATTCTATAAGAATATATGATCTTCCAAATTCTGCTTTAACTTAAACCTGCTGTATGACCTCACATGAACTGTTCAGCCAAAATCCCAATGTCACTCACTTGTCAGGAGTTCTGAGGGGAATATTCAGCACTAAACCAGCATTATGATGGCTGATTAAGTTTTCAACCTGCAACAAAAGTAAAGAATAATTCAATTATAAACCATCCTTTCCAAGCTTATCATCATCATCCACCTGAAAGCTTCCACCTTCCCAGGGCAATAAAACATTCCAAGTTCAGTTCTATTTGTCCTTCAAGCCACCTCCTGGATTATAGGAGCAGGATGTGAAGAAGCATCAGCTGGAGATCCCTTGATTTTGGGAGCTCACTCCACCCATGGTCCAAGATTTTCTTAAGGCACTGGGACAACCAAAACTTCCCCACATGCTAGAACTGAGCTTCTAAGCATGATGGATATGCCCAGAGGTAAAAGAAGAACATGATGGTTGAGTAACTCAGAATGATCAAAGGCAGGAAACACTCAAGTTAGCACCAATTTTTCTCTCTTCCTTTTGCCTGAGCTGCCTTGAGTAAAGGGATAAAGACATCAACCTTGCTTAAAATCTCCCCCAAGCAAAGAATAGGGGTTGTTTAATACACCTTGTTACATTCTTCTGGGTTAAATCACCACGCCCTAACAGCAGCTTCACTGGATTTATAGTTATTTGAAAAACAGACATTTAAATAATTGCTAAAAATCATGTTAGGCCAACCAAAGAATAAAATGAAGACAAGCACACAAACAGTTTTTTGGCTCTGTAGGATCTCTCCCCATGGCCCTCTGCCTGCAGAAGCCAAAATAAAAGCTGCTACAAAAGCATGGTACAGAGAATTGTGTTCACCCAGTCTTCAGTGACTTCAGAATTGTGCCCTGTCCTGAAGCTGCTTGGTCATCCCCAGAACACGCTGGTGGCCTCTGGAGCCTTGCAGCAGGTTTGTGTTCTCACAGCTGGTCAGCAAAAGTGGACTGGAATGGGTGACAGGCCCACATTCCCGTTTGGGACTCCTTCAACCTGATTATATCAAGCCCTTTTAACCTGGTGACACCAAACACGAACTTGGCCCAGCAGAGATGGTGAGGTACATCCAGCTCAATGGTTGGAAACACAGGGGTTCTATTTCCTTGGTCATTTCCCAACCACTACTGCCTGCCTGATGCCTCCTGCTCCCACACTCAGGTTGTTCAGAAGTGCCACATCCAGGGCCATGGAAGAGTCCTTTCCCTGCTTTTTGTTCCAGTCTGAGGATACAAGGCAATTCTTAAGCTGGACTGGACCCTTTCACTTCTCCCCTGCTAGTACAGCACTACAGGACTCAAGTGCCACTGGTGGTTTCTCCATCTGTGGTTTATTACTTGTAACAGAACAAAACCCACCAATGTCTCTCAAGGCTCTGAGTTTGCTGCAAGGCTGGGAAGGAGTTCTGCTGCTTCGTGTGCCTAGGGGCAAGACAGATAAACAGCCCTGGATATTTTTGGGGCTCCACATGGTTCCTCGAGAATTAACAGCTGAGAAAGGCTCTTCCAGACCTGAGTTTAAGTTCAGTGCTAATTCAGTGTGTCTAGAGGAATATTTAGGGTTAGATTCATGCTGTCTAATTGATGGACAATTAATAAAGGCATTTTCATTTGTAGCCTAATCTCTCTAGGCTCCCTTTAGTAAGTGGAGAAGAGCTGGGGCTCCTGAACAGCTCTGTGAGATCGCTGGCTCTATTGTCCAAGTGCATCAGCTGTAGCACCATGTTAGTGGCTGTACATTGTCAAAAGAAAGTGTCACAGAAATGCAGCACCAGAGCTCAGCAAAGGCTCAATCCTTCACCTCTAACTAACTCCAACCTGGGTGCAAAGGCTTCCCTTCACTACGGATTGAAAGGGCAGGAAACCAATGCCCTCCTCAATCCAGGACAGCCCTGGGATGAAATGCTGACTGCAGGGAAACATCTGCTGGCTCCAGCAGAGCTCGTATTCCCTCTGCCTAACTTGCCAGATACACAGTCCTGAGACTACACTGCTGTGCCCATAGCATAAGGGATGTCAGTCAGGGAGCAAATTTTGTCCGTGGTTGCGGAATTGACTTGTGAAATCCACAGTTACATTAGTTCTGGGAGGAACTATTGTATTTGAGAATTTATTGTGACATTGAAGTTTATCAAGGGATATGACAGTTGGCATAAGTGAGGTGGCTGCTGATATCCTTGTAAATATCTTATATATATATATATATATAAACAATCTTAACATCATAAGTTCAGAAAGAGATCATGCTCTGACAGAGCTGGCCAGCAAAAGCACATTTCTCTTCTAGGGAAAAAAAAAAAAAATAGTCATTCTGAAGCCTGATCTCTGCAGGATGCAAACCTCAGGGCTGCAGTACCAGAGTTACAGCCCAGAGCACCCAGGGGAAAGACACTAAACCCCAGTTACCAAAGCATGGGATCCTTGTTTCAGAACAGGTAAACAGTGAGAAACTCAGTACTTCCAAGGACATCTGTGCAACAAGACTGTGGTATGACAGCAGGTCTGTCATACCTGTCTCATACCCTGAGACCCTTAACAATTGCAAAACTTGCATGTTTAGATACAAGTGTGAGTCACCATCATGCCCAGGAGTGTTTGTGCCAAGGCACGGGCTTGCACGGGACTGCAGGAGAACAGGCCCTGGGAGGAAACAGCTGCACCCACCTGTGAATGCTTCCTCAGGTTTTTACACTTCTTAACTTACTGAATGCTTAATTATCCCGAAGGAAAACTGCAGGGAGGGAGGGCAGGTATGTTTAAGGTGGACTTGGACAGGATAATTTAAGAAGGCTGCCAGTGCCACAGGACTCCTCTGGAGCACAGCTCTGGTGTCTGTGACCACTCTGTGTCTTGGGGGGTTTGGTCCTCAACACCTGCACAGGCGAGGCATAGCAGGATATGCTGGAGGTAACATTGCCTGGGAAAGAGAAGGGACAAAGGGACATCTCTCCAGTTATGAGCTGTGAAATAACATTACTGGTTCTGCCTACAAGTTCTGCATTTTCTCATCCCATTTTATGGACACTGGGATCTGCCGCCTCCTGAAGAAGCTGCAGCTCTGCCACAAAGAGCCAGGAGCCTCATCTAGTGCCTGTGTCTACACTGCTCTATCCAAAAGGGTGCAAGGGGGAATTCTCTGGATCCTATCCCTCCAAGGACCTGTAGCATCACCTAAGATCTCAGCCCTAAAATCCAGGACTCAGACAAAACAGGTCTGACATAGTTCTGTAATTCACACCAGCTGTGCCTCTCAGGAGCCTCAACAGGCAGCAACAGAACTCTGGCAGTGTGGGAGAACCTGGAGGGGTGAGTGGCCTCTCAGAACTTGTGTGTAGGTTTCATTAGGGGTTTGAGATTCCAACAGGAGCCTGACCACACCTTTCCCATTATGCTTTGGAACCATTCCAGCTCATTACATGGAATTAGTGAATAATGTTAAGTTGGAAAGACCCTCGGGTCACCTGGTCCTCCTGCAGCCCAACCCAGCCCTGAGGACAGAGAAGAGGGGTAGATTTCAGAGACCCAGAGAGATGAGCAGGTCGGTGATGAGTCGCCAGCTCAGCCAGCTACTGCTCTGCCAGCCTTTCCTGTACACAGGAATCTCAGCACAGAAATCCTTGATTAACTTCCAGCCCCCCTGAAACAAAGGGCTGGCATCTTTGGAGTGGCAGGGACTTCTTCCAGCTGAAGGGATTGGTAACTCTGGAATGTAACACAGACACCTCCAAAATCAGCTGCAAATCTGCCTATTAAAGAGCAGCATCTTCGTCCAAAGGACTGCACTGACGCGGATCCGCCGGAGCCCGGCTGGGTTTGGGGGTTCTCCGGCACCACGCCACGTGTGGGGAACTGCCCAGGCGAACGCGGGTGCCTGTGGCAGAACCTGTAGAGCAGCTGCTCTACTATGGGACGTCGCTGAGCCACGACAAGAAGTTGAGCAAAGGAGCAGGGGAGACCTTTCGCCGTGAGGTTCCAGCCAACCCTTATCGCAGCTGAAGGAGACACGGTCCGAAAGGCCCCGAGCACGCTTGTGCAGGGGATTTTATACAACCGCCAAATGAGGGGGTGGATACAATGCACAGACCAATGGGGGAATAACAGAGGTGGGGTGAGGAGACATCAGTCAGGGGTAAAGGCGAACCAGAGTGGGAGGGGAACGTGACAGGCAGGGAAGGTGCTGGAATAAACCCATATAAGAGAGACCTGGGGTGTGACAACGGGGGGGGATTGACAGAAAGCAGACTATCAGGGATACACCAACTGGGGGAACTTGAGGGGAGAACTAGGAACATACCAACTCAACATGAGAACAAATCCTTGATATAAAAGTACATAAAATCAACAGGTCACGCACCGCAACACTGCACAAACTGAGTTACAAACCTTAAAAATTATTTGGGAAATGTTAAGTGTGAGACTTTCACTTGCTTGTTCTTAATTCTTTTTGTTGTTGTTGTTACAGACAGACATCTATGAGGTTGGTGTTTTTTTTTTTTTTCCTTACTAATAGGTATTTTTGAAGTTTTACATCACAAATGTTTAAGAAAATAAAAGTCCCAAGCTCCATAAAGAGCCTTGTTACAGGAATGATGGGATTTTACACACATTGATAAGGAAATTGTCTGTGGTTGGAGCAATCATTGCCTTCAGACAGACCAAACTCACACAAGCTGAGTTTGACTGTCCTCCAGAGGGGACTCTCTTCCTTTAAAATTCCCCTGGCTCATTTTCCCAGGAACTTGTGTGGTGGTAGAAGCCCCCTTGATCTATTTAGAGGTGACAGTTTTATTATTAGTAGTGGAAAGTTATTACAAATGCTGCATTTTTTCATACCAGTTTGTGTACAACAGTGTTACTGTTACAAAACTGCTTAAAACACTTCAAGTTCAGAAACTCACTTTTCAGTACAGCTTTTGCCACACTGTCTTTTAAATTCCCAGTCACTATAAAGCAACCACTGACAGACTATTCAAACTTTTAAAGTTTGGGCCATTTGACTTCAGGTATGAAATAATAGATATTTTCAAATCAGTTTTACAAAGCCTCAGTCTGTTATTTTTGCTGTTTTAAGGGAGTTAATTGAACCAATAATTTGCATCTTTGTATTTTAAATTGTTTCCCCTTCAGAAACATTATGTCATCTGGCAACAGAGGCACACTAGATGGATTTAAAGGTAGGTTTTAGGTGAATAACAGTCACTGGGATTTTCTCCGACCTGATCCCTGCAATATGGCCATGAGTTAGGAAAAAGAAAAGCTGGAGCTCGTTCCATTTCTTGGCCAAGCAAATAGCCCCAAATCACCTTTACTCCAATGCCTCTTTATGCACAGTCATTTCACAATGGTCTCTCTGGTGTATTAGACTAGAAGTTGATGAACCCGCCTGGCAGAGAGAGACAAGTCTGCAAGGTCAAGATGCTTTGTTAAAAAAGGAGTTTTGGGGGATTTTCATATTTTTACAAAGTTGAGCCCAAGAAGGCCTAATCTCACAAAATGGGATGGGGAGATGAAATCTGTGGGGCTGGGCACATTTCAAGGACATTAGGCAAAAGGCCTTTTCCTGCCAGGGCAGCTGTTGGTCACTTGGCACTCAGCACCTTCAGAACCCACAGAAATGTTCCTGGCTCTGGCCTTAATTGCTAGAGCTCTGTGTGTGTCCCCTGAAACATTCAGCCTGGACAGTGCAGCTACTGTTTTAGCTGTAGTGAAAGAGCTGGTATTCTCCTGGCAGGATTTAGGCTTTTCCCAGGGCATGGGAGGGGTTTGAAAGCCTTTCTCGTACCCTTTTCTTGCAGAACAGAAAGGCAGCCATGATCTGTCCCTTCTATTCCAGTTCCACATAAGTGAAATAATCATTAAAATGTGTGTATGAAAGGTGACAGGATTTGAGGGAGGGTCGGTGCTCAACAGTGGTTGCATCATCCTTCCACATCCTTTACCGGAAGACATTCACTCCACACATACCCTGGGTTGTGGCTGGGCCTGGTGCTCACACGGAGTTTAATAGACTGTGCTCAGCGAGCAGCGTGGATGGGGATGCGCACATGCAGTTCCTCTCCCTTCCCAGAGGGAAGCTGCTCTGCTCTTCAGAGTCAGGGAGCTCTGTGGCTCTCCAGGGGCTAAATCACCATTTCAACATAGTGATGGTGTGCTTCAGGAGGAAGAGAAGACAAAATCATCCATTATGAGGGAATCTGGAGTTTCTTCATGGGTGCTATAGGAATCTGAGGTCTGGAGAGAGGTAAAAAACCTGGATCAGAGGTGGGACCCTGGAGGGTGACACCAGTTTACACCAGCTGAACATCAGACCTTGAGTCCCTTTTGGCACTCAGGGTAATTTTAGATATAATTCTTAGCATATGTCAGCACTGCAGACTCCCAGCTACCTCCAGCTCAGCACTGGATCTCGATTCCTTTTGGCAATTGGCTTTATTTTGATCAAGGCCCTGCTCTGCCTGAGGGCCCTGAGCCAGCAGAGAAGCTGCTGTCAGCATTCCTAAAGCTCAACCCTCTCATGCTAAAGCATCCTGCTCCCCCATGTTCCCATGGGATGCACATAGAGCTGCTGTGTCTGTGGCAGGAGGAATCCTCCGTTACATCATACTGGGAACTGTCCCTCTGCCATTCCTGTGGCATTAACCCACACACTCCCTCCAAGGGTTCCTTTGTTTATTAACTAAAGAAACACAAATCCTTGCATTACTGAGAATTTCTGCTCAGCTCTGGGTCAATTTTTAAGAATCCTGTGTTTTTCTTTCCAAGTAACAAATGTTTGTTTTGCTGAAGAAAAGGGGTGTGAACCTGTTTCACTCCAATGGGTGTAATTCAGGAATAATTCCACCGAGTCCCAAAGGCCAGGAGCAGGGAAAACGCAGCATGAAGAGTGTATCCTGTCCATTTCCGTGAGTGCGTGAAATTCACATTGCTCATTGCTTATTTTACCCCCCATTGCTTTTGTTCTTTTCCCACCCTTGTTCAGTCTCCCTGCTTGAAAGAATGTCATGTCAGAGCAGTTATTACTGGATGTTTTGGTGTTTTAGTAAATGTTGTTCTCCAGATGCTAAATATCTGAGAAGGCTTCAGATGCTTGCCTCTGCTCTCATTCACAGAACTAAAAATTCCAATTCACTCCACTTCTTTCACCAGACTCATGCCAGATGCAAGCACAGGAACCACATCAGCATCCAGCCTGGAGCTACTAAAAGCAAACTGGCCAATGGCATTTCTTAGGGAAAGGCTCTTCCAGTGATTAATGACAGACAAACAATAGAGGGGCCTTGGGACACATTTCTCTAAGTCACAGCAATTTTCACTTAAGCAACCGGGAAGTTTTTAGCCCAAAACAAGAAAGAAAATTATTTACTGTGTTCAGCTTACCCAGTTTATTTGGTTTTTTCTCTTTAAGAAGAAGCAGCCTTACTGGGAATATAATGAAAGATCCTGTTCACAACTTGGGCTTGACTTTGCCTGAACTAAAAGTCACTTGGGTTTGTCAATATGAGTCAGGCAAAAAGAATGGTTCCCAGAGCCCCAGATCAGGAATTTAAAGATTCAGGATGTCCCTTAATACAACTGCTGGTCCTCTCGGGGATTCCAGAAGTGCAGGCAGAGTCAGAGGGGCTTTTCTAAACCAGGATCAGGTGTGGCTTTGAGATCCACCTGACAACATGAGACTTTTTGCTGTTCTGTACAGTGAGGTGCAACTGCACTTTAGTTTCAGTGGGCCATTTGTAACCCTCGTGGGAGTTTGGGGTCTGATGAGCACTGATGGGAAAAAGCCTTGCAGGAAAGGCCTTGTGGAGGCACAAAGGAGGGCTAAGAAGTAGACTTCCATGCAGAATATTTATCTTTGCATGCTCACCCACGTTCTCACAATTGAGAAGTGTTTGGCCCATGCTCTGAGGCATATGGTGCTGTTTTTGCAGTTGTCCTGTGCAGGACCAGGAGCTGGCTCCATCCAACTCAGGGCAGTCTATGATTCCATGTACTGCAAGATCGCTTGCACTCTTATCCTGACTAACTTAGGCTTGACAAACAGTTAAGTCTCCTGTTTATGTAACTTCTGAAGTGAATTATAGATACTTGTGTTGATCCAAATTTATGGACAAAGTTATTTGATTCTTCACACAGTTCCTAGATCCTGCTTATAAATTTTTGGATACTTTAGATCAGATGTGTCAGCAGGAACCAGGACACCTTTCCTTTTTCTGATAGTGCAAAGCAGGCATAAACCTGATTTAGCTGGCCAGATAAAGTGGATTTACTGGTGCTTTGGACTTGAAGCTGCTCTGAGTTTATCAGTGAATACTTGTCTGCATCTGGTACATTTCAGATGGATCCTTACAAAAATGCATACTTTCCTCAGAGAGAGGTTTTTGACTTTATGGTCTCTTTAAGAGACTTTATGGTCTCTCCCTTCCATAAACATGGCTCGTTTTATTGAAAACAGCTGGATTTGCACCAGTGTCACAGAGATGATGGTCTGTGCTGGTCTTGTCCTGACAATTACAGGTGTCAAAGAGGATCATTAAAGGACTGTTTCATTTGAAGGTATAAATTACATGTGGGAAAACCCTTGCATTTTAGACACACATTCAGTCTCTTATATTATAGTGCCTGGGCATGTTAAAATCTTTTTCACATGGCTTAGTGTTTCCTGGTGGACAGCCTCAGTGCAGCTGTTGGGCTCATTAGCTCTCAGACATGGAGAATATTTGTGCTGGGAACAGTAATTATAACCTTCAGAGGCAAACCAGAACCAAGAGATTTTAAAACACAGTTTGTACTGGAATGATAACTCTGCTCCCAGATATCCCGCTGTAAAGGTTTCTAACCAGTTACTGGGATTACCAAGACAGCAGGGAATCCAAAGGAAAAAGTGTATTCTAGAATTTGTAGGCCAATCTTGCTTTTGTAAGGGTAAATAATTACTTCCTTGAAGTGACAGATCTGTGGTGTTTCCTGGCCAAGGCAAGATAAGAAAGTTCCCATTCCTCTTTAATGAGGAGGAAGTTTGTGCAGAGAGAGAGAGTGGACTGTTTCTAGTGCAGTCTTCTATGGAAACAGTTTAGGGAAGGTCCATGTGGGGGTTTCTAAAAGGTGTAAGTGCTGCAGGGTTTCATAGAATATCCCAACTTCGAAGGGATCCCTAGGGATCATTGAGTCCACCACCTCTGGCCCTGCACAGACCCCCCAACAATCCCACCCTGTGCCTGAGAGCATTGTCCAAAGGCTCCTGGAGCTCTGGCAGCCTTGGGGCCGTGCCCATTCCCTGGGGAGCCTGGGCAGTGTCCAGCACCCTCTGGGGCAAGAACCTTTTCCTGATATCCAGCCTCTTGGAACCACTGAAGTCATTCAGGTCTTGTCAATACAGACGTACAAAACAAGACTGAAAAGGATTTTCTGCAGAACCACTTCCCTACATTTCCCTTGCCTTCTTTGAGATCTAAGGATTTCAAACCTATGGCCCAAAGGAGAACTGGTTTCATATCAACAAATAAATATCTATTTGGAGATCTCCTGGCAAGTTTTACAGTATCATGGGGTTTCTTAGGAAGTTTTTCAGTACCTGAGAGAACATATTTTCTTTCCCTGCAGAAAAACTGCAGCTATTTGACATTCCACTGCTCCAGGTGCAGTTCCTGCTACACTAACACCACTGCTCTGAATGATGGATTGCTGTGACCAGCACTATCCAAATAAAGGCAGCCTCCAGGATTTCCCAGAAATAAGAAATGGTCACTTTCAGGAATGGTAAGACTCAGAAGATAAAATAACTATGCTGCAGTGAATCAAGTACAGTCACTTCCATGAAATAATTCCCACTGCATATTCCTACCTTGATTTCCAGTCACATGAAAGAGTCCAGTCACTTCTCCTTGGCCTCATCCATTTTTCTTTTGGTGCTTCCTGACATGTTAACGACTCATGTGAATTTTTAACTCAATTGTAACTTTTCAGAATTAGCAGGAATGGGATCAGATGGGAACAAGCTGCTACTACTTCATCAGGAGGGATGTGAGTTGCACTGAGGCTGAAACTAGAAGCCATGATGAATTATAAAATAGATTATAAATTCCAACAAGGGATGCTGGAAAAGCCTCAAGAAGGAATAAAATAATTAGAAGAGAAAAGTCTGTTTTGAGAAAAAGCTGGATCCAGCTTGTTGTGTTTGTGGAGCCCATGCGTGGGTCTGTATATTTTCACATGAGCACCTGTCCAAGATTCATTCACATGAGCACCTGTCCAAGATTCATTCCCTCCTTCTAGATGCCCCATCCATAGGAAATTTCCATGCATACACAAATTCACAGCTCCATGAAAAACGCTTTGCTGTGCCCCTGGGATGCCCCTAAACCATAAAAGAAGATTTCAGAGCATTTAATGTGAGAGAGACCAAGCTTGGTCCAGTGTCACCTTGATCATACCCAGCCTTTTTATAAAAATGGTCTTGTAACAAGCTGAGCTTTTGGTGAGCCCCTGCTCATCTTTGAGGTTGTAAATAATTAGACCAATATCGAATACGTACCTGTTCGGAACACAGTCCCTTCCAGTTTCACCTCGCAAAGTTTAAAAGCCTGGCCAAGAATCCCCAGGGAAGCAGCTGCCTATCCCTGACCTCACCACACACAGAAGAATCTACAGTGCAAAGGAGGAACTTGCTGGAAGCCACAGAGCCTGGGCATGGCCAAGCCAGGAGCACAGAGCAGTTCTGCTCAGTCTGCCATGTTTCCATTGGCGTGGACAGGACATATATTCCAGTGATTTCAGAGAACAGAGGGCCCTCTCTGAGCTGCCTTGTAGTGCCATGTGTTTCCCTGCTGTCAGGGATTCCCAACCAGGACCTACAGTCACTGACAACATCTGCTGCAGGGTTTCTAAAGGGGGCTGAGGATGAACTTGTTTTAGCCTTTTGTTTATTTGAACAAGTTCATTGCTTGCCGGAAAAGCTTCCCTCTAAACCCCCCACGCTCTCCTGAGCCAGAAGGCAAGGTCCTTCCATCCCACACAGGCGGCTCTGTCCAGCCAGCTCCTCAGGAGATTGTTCCTCCCTTCTCCCAGCTGCTAAAAGCAGCGCTGAGCTCAGACAAGAGATTTCACCCACCATCTGGGCTGGGGAACACCAGGGTGGCTTTCCTGAAGCCTGGCAATACCAGCATCCTGCTCCTGGCAGGAGTCACCTGCCCATGGCATATCAGAGGGATGGCACATCCCCTTCCACAGAAGGATCTTGCTGGCCATGCAAGGCCTGATGTAGTACATGGATAAAGGTTTCTTTTCCATGCAGTCGACTGAGTTCCTGCTGTCCAGTTGTGTCCCAAAACTCCCAAATACTGGTTTCAGATAGAGAGATAGAGCCAAGGTGATGTGCTCAGAGTTGAACGAGCTCTGGAGATTCCACATGGACCAAAGAGAGCAAAGACCTGAATTCAATGATGTTGCAGGATGTTGGAAAAGCCCCAGAACAAGGATCTGCTCAAGAGGTGGATGTTTAATACTGATCACACAGGGCCTGTTCTGTCCTGATGGATCACTGTTGTCGCTCAGAGGAACTTCCAGGGCAGGATGGGGTAGTGTGCTCAGCTGCCAGCTGTGTTCAGACTCTGTGACAAGATCCAGCTCTCCTTCCACATGGGAGTGTAGGATAAGGCTGAGGTAGAAATCAAGGAGAGCATACAACACTGGGTCTTTTTTACTCTACTCCAAAGCTGCTCTGGTGCTCTTTGGTCTTCACTTCATTGCTGCAGTTACCAGCAAAGAATTTAGTTAAACAGCAACGGAGAAAATGTAGCTCTGTGAAAAAACTGAAATGGTCATTTTATGGGTCTCAAGGAAACTCAAGAGCCTTGTTTCCCTCCCATCTGCTCGCCAGCTTAAAGGGGATCCATTCACCCCCACAACTAAACTCTTCTAAACACTTAACTGGGGATAAGCAACCAACAGATGGATCCAAAATCTGACCCCTGTGGATCATGTGCCAGAGGATTTGTTGCTGTCAGTTAATTTCCAGCGACTTTCCAGTCAGTCTGAGTGACTGTGGCATTGAGGCTACCAGGCCAGGGTGGGCTCCAGGGCTCTCAGGTTGATACAGTGGTTGAGAGTGAACCAAAGGTCAGCAGCAATGTCAGGGGAAAGGAAACCTTGTTAGGGGTTGAGTTTGGTCCCAGGAGGGAGGTAGAGATGATCTCTCAGGCATTGTGGAATCAACAAAAAAAGGGATCCAGCCTGATCACAAGGAAAGAATGTCTCTGATCTCCCCTTGCCAAGTGCTATGAACCCACACAGCGAGAGTGAGGATGAGCAAAACCAGAGCACAGTCCAGGCACCGCATCGAGGGTACTGGGGGTTCCAGACCAAGAGAGCAGCCCCACGTTTGTTCACATCCTTCAGGGATACCCTGACTCTGCATTGGAAACCAGAGCACTTTGTTTTCAGGGTGGCCATTCAGAGCTCATGCTCTGCTGTGGCTGTTGTTCTACATGACAAACACGAAGTCTACAGTAAGTGAAATTACATGTTGGGTTTGTTTTTAAAAGCATGAACGTTTATGGAAAACTAGGAACTCATACCAGTTTGGGCTAAATCTGAACAACAGAGAAAATTAATCAGACTGGGCTTCATGCACATGCTTTTCTATGAAGAAAGTTGTTTACAATACCTATTACACTCCAGAAAAAAACTGGGATAAACAAAGTTGAACTTTTAATCTTCTCAGTCCTCCTTTCTGTGAAAAAAACCTTTTCAAGAGAGAACCAGCCCACCATCTATTCATTCCTTGTTTAACTCCTTGTGAGGATCAGTGCAGACATCATGGAGGACAGAATGCTCCTCATCCTGTGTTACTTGGCTGCATCATTATTTCTTAACACTCCTTCCCTTGGTTTGCTAGGCAAAATAACACCTTTCTCCAAAGGCAGCAGAACAGCTTGCCTGTGTGCCAGCTCCAGATTCCTTCTGGCAGGCACCAAGCACCAACAACTCCAGCAGGAAGCAGGAGAAGATGGAATCATTAGTTTGCAGGAAGAGCTTAGCACTTTTCAAACCAGAACTTCTCTTCCCTGTGTCTGAATCATTGTACTGCAGAGGCTTTATGAGAACACCTTTTTAAGGTCCCAGTAGCCACCAAAATGTCACCTGTTGGACCATCAGATAGATCCAATATTCTACCCTGGATAATGACCAGTTCCTTTCCTATATCACCACGCAGAGAGGTGGCATTTAAAGAATAAAAAGTCACACACTAATTTTTGAACTTGCAGGACTTCCAAAGTCACGCTCCTGAAATGTAGGGAACCTAGCATTCTCCAATCCCTACATCACCTTGTTTTTGCATGCAAACCTAGAGCCTGGGACCTTGCTGACCGTGGCAGAACTTTTATACCCAACAAAGACCAGCACTTTATACCCAGTGACCAAACACCAAAGACATAAACTGTCTCCTTTGACACAAACACCAAAGTACACACATGTGGCTTGCATCCAACACTCGCTTTGAGGTCCTTGTGACTCAAAGAGGAGCACAAGGGATCTCCATTTGGTCTGGCTCAGCCTCCAGTTACACAAACTCCTGTATTTGCACTCCTTGTCAAACCTTCTCACTGTCTCCACAATTTTTTTTCTGCAGCTGAAATATGGATTAGGGAACTGACCTGAAATAAAAATAATCTAACAGGATGAAAAAACAAAGGGGATTTTGTCCTGGTGTTCTTTTGGAATTGAGATGATTTCAAAAGCTAGGCCATCACATGGCCACACAAATGGTACAACAGGATGAGAGAGGGGAACAGTGGTGGTGCAGAAGGGTTTAGTTACAGAAAGGAGAATTTGACTGACTTCTGGAACAATCAGCCATAGCAAGGAGAACATGTCTGGATTCTGGAAAAATCAGCTGCAACAAGGAGAACATGACTGGGGTTCTGGAAATGCATTGCTGCTGTACAGAAATACTCGTGAAACCAAATCCTGTCCCAGTTTGGAGCTATTTGTTTTTCTCTGGAAGCTTGAGAGCCTGTCCACTGCTGACTGAGAGCCCGCCACACAGACAAATCCCACTTGGCTGCCCATTAGCGACAAGGGATCATTGTCCTGCAGGACCACAACATTATTGTGTCTGTCTCTAACACTTTGAATAAAAACAACCCCCAAATCTCAGTTGAATAACTTGGTTGACAGAAGAAAAACACAACCCTGTTAATACAACCAGTGCTATTAATAATATTTAAAGACCTTGGCTGAAAGCTAGGTAAGGCCCACAGGAAGGCGAGAGACAAGCTCCAGGTCTTTTTGGTTCAGGAGAATTTCCTGTCTTGTCAGAACATGTTTCCTCTGATCTGGGGAGGGAGGGATGGTGTCTAAGGCCATTTCTTTCACTCATTGACCATTACATCTGCTGGAGGAAGGGGTGGCTGAGCAGTTTTAATGCTGACAGATGGCAACTTAGGAATTGAATGACTGGGAGAGATGAACCAAGTTGGATTCAGGCTGCAGGGATACTGGGGTAACTCCAGTGAGGATGTGCAGTTTAACTCTGCTCCTTTCCTGAGGGAACTGTTCCAACAGGACCTGTCTGCACCCACCAGAGACCATCCACTGCATGAACAACTTGGGCTGACCATTCTCCACCTGCCTCCAGAGAGCCGCAGTGGAGACTGTGGGGGTCACACCTCACTGCTGAGAGCAGGCAAATCCTGTGGAAAGGGCCAAGGCAAATGGCAGGATCCCAGTGGGAGGAGTTCCATGATGCTTCTGTTTTCATAGCCCAAGGAGGAAACACTGCCCATCATGTTCTTCTCATCAGCATACAGACCTCTGGAAATCAGACCCTTTCCAATTAGATGGCCACACGTGGATTTAAGAATCTGGGCCATCAGGTTGGTAAGTGTTTAGTGCAGGGTTTTTCAAAAGCAGATAAAGCATGTCCTTATTGAAAATCCCTCCTCCAGCAGTAATGAATGTAAGGTGCTGTGGCAACGTTCTTTAATTAGTGTGTGCACTTTGTGAGGTGGGATTCTTTTCTTAGCCCTGTTTTATGGCTGGGAAAGCCAAGGGAAAAACAAGGCAGCATTTCGCAAGGCTCCATTGCGTGCTAGTGCCCAAGCCAGAAACAGGCCCTACTGCTTCTGACTCCCAGTTCCTGCTCTAATTACCAGAAAATTCCTCTTCTCTATGGCACAGCCAACTGGCTCCAATAATAAATCCAAGCTGTTGCAAAGATCAAGTCCATTTTTTCACTGCTTAACCCAAAAAAACATTTAATTTTCAAAACATGGGTTTGGCTTTTCACCAGAGAAAGGATTTGTTTTTCATTATTCATCTGTTTTTTGATTTTTTTTTTTTTCTCTCTCTCTTTCTTTTTTTAATCACTCTGTTCGATATGGGGTTTCCAGGCCAGGAGCACTGCAACCATCATTACCCTATAAATCTTCATTATTCTTACTATAAATACACTTCTGCATTTTTCATTTTGTTATTTTTATGACTGAAAATCGCACCTTGAGAAAACCTCAAAATGCTTTCCAGAATTAAGAACTCTGAATCAAATCCTGTAGTCCTGACTTCTGAGAAGAAACACCTTTTTAAAAAAATTGTAATGTTCCTTGGTTTATGTCCAAAGCAATAACACTGACCTATAGCTTTCCAACACTGCTTCAATTATGCCAGTCTGTGGTGGTAAAGATAATATTATTTTACTTAGACACAGTCAGATTTTCATAATGGTATCTTATGTTACCTATTCCTATTGGGAATATGCCAAATCAGGATAAAAATATATCTTTTTAAACTCAAGCTATGTCAGAACAAAAGATTTGTGAAGGAGCTTTAATGTTAACAGGTGCTTCTAGCACATACAGTAATCACTGCTGGGCTAAAAATGAATACAAATGCACACAAAAATTACATTTGTCCATGTATAAAAGTAGAAGAATATTATTTCTAGCATTTCTTTTTATATATTTGTTTTCTTAACCTGAAAATTCAGATTCTGTGGAGGCTGGAAGATTCTCAGATGAGTAGAAAGTAACTGAAAATAGTTTTATCACCAAGTTTATGAGTGTAAAGACTGATCTGTTGAAAGGAGAAGCAAATGCTAATTAGATCCTTAAATTCTGCTTTTCATTCCTCATTCAGCACAAATGAGTAATTAACCTTGCAGAGAATGGATGCTTTTGTGGAAGAACTGAATCACACCAGACTCCCATTAAATTCCACTTTGTCCAAGAACCAGTAACTCACTATAAATAGGAGAACTGGGGTATTAAAATGACTGAATCCATCTGGGATAGATCTTTTATCTCTGCTCCCATCTTGAACTTCATCCCATCAGATGGGGTTGGACACAGTTAATTTTTCAGTACAACAATGAGCAACAAGGGAAGCAGGAACATTAAACTAGGTGTTTTCATGGGTGTTTTTGTTGTGTTTCCTCAGGTCTAGAGCCCTGTGCTGAGCAGGGAGGTGTAATTCTGAAAGAAACACCACTCCATGGAAAACCCAGGAGCTCCAGGGCTTCCAAACATTTAAAAGCAGTCAGGGAGATCAAAGTTCTTCACCCTGGGCCAGCTGCAGCACTGGTGGCCCCATTAACCTCCCTGCCACACAAAAGAAGCAAATTAATAATTTTTTTCTGGATGCCTTTGATATGGACACTAACTCTCTTCCATCAAAGCCAAAGAATACCTGGAAAACCACTTCAGAGGATTTGAAATTATCTCAATATATCTTCAATACAAAGAACACTGATATAGGAGAAAATAGGCCAAAATTTAAAAATAAAAAAACTTTTGTTGAAAAGCCCAAGCCTCTGAAAACCTGTTGTGCTTTTAGCCTGAAAAAGAGAGGATTTCTACCTTCCCTTCAGTTTTTCAGACTTCACTAAAACAAGAGCAAGATCAACAATAAATTGTCCCACTGTATTCCCGTCCCAGAACCTGATGAAAACCTTGCAAGCAGAAATAAAGAAACTACAATTTACTTCTGGAACCCCCAGCAAAAGAGTTCAGACAGCAAGGCTTTAAACTTAAGAGAAAAGTTTTCTTGAATCCCACCCTGTTTCCCTGATCTATGTTTGTTGGAATCAAAGAAGCAATGTAAATGTTAAACTGATTTCTCTGATTTTTTTTTTTTGTTCAGTGACAAACTATCTCTAAAGAAAGCAGGTCTTGGTAAACTGGACTGTTGGCAATCAAGAAAACATTCAAGTGTCTCTCTGTTCACTGAAACAATCAATTCATCTGGCCTCTTTGGAGCAGAACACTCCCTCACTTTCCCCCAAAATGGGTACTGCTCCATCAAATCTGGAGAATTTCAGGGATTTATCGCATTTACTCTGCCCAGATAATCTCAGCCTTACAGATTTAATACACTTTGCAGAGTGCAAAACCCATAGGTATTTCATCCTGGAAGAGGTGTGAATATCATCTTATCTCCCCTCCCTTCCTCATTCCTTAGGACTGATTGGGGTTTTTTAAAAATAAGGATTAAACCCTTAGAAAATTCCCTTGAGATCATACATCCAGTAATTGTGACTGTGATGGTCTCATTCACAGAAACAGTCCATTTGGGAATTTATTCTGGTTTGTTCTGTGTAGTCAGTTCCAGTGCTATGCTGTAAATGTGAAAATTCCCTGAGTCCACGGGAGATTTGCACATGGCGCTGGACATTTCTGCAAGCCAAATCCTTGTGAGCGCAGCTGTTCCTCTCCCACCCATCCCAATTCCCTGCTTCCCAATGCCACTGAATCTCTTCCCAAGGCCAGAGGAGCAATCTTTCCTCTCTCAAAGACATGATCCAGTCTCCAAATGCACTACCTAGCACATGGACACCATATTCAGGGGGTCTGCTAAGGTAAAAACCCACAAAAACTCCCACATGAAGCCTCTTGTCTAATAAGGGAAAACCTGGGAAAACTTTCTTGAAATATGTTTTGCTGGAAGTTCAGCACCTCCGCATCCTTTCTACAGCAGTCAAAGAACAGATTCAGTCTCTTACCTTTCACCACTGGAAGACTGTCCTTAGCAAATCGCACCCTTCATCTTTGATTTCTGGATTAAAGAAATCCAGTTCCTCCAGCTTCCTCCATAGCGCCAGAGTTTTAGACCAATGGCTATTCCTTTGCATCTCCTTTGGTCTCCAGTGTGTTCTTCTCTCCCTCAGTGCACCAATGACACCCAGAGTGGCACAATTAATCACCCTGTGCCGCACATGACTTTCCTGCTAATACATGCTAGGAAAAAAAATTGGTTTTTTTGTTTTGTTTTGTTTTTACAAAGCACCAACTGGTAAATTGTGGTCCCCTAAAACCTCCACATCAATGTCTGCTGTGCCACCACTGAGCAAATTCCCATTTCTACAAATCCACTCTGGTTTTCCTTGCTTGTCCAGGAGAACCTGATCTACCTGTTCCAGACTTACAGGAAGAAATGAACCAAAAATATATATTCATTCAATGCAGAAGCTTCTGGAGAGACAAAAGACATGAGGGATAGATCTCTGAGGAGCTTTCTTGGAGCATCTCCATCTGGGCAAGGATAGATTTGTAACTTCTCCAGAAACTCAGCCATGAGTCCCTCAAGTGTAATTTTTCAGATCAGTGACCATTTGTGGGGTTGTGCAAGACCTTTCCAGCCATCTCCACTTGATGCTGTGTTTCCAGCTCAGTTTTAAGGCTGCAGGTTGAGCCAAATGTCACATAACTGGGACCAGACCAACACCTACTTCAGTTCTGCCACTCGATGCCCAGCTTTACCATGGCCTCATGATATGGGTGTCGTGCTCTACACAAGTCCATATTTTAACTTACAGAGTGCAAAATACACACAGTCAGTGAAGAAAAAACTGAACACTCCACGCACTACTTGGAGCTTGGTCAAACTGGAATGCAGAGAAAGTGCTTTTAAGTGCATTTTACAGAAGGAAATAAGAGAAAAGAACCCTGATTTAGCCCCTTAACTCCAGGCACCTTTTTGATGTACTTCAATTAGAAGTGTAAAGTGAAGAGCAGCCCTTCTCCCACATGTCCTGCTCTGCTACACACATACGTGCACAGATATACACACACACAGGTGTCTTCCTGAGTGTCAAGTGTGCAGCAGAGACTTGTGCCAGCTCCTGCAGTGAAAACTGATCACCTGGTACTGCCATCTTCCAGCCATGCTGTTTTCAGCATGGATGCGCTGATGAATCCACTGTCTCAGCCTTCAGCTCTCCCTCGTTCTCTGCCAGCCTTGTACTGTGCCTTCCCCTGTGCTGGCTCCATTCAAACAAGGCACTTGCATGACCTTCTGGGTTTTCTGTTCCCTTAGAAGCAATTTGAACAGACTGGGCCTTGTTTTCAGCAACGTCAGAACTGTTGTACTGGGACATTAGCTGAACACTTTGGGATGTTCACTGGTGGGATGGAAAAGCTCACTTATGTACTTTATCTTAAAACATCATTATCATAAGATCCCACAACTGATTGTGTATGGACTACAAACATCCCAACAGATATCCCAAGAGCTACTCACAGTCAAACATCCAGACCTAGGATTAAGTCTGTTCCATGGGATCCTTATGGAGGGTGTAAACAAACAAGCCCTGCCAGATAGTAAATTTTTCCTGTGAACACCCAGAACACTCTTATTTGACCAACTGACTTTTCCATAAATTCTCTGAGGGTGAATTCCTTGTATTACCAAGGGAGAAAACAACAGCCCTCTTTTTAACTCTATTCCTAGTGAGTTACATCCACAATCTGATCAGGCCCTTGCTGAACCCTGGTGAGACACAGCAGTCTATGATTTTTCATCTCTGTGGAGGAGATGAGGTCTCCAAATAATTCTTTGTGAGGAGCAAGTAAGGACATCCCTCAGTGAATATATGGAGAGCATAAAACTACAGAGGAATGGGGATTGAATGATGGTGTGGAAAAGAAAGGAACGCAAAACCAGCAAGGGGAACACATGTGCCCCTAGACAGCAAAAACCCTGGGAATAATTTTATCTGGCCCCACTTACCCATGGTTGCGCTCAGCTATTCGCTACACTGAACTCCTTGTGTTGTTGCTCACAGTGATCCCACTCAGAAGCCACTGAAGCTGGAAATACATTCCTTTAAAGAAAAAGAATGAACTGTCTTTGTCCTTCAATTTTGGCTTTATCGGGGGATCTCACAAAACCCACAGATAAATATGAACATAGGACTGTCACATAAATGACTGCACTTTTTCTTAAATAGATGGCAAGAGAGGACATCAAGTCTCTCCCACTGCACCTTGATTATATACAAGAGACTGGGTCTGGATAAGAAAGCTAGCAGGCACAAATGTATCAATGAGCTTTCACCACAACATCTTTCAAAAATACTATTGACAGCTAGAAAACATCAGAAATAATTTTTACTTGCTGTGAGATCATGACAGGAACAGTGAATCATAAATAAATAAAAAATAAAATGTCAAGTCTACAATAATTTCTAAATTCTGCATTGAAAAAGAAGAATCTCTACAGATCTCTACATCACTTTAAGCTGCATTTTCTTCATCATGAAAAAATGGATTTGATAAAATTTTAAGACACACTACCATCTCATGCAACAATGGAAAAACAGATTCCATGGCATATTCCCTTCTGGATTACTTCAATTACTTTCAGAATCTCAGAAGCTATTCCAAATTCAAAAGTTTTGCTTTATGTTTTGTTTTGTTTTGTTTTATTTTATCAATCATTTCAATTATCCCTGGCCAAATTAATCCCTGGTCTCAGTTCACTGGCTACAGTTGCCTAAGACAAAGGACTGAATTGCACCTGCAAGACCAACAAACGAAAGGTTCTAACACAGCAATATCCAGTACTGGGGCACATTGAAGTCAGTTTCAAATTGAAGTTAAAACCAGCAAATTCAAATTAAAATCTCCCAGGCCAGATTCTCAAGACCAAAACAATTAATTTTAAAACAATTAATTTTAAAAGCTGAAACCAGTCAGGGCCTCCTCCCAGGAGGCACTGAGTGACCCTTAACCCCAATCAAAGTTACCAAGCATTGAAAGAGCTCTGAAGCCTCCATGATTCGGGCCTCCAACAGGCTACAGCTCCCAGAGACCAGGTAAAAGTGGGCTCAGGGATCACCCCTCCAGTGGATTCCAGTAAACACTAGTTGGAATTTACTCAGCAGTTTTCAGGACCAAGTTACTAGATCCAGAAATACCTGCTGTCCCAGCAAAGGGAACAAGGGACATGTATGTTTTGGCTGCTAACTGCTGACACTCACACTCAGGACAGAAGAATGCCCACATCTTCCTTTCATGGCCTCTTTGCCAATTCATTAATTTTTAAAGGAGAATAAACCCTTTTTCACATAATAACATGCTCCTAGCAATGGTTTTGCTCTGTCACAAGGTTAAGTGCATAAACAGCAGTCACTTCAGATATAACACTGAATATAGACTTCTTATCTTCTCCTGGTCCAACACAATCACATCCTTCTTCATTTTCGTTGCCCAACATCCATGTCTATGGATTATTCTAGGAAAAGCAAGTTTTGTGTTACTCAGTTGGAAGGAAAAAGCCAGAAAGGGGTTGTTAAAGATACTAGACTCACTTAATAAAATGACAAAGAACTACTGGCTTTTGTAAATAATAACAGAGAATGAGCGACAGCTTTGTGGGCTCTGCAGAGCAGAGCTCCAAGTTAACCACTGGATTAATTGCCATGTTGGGAAAATAAAACCATTCTGGTAGCTGACATCTGAAAGGCAGACACAGCAGGGGCTGCAAAGGGGGTGAATTTGCAAGAGACCAGTTTGCCAGTGACACTGAGCCACAAAAAGTGCAACTTGACAACCCAAGGTCTTCGTTCAGCTGAGTTATCAACTGTGGGTCATGCTGCCTATCTGATTTCATGCTAGATTTTACATTTTAGGGAAAAACTTGGAGAAAAATTATCTGAGGGTGCTCTAGGGACTCAAGTCCGAAAACACATAAATTGTGCTCATGTCTTGCACATGCCAAGACTTGATATTCTAGAGCAGCTAATACTGGCCATGCTTCAGCATGATGAGAGATGCAGATCCTGCTCAGAATGCGGATGAAGGATTCTCACAGTCTCCTTCAGGAATGCAGGAAGGATCAAACGTTCCCTGCTCTGTCCGAAGGGAAAAGCATAGCAAAGAATCCTCCGTTCTCCTTCCGGTGAGTTTCAGGCCTTAGTCATGGAAGAGGTTGCAGGGCAAGATTTGAGTGGACGCAGACAGACCACTTCAGAAGGAGGTCCAGAATTGGCTCCATCACGCGAAGCTGCCCAATGCCAGCACCGGAAAAACCCTCCACCCGACACCGGCGGGCTCTTGCTGCCCTCTCCCGGGATACGACAGGCGGAGGCACCGCCCGGGCCCGCCCGGATCCTGAACCACCGCGGGGAAAAAAGCGCGGAGGGTTTGGAGCGTCCCCGCCGCCCGGAGCTGGATTTATGGCGTGCCGCAGCGCCTGCACAACCACAGCCAGGGATTCAGCCCATGCCTGGCGTTCCGTAACAGGGCACAAGGCTTATCCATGACGGGAGATGCCGAAATTCCAGCCGGCCCTCAGGATGCCGAAAATACCAACCAGCTCTCGGGCGCGGTACGAGGGAGATCATATCCAGCAATTGTCACCCTCTCTATCGAAGGCCTGTGGAAGTAAACAAGAGGAGAGGATCACACCGTACCCAATCCAACTCCACGTTCCGGGCTGATGACCCTGAGGATGGCTCTCCTGTTTGTATGAAGAGGCAATGGTCTAATCTCAGAGCTCCACTCTGGCTAGGATTCGAAGCTTCAGATGCAGCTGCTGCCCCGTTGGGTGGAGGGGAGCCGGGATCATGGCCTCTCACAAACCTCTCTACCACACAAAAAACCCACATCAAGTCTTTGGCCTTTCAACATTGTCAAAAACTGTCCGACGTTGTAAACCCTGTGCCTGACAGCAGTGGTGCCTTGAAGAGATGACCAAAGCGCTTGTGACGGCATGGAGCTGTGTCAGGGGTTAGGTTGGATATCCGGAAAAGAGTCTTCCCCCAGAGGGTGCTGGGACACTGAGCAGGCTCTCCAGGGAATGGTCATAACCCCAAGGCTGCCAGAGCTCTCGGGGCATTTGGACAATGCTCCCAGGCACAGGGTGGGATTGTTCGAATGTCCCCTGCAGGGCTAGGAGTTGGTCTCGATGATCCCTGTGTATCCTTCCCAATTCAGCATATTCTATGATGTTTTCCTAATATCTGAATCTCCTGCCTCAGTTTAAGGCCATTACCTCTTGCCCTCTCACTGCAGGCACCCTAGAAGAGACCGGTCCCCACCTCACCACAATTCCAGGTAGCTGTAGTTGCCCCAAACCCTCCCCATGTCGCCCCCAGCCCCCGCCCTCTCCTCCGGGCTCCC
>VYXF01003986.1:39399-87936 GCA_013397295.1 Polioptila caerulea | reverse complement strand
GGGAAGCGGCCAGGCCGGGGAGAGCGCGGGAGGCACTGAACGGCTGATACCGTCACTGACCGGCCCCCGCACAATGACTGACACCCTCCTACCGACCGACTGACACTCTCACATTGGCGGACGCTCTCGCACTGGCTGGCTGACACACACCAATTGATGCCCTCGCTCTGGCACCCTCACACTGACTGACACCATTACAGCAACTGACAGCCTCACTCTAAATGACACTCTCACTCTAACACCCACACAACAACCGACAGACTGACATCTTCACAGTTCTGACACCCCCACTCTGACACCTGACACGAGCTGATCCTCTCCCTGACTGATTGACCCCCTCACACCACTGACGCCTCTACACTGACACAGTCTCACAGCCCCTCACACATTCAGACACACCTAAACTCCCCAAGTGACACTCACCTCATACACTCCTGTGCATGCTGGCATGCTCACACAGGCTGACACACACTCGGACATAAACCCCAACCTGACAGGTACATTTGTGAGCAGTTACGCACACACACACACACGTGCACACACACACACCCCACATACACCCCCCCCAGAGTGACCCTCGTTGCCTGTCTGCAGCTAGGTCACAGCCACACTTACACCAGTGTCCCTGGTGGGCAGACACATGCATGGGCATCCCCAAGTCTCACACTTCCATAGTCTTAAGAGGTACTTACTCCCATACTCACAGCATATACACTTGCATTCTTCGAGGATTTATCTGCTATTTTACCTGCTCCACTGCTATAGGCACTTACATGCTCATATTGTGCAAGGCATTTACACACACTCATGATTGTGATGCTAATTGTGCTCACAGTTGTAGGCACTCAAGTTTGTATGCACCTCTCCAAGATTATCCCTCACAACCTGCCCCCTACATGCACACCCGTGGGTGCACTTATACTGTCATAGGAATTTTGACTCTGCTACATGCACACACATTCAGAAGTACTTATATACCCTGCTAGGTCCCTCATTCCTGCCTGTGTGTGTACCTGGCAGGAAGAGCACCTGTGTGAAGCACACTTCTTCACCCAAGGGCATCTTGCTGCCTTCTCACGTGCGCACTGTGGGCACACTCACAATGATGCACAGCCTACAATGTCCCTTGTGTGCCCTTCATACATCCTCACTCTTGTGCCCATGTCCTTCACCACTCACGGCTGAGCACACACTTTTTCGCTCGTGTATACTCACTCCAGCATGTTGTAGTGCTCTGCCGTCCAGCCACACTGCATGTGTGAACGTGCTCAGTGTGCTGTGATGCCTGTATTGCTGCCACTGTGGTACACTGTGACACACGTGCGGTCCCACTGCTGCATGTAGCGTCTTCGCTGTCTGTCACACATTTGTACACACCTCTGTACATACCAGCATGTCACAACTTCCCTGCCACCTGTTTCTTGGACGCACATCTTCTTTCAGCCCCTTTCTTGCAGCTCACACCAGCACAGTCCTGCTTGCATGTAGTGTTCCTCATCCCTCATGTGTGTGTGTACACACAGCCCAACACATCCCTGAGAATCCCACTCTCCCACACACACACTCAGCACATTCAGTTTGCCACAGCATCAGGGAGTCCTCTACTGCCTCTGCTCATGCACAGAGACTCTGTGGAGTCTGTTCTCCTTTTTCCTCACGCAGAGGATTATCTACCCCCTTGCTACCATAAAGCCCGTCTTCTTTTTCATCACTACTCTCAGAAGCAGGCCATGGCTCTTTGAGCCACATGGACACGTCCAAGCAACTGGTTGTCTTTACAAATCCAGCTTTCCTGTACACACACACCCCCAGGATCACTCTGCATGGCATGTCTGTGCAGAGTGGTGCTACCTCTGCTCCTGGAACAAGTCAGTTCTGCTTCACACCTCCACAGGGCATCTGCTGCCTGTTACACGTGCAAGTGCAGTATGGTCACCTTCATTCACATACTGCACAATCCGTCACACACACAAGTGGTGGAGCCACCTGGTACCTGACAGACACACAAATACTTGAGGGCTGTAGGTTACCATGAGCCACCTGTCTTACACAGGTAAATACATGGAGCTATATGTATTTTGTATGTATATTTTTCAGCCCCATGTTACCTGTCACACACACTGCTCTCCATTTTAGTTTTGGTTAGTTCCCTACTCCAGTTCTGTTATACACAGAGGTGCCCTGTTCACTCAGGGTCTTCATAGTATATTTGATCCAAATTCCAGCACCATTTCCTACTTGTCAGTCCCTTACCCCACACAGACACCTGCTCTCCAGCATGTTCAGATACACTCTTACCTGCACTCTTACTTGTGCTGTCCTCCCCTGTGACATGAACATGTTCAGTGCTCCCATGGGCAGGACGAAGCATTGAGCCACTGTGGGATGCGATTCCAGGGCTTCCCCCCAGTGCTGCCCTGGTATCTCCGTGGTTGCGCGAGGCAGACGCAGCTCTGCAGACCCCTACTGCAGCTCCACAAGGTGGTGTCACTTGACACATGCCACCCGGGGTTGTGCCACACCTGTGTACCCACAGTGTCCGGCCTTTGCTTGCACCTGGAGAAGGAGCCTGCCACCTTCTCCCCTGCTCCCTGTAGCGAATGCTCAGTTTGTTGCTGTATGTTTCTGAGTGGCTTTTGTCCTTCTGTGAAGCTCCCTGTTCTCTGAAATTCATGCTGTCTCTTGGGTTCCACTTTGCAGACTGTTGAGCCTGGTTCATGCATGCCTGCTGATTTTGAGTGGCATCGACCCTCTTAAATGAGTCTTCTTTTTGGAGTGTAAGGGTAAAATCCTTCTCAATAATGTTTTAACTGCTTAGAGGGACATTGACACATATATTCTCTTTTTTGTAGATGCCCTGATCTAACTTGCTTTTTTTTTTTTTTTTTGCTTTCACAGCTGGAGCCCTATATGGATGAAAACTTTGTTTCAAGAGCCTTTGCCACCATGGGAGAACTTGTACTGAGTGTAAAAATCATTCGAAACAGGTTGACAGGGTAACTGTTTCTGTTTGTTCTCCGAGTGCATTTGGACTGAAGTGTTGCTGTGGTCCTTCCATATCGGAGCAAATTCTCCCTTGCGAGTTTCTTACCATTGCTGCCACCAATATGGGAATATTGATGAGAGCAATGGAGAGGGCATTGCTGGCTCTTCAGCCTGCCCTCAACAAACAAGGTTTGGCCCTCATCCTGCAGTGCCCCAGCACTCAGTCAGAGCAGTGCATGTATCTCATTCCATCCCTCTGGGAATTACACCTCCCCAGGCTTTAGTAACTAGTCTGTAGTGCAGCTATGTGATGCTGACAGAGGAAGTCTGACTTGGAGCAATAAGAGAACCTTTAGTGTTCATTTGAAATAAAGTGAGTGATTTATGCAGAAAAAAGTAGTTTCACTTTTATTCATGATTCTTTTAAGTGCTGTAATTTAAACTTGGGCGGGCAAATTGATGGTCAATGAAAGTAGGAAGTAAACTGTAAGCTAAACCATTTTCTATGTGCTTATGTTGACCTGACTTATGGTAAGTAGGGGCTGTCTCTTGAGATCCAGCTTCTCTTTGGTGGCTAATCTTTATACTTTAAAAAGAAACTGTTCTATATGTTGCAGCTATGGCAAATTTCCTACCTGTTATCTAAAATACATCTTTCCTCCTCAAATGTGTTTTAAATTTATAACCTTTGTTTCTTCTCTTCTGTGTTGTACATTCAGAATTCCAGCAGGCTATTGCTTTGTAGAATTTGCAGATCTAGCTACTGCAGAGAAATGTTTACACAAAATCAATGGAAAACCACTTCCTGGTGCTACACCGGTAAGTAAATGGGATCAGCCAGTTGAGAACCAAAGCTTGAAAGCAGCAGATAGTGTAGAATTTGTGTTTTTAATGATTACAGAAAAATTCAATAGTTAGCAAACTGGGATTCTTCTTTGCTTTTGAATTATGACTAAGTTATGAATTATGATTAAGTTATGACTATAAAACTGTTAATGTTCTTGCTCAGAAAATTGTTGAAAACCTGATTTCTTTGTGACTGTCTAGGTAAAATCCAGATGTAGAAGTGTTGTGGGGTGTAGGATTTTTTATATCTGAGCATTTCTGCTGTTACCGAAGTTGGACTAATCAGAAACTTGAGAAGAACAAGGAAGAAATTAGACTGAGTATAGTGTATGTCTGCCTCAATTCTTCCATCTCTCTCCTTTTGCATAATCATGGAGTCACAGGGTGGTTTGGGTTGGAAGGGACCTTAAAGCTTATCATATTTCATCCCCTACCATAGGCAGGGACACCTTCCACTAGACCAAGTTGCTCCAAGCCCCATCCAGCCAGGCTTTGAACACTTTCTAGGGTGAGGCAACCTGAGAATTTACCTGGGTGTGTTGATACCTGTGTACAGGATGAACTTGCAAGGTCACACTGTCTTTTGAGTAACATTGATTTGCAAGAGAAACATGACTTTTAATCTTACATGTTCTTGGCCTTTAGCAAACAGAAGTTACTCAAACCTCTTTACAGTGGAGAAGAAGCCAGTATTGAATAATTGCAGTGCATAACTACTGTCTCCTCTTCATAAAAGCTGGGTAGTTAGGTAGAAGAGGAGAAATAGTCAGAGAGGCTAATTTTAGGATGTTGACTCGAATATGTGGTAGATTAAAATGGGACAGCTGACACAGCTGTCTGTTGTACCCACAGGAGTTGGCTTCATTAGCTGGGGTGACTGATTTATAAAGCAGCTCTAGAATCACCTCAGTTGTGGTATTACAAGGTAAATGGATTCCTGTTTCAGAATAGTTAATACCCAGAGTAGGAAACCGGGAAGTTCAGAGTGAACTATTTGGTCAACGTTCCTGAGGAGGTGACGTGCCCCATTAAAAGGAGTCAATGAGAGGCCTGAAGATATGTGTTTCACGTTTGCTCATGATTAAGGCAAGCTGATCATCCTGGATGCCTTCTGTAGTCACTGGAGAGATGAAGAGAGTAGCTCTTGCAAGGAGTAAGATAATAAAGGAAGTTTGATTTTGGGAATATCCATCTTTCTTCACAGTTTTGTTCAAAACACAGTGCTATGCAGAGGGGTGATTTGTATAACACACGGAGAGATTTACAGATGTCAGGCAGAGATCCAAAGCAGCCAAAATCAGTGCACTCAGCAGGCAACTGCCCAGCTCATCCTTCGCCTTTAGAGACTTTTGTTTACAGAAAAATTGACTGTGGCTCATGCTTTTATTTATTTTTACATACTGAATTAGACAAAGGAATAACAGAGAGCTGTGATGGTGGTACTGTCTCTCTTTGCCAAGCATTGGTGTTCCCAGCTCCCATCTGAGTGGCAGTACTCTCAGGTGTCTCATTGATTTTAAACCCAGAATGTTTCAGTAAAGTGAGAGATCAAAAAAAAAAAAAAAAATCTAAGTGCTTCAAAGTGGAATCTAAATTTTGTGTTAGCTTGTAAATGATTCACAGAAAACTGTGTAGTACTGTGCTCCAGATAATACAAGCATTCAAGGAACAGGATTATAGCCTAGAGTTAAGTCTGTTCTTTATTTCCCAATAATTATTTACCTGTCTTTGAGGAAGGAAAATCCTTCGTACAAGGTCCAGAAACACACTGGGCTCTTCACTGTACTGAACCAGTGAATACCCTGATCCTTACGGCATTTCTGATTGTGATCTGAAATCCTTATTTCTGATCCTGAGATTAGCCCCTGATCTTTAAGAGCTGATCCAAATGTCTTGGTCTCCTTAGATCTTGGTCTAAACTTACATGTAAGTTGGGTACAAGTTGCTGAAGTCTGGTAGTTTTGGGACAGAGAGTTCCAGTTGTGCCAGAGGACACAAATCTGGGCTGCTGGGAAACTTGTTTCAAAAAAATAAATTCAGATGCAAAATTTAAAGAGGCCTCCAGTACCCAATGTGGTTCTTTCAGAACCCTTAACATTTGGATCTTGCTAAATGTCCAGAGTCAAGTATATAGCCACACTTCCAGACTCAGGCTGATTCCATTTTCCAGTGTGGTGGATTCTTGTCTGCTAATGTTTGTGTTAAATCACAAAAGTCCAGTAGTGGTACTGTCATTTCATTTTAAGACCTTAAAATTGGAAGAAACTGAACATTTGTTTTTACTACCTCTGTTCAGGTTTTGATTTTCATTATTATATCTGTATTGACGCTGAATAAAAATGTGCTTATTACCTTAACTGGATGGCCTGAAGGCATTCAACGTGTGTCAGCATTAAGAAAGTTGTGTTAAATCAGCTTATTGAATTTTTCCCTAATTGCTTGAATTCACATGACATTTGAATGTATGGATTCATTTTTGCCTTGTTTTAGGCAAAGCGATTTAAATTGAATTATGCAACGTATGGGAAACAGCCTGATAACAGGTAAGTGCTCAATACTTAAATATTAATTTTGCCTGCTTAATGTCTCTTTGTTAATTGCCTTGCAAAAAGTATTCAAAATATGTAAACCCAAAGTTCATCACTGCCAGTCTTTAGTAGAGGGAGGAGAACTTAGACTGCCAATTTTGTGATTTTGCCCTACGTGTGGCTGAGCAGATCTATCCAGTGTCCTTTAAGGTATTTAAACTTTATAGCATCAAAGTATCTAATTCATATATTGTAATTTAAGATCTATGTATTATAATTTAAGATCTTTGTATTGGAAATAGCGTATCTATAAATGAGATACTGTTTTCTTGCTGTTTTAGGAATCAGAGCTATCCTGTGAGTTATAAGTTAAATAATCTTTAAATAAAGAACACCATGAAGTTGGTTGGTTGTGCTGCTTGAATAACTTGAAAAAGCAGTGTCAATATAAATTTTAGTTAAGCAGCTTAACTGATGACACTTTCAAGTCTCCATTAAATGGTCTTTTAATATCAGTCTTCTCTGAGTTCAAATATTTAGGCTAAATGGTAACTATCACTCAGCATGTCCCTTTTTTNTTGGTATGATTGTATTTAAGAAATTTTCTTTTGATTTCTTTAGTCCAGAATATTCCCTTTTTGTGGGAGACCTGACTCCTGACGTGGATGATGGGATGTTATACGAATTTTTTGTTAAAGTTTATCCATCGTGTAGAGGTGGAAAAGTTGTTTTGGACCAGGCAGGAGTATCCAAGTAAGTTGTCTTCTATTCACTTTTTTTTCACTTCACATGTGGCAACAGGAAAGATAGAATGCAGCAAGGGGAAAAATAAATTCTTTTGGCTTAGATTTTAGTAATCTTAAAATACAGTGTTCTTGGCCATTCAGTCTGCAGTTGGTTTGAGTTTTGATAGTCACCATGGGTATTGTCACTCCTCTGTCAGTGTGAGGCCCTTTGTGTGTTATTACACTTCTTAAAATGCTGAAAAATGTCTTAAGTAATCTTGAAGCACTCTCTTCCTGGACTCTCAGGTGGAATTGTGCTTTACAAACTTTAGGCTATTGTGTGTATATTCCTGTGAGAGCTGTACAGGTGTTTTTTTTCCAGCAAGGTAGGGCACACAAAGCTGTGATTCACTGTCAGGTTCTCAGTAGCTGCCTTGTTTGTCTTTCCTGAAAATGTCTTGCCAAAAACAGGTATCAAAAAGTTGCATTCCTTAATGTAATTAAAATATTTTTCTAAATAGCCCAAAATTCACCTGTATTTTTCAGAGGAAGGAGCAGTTGGTGAGCATCCTTGTTTTTGTTCAAAGCAGAGCATGGCTTCAGTGAAGCACAATATTCTGCTATAGTACCTGTGAAAATGTTGGGATAAGATACAGGCTATGGCTGTAGGTCCCCTCACCTTTTCATATGTGGTTTCTCAGTCTTAGACAGGCTGGTTTAAAGGAATCTCTTAAGATCTCAGGTCCAGCTCCTAACAGGACTGCAGCCAGTGCTAGATCATATAATCCCCAAACTGTGTGGCCTGGAAAACCTGCCAGGATTGAGATAATTCAATCTGTCTGGGCAACCTGTTCCAGAGCTGCACTCCTCCCCAGTCACAAAGTTCCTCTTTGTGTGCAACCTGAACCTCTTGCAGAGCTACTCAGTCTCTCTGGCTGTTGGGTCCTCGTGCTGTCATTGCCACCTCACCTGGGACTGACGCTGCTGGGTTGGGCTCCACATGCCTTCTGCTCCTTGTCAGTGTAAGCCCCACAGTTCCCATTGTCCTGCACCTGCTTCAGTCTGCCTATAGAACAGGTGCTGGTGCTGCAGGTTGGACTATTAGTTGGGTTTGGGGAACTGTGCATAGGTGCAGACCTCTAGGAAAGGGAATCTATGGTAGCTTGGGAAGTGCGGAAGGAGCACAGACTTAGAGTCTTATTTCTGGGAAGAGCAAAGCTGTTTCCCCTGGCAGTCCTAGAGTGTTGGTGCCAGGGGTTTTGTTGGGACTTGTGCAATTGCTCAAAGCTGAGGCAACTGCAGGTGTCAGTGTGATGAGAGGAGCTTGGGGCTTGTGGACATGCCCAGAAGCCCTGGCCCTTCCAGCTGGGGCTGGTGGATCAGGAAGGCCTCCTCCCAGCACCTCTTGTCCAGACAGGAGATGAGCTCGGAGCATGGTGCTGTGCCTGCTTCTCTGCTTTTTGCTGAGGGTGCAGATGCTGGGGCTTTTCCAAACTTCAGGAGCAGAAGGTCTGCAGGGAAGTCCTGTCCAGGAAGAAATTATTTATTTCCACACCAAAGGTTTAGCCATTGGTGTGGAGAAGCTAAATGTCTGGAAGAGTTGGAAGAATCAGTGTCTGGAAGACTTGGAAGAATCACTGTCTCCCTTGAGGCGCCCAACATCTATTCCTGTACACTGCATCCATCTCTATCTGTCTCTATTTTGGAACTACCAGTCTTCCCAGTTTCTCTTACACACTCCTGGTCCCATGCGAAAATTTGCAGAAGTCTTTCAGCAGCTTAGAAACTCATTTGGGTTTGTGTGTTCACTTAAACTGACTTAGAAGTTGACTTGCACTGGATTAATTTGCCATAGTCCTTTGGCAGAGGGCAAGTTAAATGAACGTGGATCTGTGTAGAGTTTTGCTTGTGCTTAATAATCTAAAGCTTTGATCTGGTCTTTTTATGAGGAGGATACATCCATACCTGTATAAAAATAAAATATTTGAACTTGTGTGTGGAGCTTGCTGTGCAAGGTACTACATTTTCTAGGGCATGAACTGCTCTGAAATAGCTGGCAGTGGGGACCTCTCATGAGTAGCAGGTGATGCTGCTTTCAAAATAGGAGTTTAGCAGTTCCCACAGAATAGATAATGCACTATAAATTTACACCCTGGATTACAGCTCATTCTTTTCCCCAGGTAGACAAGCCCTTCCCTCCCAAACTTCTTCCTTTGCTTAGATGGATTCCTCTTACCCTCCCACACCTAAGCCTTTGATCTTTCTGCTGCGTGAGGCAGATCCCATGATGGGATCCTGGCACTGCTCTCTTGGATGCTGTTGCATTGCTTCTGACTCACTACAGCATCAAAATCCCACGCAAAGGATCATTGGGGTTGGAGAGAGTTGGAGTTTTCTGTCTGGCTGATGTGCAGTGCTGCCACACCACAGTGAAGGGTTGTTGCAGGGTCCAGGGGTTCTGGATGTGTTGTCCCTGTTCCAGCTGTGCTCTCAGAGCAAGTTTTAGCTACTTGATGTTAAGAGCTCATTTTCAGTCCCACTGTTGGAAATGCCGTTGTTGGGAATGGCAGAAAGGCTATCTGAATATATTCCTGTTGAAAAGCGAACTTGATTGGAAAGCATATCTTATTGACCCTAGGTAAAAGTAATGTTTTTCTTCATAGTGGGGCAGTTTTGGATAAAAGCAGAGTCTGTCTTGTCAATCCTGTGCTGACTTGCAACTCTTGAGATTATCAGTATCCTCCCAGCAGAGATTTGGGGCTTTACCACGTGTCAGTTTATGCATTTCAACATGGCTTGTGTCAGCTCACTTCCAGTTCTGTGGAATCCATTGGCACAAGAACTGCTTTACATTGACAAGCCCTTGAAAGTACTGCCAGAGCTTGGACGTGTGGCTTCAGGCATTCTGGAAATGCAACTGGAAGGTGGAATAATTTTATCTCTCCGAAAAGAAGAGACAACAACCTGAATGAACATTTTTGTTCACAGTGTTTCCCAAACCAATTCAAACTTCACTGTAACCAATTTTTATAACATGGCATGGCTCTTTGGGATTTGTTTTATGTGATTTATTCTGTGTATCTGCAGAGGTTACGGGTTCGTGAAATTCACGGATGAACTGGAACAGAAGAGAGCACTGACAGAGTGTCAGGGAGCTATGGGGTTGGGCTCTAAACCTGTACGCTTGAGTGTGGCTATACCAAAAGCGTGAGTAGAACAGCTGGACTTTGTATGAAAAATCACATCTGGTTTTAAATGCCTTTTAGAGTGCTTTGGGTAGATGTCCTGGATGTCCCCATCACAAAATGAAAGAATACCCATTAATATGGGGAGTATCAGAATGCCCAGGAGTTCAAAGAAATTATAACATTAGCTCAAGATTGAGCATTTAACTGCTTTAATAAAACACTGCTTTGAATTGTATACGTTACTCCATACACATGCGCATACACTGTAGTTAAATATGATTGTTTTTAAGTGTATGTTCCTTTGCATTAAATTGAAATAGTTTAAATCTGCTTAATGATGTCTGGATAGCAAAGCTCAACTACCTTGCTAATTCTATTATGATGTCTACTACATATAAGACTTTTCGGACAGGGATTAACTTTTTTTTCTGTGTTTGTTCAGAACCTGATACAATGAGATCCTGATCTGACTTGGGGCTCGTAGCACTAGGGTAATATGAATCATAGTAACTGCTCCCTATTTGAATAATATTTAGATTTTCAGTGACCTCATAAGTCTTGGGGGGGAAAAGGAAGAGAAAAGCAGAAAAAATTGTTGTATCATGGTGAGAAGATTGATGTTTCCTTCTTCCTACTTCTCACTAATTTCATCATTGGTAGAAATAGCTTTATGTGTGATACATTTTCGTTTCCAAACAATATTTGTCATCTCATTATTTCAAATCTTAATAGTTAAGTGGAATCCTAGTTCCTTGGGAATACTGACATTTTATGGCAAGGAGTAGGAATTTTAGTCAGTTTTCAGGGTATTTAAGTTTAGTTTTTGATTACCAGTAGTTCTTATTTCATGAACGTTTTCAATTCTGTGCATTGAAGACCACCCAGTTCAGAGAGAAAGGGGATGAGTCGTTGCTTAGGTTTCTGTATGACAGTGACAGAAGGAAGAGTTTTTTCCCATTCTTACAAAAGAAAACTCGAGGGTTTTTGCAAGGCTTTAAGTCTTTAACTCTTCATGTAAAGCAAGACTCAGTACCTTCTCTCAGAAAGCTGCAAATCACTTAGCTTCATCCTCTTTATGAGAAGGAAAAAGGGACTCCAGTATCTGGCATGTGGTTCGGGACCATTTTAAACTGAAGCTCATAGTCCTGAACTCTTCGCTTCCCAAAGCCAGGAAGTGATACGCAATTAGCTCATAGAGAATGAAGGCAAGGTTTATTAATGAAGAGGAATATGAATACATGAAAGGACAGTCTTAAATTTAAACCCCTTATTTCTTTATGCAAATGTATGCAAATGAAAAATATTGCTGCAGTAAATAGCGAATATATTCTAAAGATTGAAATTTGCATGTTAGACTAAGCCTTGTCTCTTACCACATTGTATCTTAAGCTATTTCTCTGCTTTTTTCATACTTGTTTGGCACTATTTTATTGCAACTTACTCCTGTTTTATTTTTTTAAGTAATCGTGTGAAACCAATGGAGTACAATCAGATGTACAACTATAATTACAACCAGTATTACCAACAGTATCACAACTACTACGCTCAGTGGGGGTACGACCAGAACACAGGCAGTTACAGCTACAGCTACCCTCAGTATGGCTACACGCAGAGCACCATGCAGGTAGGGCAGAGCTTGAAAGGTGGGATGGGAACATCTCTCTTTAGCTCTGAGAATCTCAAAATGTCCTAAGCTGGAAGGGACCCCCAGGAATCATCGAGTGCAGCTCCTGGCCCTGCCCAGGACACCCCAACAATCCTGCCCTGTGCCTGAGAGCATAGTTCAAATACTTCTGGAGCTGAGGCAGCCGTGGGGCTGTGACTGTTCCCTGAGGAGCCTGTTCAGTGCCCCAGCACCCTCTAGGGGAAGAATCTTCTTGATATTCAGTCTGACCCTCCCCTGACACAGCTCCAGCTGTGCCCTCAGGTCCTGTCCCTGGTCACGGAGAGTGAAACTCGGAGCTTTCCCTCGAGCAGAGCTGCAGACCCCAGTGAGCTCTGTCTTCAGTCTGCTCTGCTCCAGGCTGAACATACCAAGAGATATTAGTATAGACTTCTTAATAATGAAGTCTTAATATAGCTACTGTTTAGTGTTTAGCCCCTGGTGTGTCCTGCTGCCTTATGGAGAGTATATTGCTGAGGTAAAAAAATGTCTGGAGGACACAAAGGGTGTCTTAATACAATTGTCATGGTAGAAGAATTCTCTTGGTACCTGCAGTGCTCAGAGTGCCTTTGGGATCCTTCATAAACTTTGTTTTAAAGGATAGAACACTTATAACTTTGTTATAAAGGATCAGAACAGTCACCCCGCTTCAACCCTGGAATTTCAGGACCTGCCTCTGTTAGAGGTTTAGCGTAGGATGTTGCCCATGGAGCATTGGGAATGGAACACAGGCTTATGTATGAAGAATTCTGTTGTAATAATTCCAGTATAAAATGAAGCCTCTGACAGTACTAATCAACAAGTGATGCTTGCAAAAGAAAATTATCCACTGTCCTAAGGGGTTTGTTTTTCCTTGCAGACATATGAAGAAGTTGGTGAGGATGCATTGGAAGGTATGTTTCTCAAATTCTGTATTGAAGTTGTCTGTATGTTCTGCACTGCTTAGAGGTAGACTTTCTCAAATTTGCTCTAATTTCAATTTATAATATACCTTTATCTTTGAGTAAATCTGAGAAAATTTGTGGGTCACAATCACCTAGAACAGTTGCATCCTGGTTTTACAGCAACTACTGTTGCTGCTCCTAGTCCGAACCTGGTGAGGACTGAAACTGTTTGACTTCCCCAGCAGTGAGATTTTAATCTCCTGTAGTACTGAAATTTTTCTCCTTTTTTACTAGGGTTTTTTTTTTCCTGATATTCTACCAAGAAAAAAGTAGATACTCTGTTTTTCTATAAAATCTTGACATTTAGAGCCCAGAATACTTCATTATGCTTTTAGTTTAAAAGTAAAGGGGAATAATATTAGTTACCACACTGATAAAGTATTTCAAGCAGTTGTTGCTTGAAATGCCTCACTAAACCAGATTGAGGTTTTAGATAACCGTACAAGAAGCTTTCATTTATTGATGCAAGAGGCTGTAATTTTTAATGCCAGCCATTCCATATTTCTGTCTTGAGTAAATATGAACTATGCAGTGTATCCTACTCTTCTCTTAAAAAGAAAAAAGAAATTAAAAATTACATGTAACAGATCTACAGGATCCACAGGTATGAGTGATGATGTATGTGGAAGCCCTTAATGGCTCTTAAAAGCATTCCAGGAGAGCTTTCCTTTTGCTGAACCAAACATACCAGGACTAGACTTGGGATATCTCTCGATATCTCTTTTTCTGGTTGATTAAATGAAAGATTCCTACATTTGTAGGAAATTGAATTCATGTATTGCCACTGTATCATTCCTTTTCCTTAAATCTCTTCTCCTGTAATGTGTTACAATGTGATGTAGCTAAAACCAAACATAGAACCCTGGAATGCTTTGGGTGGGAAGGAACTTCAAACACCATCTTTATCCACCTGCTGCCATGTGCAGGGACACCTTCCACTAGCCCAAGTTGCTCCAAGCCCTGTCCAGCCTGGCCTTGGACACTTCAGTGATCCAGGGGCAGCCACAGCTTCTCTGGGCACCCTGTGCCAGAGCCTCACCTTCCTCACAGGGAAATCACATGTTTACAAACATTTTATTCCTGATGTGTTTTAGAGTCTTTCCATTCACTCAGCTTTGTACTGAGAGTCATTCACGGACCTTTGTGAATGTGCTACTCAGATAACCTGAGCTTTGGGTTGCTGGTGTTGTCAGGTGAGCTTTACACCCTACAGGGGTTAGGGGAGTCCATCACTGTGCACTGGGAGCAGCAGGATGGGACCTGCTGGCTGATTGTCCAGCTCCAAAATGTTTTCCAAACATTTCTTCCACATGTAAAATAGGGCTATGCTTACATGTAATGCTGTGGTGCCACTGGCACTCCTTTCATTCCTAACTGTGACTCCAGCTTTGAGCTGCTGGAGTCTTTGGCAGACAAGCTCTGGTGACTGCTTGCAGCAGCACAGGATGCTCCCATGCATCTGTCCATCCATCACATCCATGACCTCACAGTGGAGGGAGCAGAAGGGAGTGGGTGCCTCTACCTCTGCTCTAGTCCTTTCCATCAGGGTGAGGCCCCTCTGGCACTGCAAGTGGCTGTACTGGGCTGTGAGGTGCGGGTGTGTGTTTCCTCCGCTGGCTCTCCTGTGGGGCGATCACTGCTGTAACAAGGGACATGTTTGGATGTAGTTATTCCTTATCCCATTGCAGAGAGATTGAATAGGGCTGATGTAGTCAGGTTTGTGATTGGGCAAGTGCTGGGAATGTTTGGTGACTCACAGAATCACAGAATACTTGGAATCCCAATCTGGACATCATCCAGTCCAATATCTTGCTAATTCAGGCTTACCTAGCGTATGGGACACAGGAACACATCCAGGTGGGTCTGGAATGTCTCCAGAGAGGGAGACTCCACACCCTTCCTGGGCAGCTGTTCCAGTGCTCTGCCGCACTCCATGAAAAGAGCTTGTTTGTTCATGTTGAGGTAGTTGCTCCTTGTCCTGTCAGTGGCACCACTGAACAGAGTCTGGCACTACCCACTGACACCTGCCCTGGAGGTATGGAGACTCCCTCCGTGTTTCTTTTAATATACCAACTTGTTTACAGGGTGGTTTTTTTCTGAAAACCTTTGATGTATGACCTGTTTGTCTGTCTTTCCTCCCATAGATCCCACGCCTCAGTTAGATGTCCATGAAGCAAACAAGCAGTTTATGGAACAGAGTGAAGAGCTCTATGATGCCTTGATGGACTGTCATTGGCAGCCTTTGGACACTGTCTCCTCAGAGATCCCAGCTGTGTTATAGCCTTGTTGCTGAGGCATTGTGTCTGTGAGACATCCTGCCAGTGCGCTCCGGACTGTTACGCTGCCCCGAATCCTGCAGTAGTGAGGGGTGGCCCTGTCCCCACCCATGTCTGGTACTCGGAGTACAGGAGGACTGTGGAAAGTATTGTAGGAGCATCACGGTAGCCTTTATTCATGGTGAAAATTAGAACTGCGACAGTTTTATTCCTTTTGTCTTGAAGTGAACTCTTAATACTTACTGAGAATTGTAATTTATAAACTTACAACAAGATGGCACAGGGGAGAGACTCTACTCCATCGTACAATAAAAAAGTTGGTCTTTTAAGTAAAATTACCCTTGGCATTTTGGTTCCTGCCCATCTTTCTGTTTTGCTGGCCATTCAACTGTCTTAAGTCATTTGACCCAACGCTCACAAATGTGTTATTTCAAAAAAGATCATTGTTGGAGACCACTAAAATGTCTCAGAATCTTTCCAGTGACTGGGTAAGGTTGCTGTAACTTGAGCATGGGATGAAGGCTTATGTTGTGGTTAACTCAAGTCGTGATTTTGAGCTTGCAAGTTTGATGTTCTTAAGCAATCAACCCAAAGAGCACTCTGGAGAGCAAAGACAGAAAGGAGTGTTATAAAGCTACAGATTGATGCCTTTTACTTGGTAAACTCCTGCACACCTGGCCTGCTTCTCCACCTGTGTATGAGGAAATAATTCCCCATCAACCAGCGGTTCAAAACACTTTTTCCAGCAACCATATCTAAATGTTATTTTGTGTATCATGCCTTTATTTCTTTTTATTGTGGACACACCTTGATGGTCTCATTGAGGTGTTGAGATTTTGTAGTGTCTTCCACTGTTCAGGCAGAGTGAAACTGAAAATCTTGCAGCAAAAACGGGTCAGAGAAATTGCATTGATACATTGTGCAACAAATGGTTGTTAACCTGGAAAGCAGTTTTCTACTGGATGTTGTATAAGCTGGATGGACAAGCAATATATTTAAGCTGGTATGTTGCATTAGAGGTGACAGTGAAAATAATAGCACTTATATACATGTTATAAGCCCTTTTTCAGGCTTTTGTGCCTTAAACTCTTGGAGAAATAGGAACAGAGAAACTACCTGTAATAAAGGTCTATCCAAGGAATAGTTTGGTAACTGAAATTGCTACTGTAGAGCATTTCGTTGCCTCTCTGCCCATGTTGATGCAGAGATTTGCCACAAAACTTAAATACTTTGATAAAGCTACTTCTACTACACCTTTGTTTGTGTCCATAATTATGACCTGTTTGTCAGTTTGTGGTCTTTTTTATCACCTGGAAGTGGGATGTGAGGGGAATGGTGAGGGGATGTGACTGGAGTTAGGTTATCCCTAATAAGTGGAGCTGGAGGACTGCTAGACTCCTGCATTCTCATCTGCTGTGAATTTTCCTTGTGCTGTGCCCCTGACTGTGCTGCCTCACCTTCAGCTGCTCTGAATGTAAGGAAAAGAATGTTCCCTCTGCATGCCAGGAGTTTCAGAAGCAGCAGAACTAGAAGAGAGCACAGCTTTACATCCTCTGATGTGGCCACTCAGCCCAGGGCACCCTCTATTCTTGGGAAGTTCAGCAGAGTGGCATTGCAGAAGTGATGTAAAGAAGGCCATTTAAAACGCTTTCTGGATCATTCTGTTACTATGCTACCCTGTTACTGTGCCTGCCCTTCTCCTGTTTTGGAGTTGCTTTTTCCTACCTCTCCAAATTTTAGCTTTTACAATATGGCCATCTCAGTTTGCTCCAGGGGGTGAAGCCACATTTATTTATCAATATAAATTTATTCTGCTGTTCTCATCTGCCCAGCATTGCTGTTTGTGGAGTATTCTCTAATGCCTAGATAAACAATCTCCACACAAGTCTGTCTCTAGAGGAAAGAGGAGCAGGTTATCAGAGATCAGACAGAAACCCTGTAAGAAAATCCTTATGCTCACTGCTTTTGTTTTGTGGTGGAAAGAAAAATGGTAAATATTAATCCAACCCATCATAACCCCTAATTCCTGGGAGAGCTGGACACGTACAGACCCTTGTGAGGAATAATTTGTGAGTGCAGCGGCCAGTAGAGATGACCTGCTGATTCCTGTTTACTGGTGCTGCAGAGCTTAAAATAGCTCCAGCTTTCATTTCAGGAGAGAGGTTGATGAGAGGCTCTGGGCCTCATTCCCTGGAGGCATGAGCCAGGCTTTTGGGGTCGTTTGGGAGAATTTCAGCCAAGGTTCTGGGGCACTGTTAAATCTCTGCTTTGTTTGGGTTTTTTTAAAATATCACTCAATGTTCATTTTCAGCTCCCAGACATTATTGCAGTGTCTAAAGCACAGGAGAGACTTCTATATGGAGCTAAAAACAGCCACCTCCTGGGATTTGTAGGCTTTGCCTTTTGGAATCCCAGTTCAATAGAGTGTGGTATTTTGTTTCTCCTGGATGGCTACCGGAAAAGCCCAGATTAATTACTGTTTAGTGTCACACAGGATGAAAGACAAGGACTCCATGTAGTAAGGTAAATTCTGCTTTTATCTCTATGTGCTAAAGGCAAGAAGTCCAAGGCAGACGATATCACAGCTCCCTTGGATTATGTAATTCCTGAAAATTGCATCAATATTGGCAACAGAGATCATGAAGCCTCTGCCTTTCAGTGGTCAGGGTTAATAGCAATTCCAAAAACAACTCAAACATTCTTAATGTGTTCTTTAATGAAGATATGATCATCCAATTTAGATGAAATTGTAGGGACTCTGATTCCCGTTTGAGTTACACAGACTGGGAATGTTCAGCAAAGCTGAAGAGACGTGGGTGTTTTCAGGCACAGAGTGGTGATTTCCAAAGGTTGAGTTCTGAGGCGGCAGGGTGGCCTCTTACCATTAGCCTGTGTTTAATTAAAAGCTTGAAAATACACATTGGGGTGGCCTGGGGGTGGTTCTGGCCTGCTTCTGAAGGGATGAGGAGTCTGGAAGCATTTCTTTAGCAAATGTTAGTTAATAAGAAGGCTGAAAGGGGCTGACAGTGATTTTTTTTTTTTTCCATGTGAGTCTGAGAAGAGAAAATTCCTGTTACTTGGATCAGTTTCTGGAGACGGGTTCATATCCCACACACTGAGACATACACAACACCCTTAGGAATTTCACTGAATCCCTTTTGAGGAGCAGAGATAAATATTTGATTCTAATCTTCCTATACTGGGTTTCTCATTACTGGCTTGTTAATCTTCAGCTTTTGCTAAACAAGATCTGAGCGGAATTTTTACCTTCCAGCCTCGCTATCTCCCAGTGATCTTGTAAAGCAAAGTGGATACACCCATTTCTGGATTTAACTTGGGATTTGCTTAACCATGAGACTAATTCAGTGGCAGGATGGGGTATGAATTTGAAATGCAGTAGCAGAAACTGATAGAGCTGCTTCAGGAAATGTCACTGACAGAACTCACTTTCCTTTTTTCCTGGTTAAGGCATTTCTTCAGAAAATATCTCCTTTCTTCCCTTCCTTTGCAGTTATTCCAAGTCAAAATGGTTTTTCCAAGTGCAGTCAGTTTTTTTAAGAAGGGGTTTGGGGTCCTGCTGGGCACACACTAATTTTTCCCAGGCACATGGTAGGATTCTTGAGGTGTTCTGTGCACAACTATTGGACTTCATGATCCTTGTGGGTCCCTTCCAAATCAGGATGTCTCATGATTCTATAATTCAAAGATCGTGCTGCCTCTGCTGTAAAATTTCCAGGGAAAAAGCAATGGTGGACAACACAGTTGATAGAGATTGAAAGGTGACCATGGCCAGGACTTGCCTTGCCCCCTTGATGTGTCCCAGGGAACCACAGGCACAACAATCCCCCTGGATCACTAATGCACACCTGCTTTTCCTTACTGATTGTTTTCACATCTCTGTGCATTGTCTGCTCCCGTCTGATAGGTGCTGGTAACTGCAACCTCTTCCAGCATGTGCTCCCTGTCCTGTGCAGTGCAAGAGGCTGATGAGAGATTCCCAGGAGGTTTCATCAGCGCTTCACAGACCATGGACATGCAGTGGGATTTTCTCTGCCCCTCTTGGATCTCCATCCGTCTTGTCATGGCAGGCTGAGGTCTGCTGGGCATCCAGTGCTTTTCATTGCTTCTCTTTGGGGTTTCTCCCAGTTGAGCATTTGGAGGAGTCTCTTCTCAAATAATGTTTGCCAAGGTTTGAATTTCTGGGGAAGGTTGATGTTTTTTCCTACAGTAATCTCCCAGGTTCTACCCTGCCCTAGGATTTGACATAATTTCTAGGCTCACATGGTATGATTGGCTGTGCCAAGGAGACTCCAGGGATTGCCTTGAGACTTGGCTGTGAGATCCATGGAGGAGGAGAACAGGAGAAGCTGCTTGTACGTTGCCCCTGACAGCTTTGGCAAGGGCTGTCTTGGGGGCGGTTTGGCCACACAAAGTTTGGGGTTCCTTCCCAGACTTGGCCTTAAATGGCTGAGGGTTTATTTTGTTGCTGTTCTGCCATATTTGGAGGGAATTACCAGCTCAAAAGGCCATTACTGAACACTGGGAATTTTTTTTTAATCTGTTCATTTGCTCAGAACAGATCAGAACATGACCATCCTTTTTGCCCTTTCTCCAAGGCTTAGGCAGGAAGCAGTCTCAGGCTTTTCTGGTTAATTTCATATGATGGCTGTGCCTTCAGCATCAGCACCAGCAGCTGTTCCAGCACTCCCTTCCAGCCCTTTAGCAGGTGCTCCCATTTTAAATCCTTTCCACGGACTGAGAATCACGAGCCAGGAGCCTTACAGAGGTATTGTGTTGGCAAACAGACCTCTGTTTCCAAGATCCTTTCCTTCTATTCCCTGAGGGTGGAGTGTTCCCCCCTCCCCCCCGCGTTCCCAAAGGGAGGAAGGAGCAGGGGAAACGCAGCTGGCTGCCTTCAGCTTTTCAAAGAACAACCCCTGGTGTGGACCTTGCACGTAGGAGGAGAAAGAAATTGTACTTGTCCTGCCCGGACTGGAGAGTCATTTAGGTGGGGTGGGGGTGTGCAGCTGCTCCCAGTGCTAGTGGGGATTGTGAATCATGGGATCGTTAAATAGTTTGGGTTGGGAGAGGACTGAGAGCTAATCTCATCCCACCCGCTGCCATGGGCAGGAACACCTGCCACTAGAGCAGGTTGTTCGAGGGGCTTGTTGATCCTTTGGGATGGGGTGGAGTGGCAGCCTGGGAGGGGGGAAGGCAGGAATGATGGCGGGCTGTACTCAGCGCGACCTACAACTCCCAGAAGCCTCTGCAGGAGGACACGGAACCGGCAGCCAATTGGCGCCCGCGCTGCCGCCCTATAAAATGTGGCCGCGGCAGAGTTTCCGCCTCTCTCGGCAATGGCGACGAGGCAGGGACGTCCTGTGGCGACTGTCGGGGGCTATCCACTGCCATCCTTCGTCACTGGGGCTCTCCCGCTACATCGGCGTCCCGTGGGCATCGCGCCCGGCTGCGGCACTTCAGTGCGCTCCGAAGGCTGCGAAGGGCAGCGCTGCCTTGCACCCCATCTCCTCCTCAGGCTGGGCCCGGCCCCAGGTGAGTGAGGGGCTCCCGAGGCTGAGCTAATCCCCTGTCCTGGGACAGGCGGCCGCGGGCGGAAGAGCAACCCGGACCCCCCCGGCCCTATCGAAGCTGCGTCTGTCGGTGCTGTGGTAGATGCAGTCAAAAAGGAGCCAAGAGCAAAGGGATTTTCCTCGACGGTCGCCGCTCAGCTAAAGTTTTCGTAACTGTCCGGCAACATTTCAGGAAAGTACACGGCCCACCATGGGCTAGCGGGGTTACTGGCGCTGGAAGCAGGTGGCTGCCAAAAAGTCCCTGCCCGCGGGGTCCAAATTCATGCACTGGGATGGGAGGGAGGGTGTCCCGTCTTCCTGTAGTCTTGTTTTAACTTACTTCTCTTGTAATTTACTTTAAGCTCAAGACTCTCTTCTCCCTCAACAGCATTCTGTCATAGAAGGTGATCCTGGGGAATGGGATTGCTGGTGATGGTCTCAGCCTTGGGCAGGTGAGATGGGCGATCCAGGTTCTGGAGTCCTCCATTGGGCTGAGAGTTTGGTTGGTTTTGTGGCCTCCCTGGGCCAGAGTAGGAACCAGCAGCGTTTTCTGCCCCTCTGTGATTTGGCAGTGCCAGCACGTGCTATTCCAAGGCTGTGCATCCTCCATAGGGCTTGTCCGTGGGGCTGGGCCCTGCAAACTCCCTTAGTTCTTGCTCCATCCAGCTCATGTATGGGGGCAATTCCTGTCTCTGGGCCTCACGAGAGGCAGAACTGGGAATCAAACCTGATCCAGAGCCAGTAAATTACTCTCTCACAGACAAACTGCATATTTACCTGCATGTTTATCCAAGAGCTGTGGCTCCACACAGTAGCTGCAGGTCTCCAACAACATGCCAGAGCAATGGGAAGGTCTTTGACTGCTGGGCCTCTTCTGCCTGTGACTGTCACTCACCCCTCCAATACGTTTTTGGGAATTGGGCTGTTCCTTGCTCGTGGTGTCAGGGTGGAATGAGTCAAGGATGTGTCCACAAGAGCCTGCAGCCCACTGCTGATATTGGGGTACATTGTGATGTCTTCCAGGGGTCCTGGGTGTTCCAGAGCTCACCCATCTGATGGATAAATCCAGGTGAGAAGATGGTACCCTTTTTGGATCTCCACAGCACATCCCTCCAAATCCCTTTCCCATCAGATCTGAATACCGATCTTGTGGTCGAAAAAGGAGGAAGAGTAAAATTCATGCTGGTCTTGGGCTCTCTGCCGGTGTATCCTGTGCTGAGAGGGGCCACAAGGAAGACAAGGCTGTGCTGGCCTCACTGTTGGGAAGTCTGGTTGGGAAGGAAACTCCTGGTCAGGAGAAGGGATAAACGTTGGACACAGAGGGCAGAGGTGCCATGAGGGTTGGAGGGCTGGGATTTGTTTGGAGTATCTTAGCTATGGATTTACAGTGACCCATTGGCTTCAGGCACTAAACTCTGACTCTTTTTTCAGCAGTTACTCTGTGGAAAAGGGTGACTGTGAGCCCTGTCCCAAGGGCTTCAGCTTGCTTTCCATAGGACCTGAGTTGTGAGGAAGCTGCAATGTGGAGCATGTGAGTGTCCTCTGGGGAGCTCCTGGTGTTGGGATGGGCAGTTAAGTTTAAACTAGATACTGGGAGGAAATTCCTGGCCGTGAGGATGAGGAGACCCTGGTTGCCTAGATGAGCTGTGGCTGCCCCATCCTTGAAGTGTCCAGGGCCAGGCTGAATGGGGCTTAGGGCATCCTGGTACGCTGGAAGGTGTCCCTGCCCATGGCAGGGGGTGAAACAGAATGAGCTTTTAAGCTGCCTTTTAACCTAAACCATTCTGGGATTGCATGATCTGGAGTGGGGTCTGGAGGACAGGGAACAGTTCAAGCTGACTGTGCCTGTGCTGGAAGTGGCCAGTTTTTCACCTGGACTGTACAGGTGGGAATGATCAACCTTGTTTCAGAGGCTTTTAACTGGCCAGAGTTGTGATCTGTGGAGCAGGGAGTGGGTGAGATTAGTGGTGGTGCAGCCTGGTCCATGATGATTCCCGAGTCTGGAGACTGTTGGATGAATCCTGCGGATATGGGGCTGAGGCCAGGCATGAGCTACCAAAAACCACAGGGCAGGGAGGGAACTTCCAGGAGTTCTGGAATGTGGAGGGAATCTGACACAGTCCTGAACCCCACTACTCATCACTCAGCTGGATTCTCTTTTTATCCTTTTTTTCAGGTCTAAACACAGGGTGAGCCATCCCTGAGGGAGTTGGTGCTGCAGTGCCAGACTGTTCTTTCCCAGCTTTCTCCTCCAGAAGTGGGAGCTCTGCAGAGCTGGATCCTGGCTCCTTCCTGAGCTGTGAGCCCCCACCAACTGGGATCAGCCACTACTGGGCTCCACTCACCTGCAGTGGAGAGAGATGGAATGGGTTTGCCTCCAGTGTTGTTGGTGTTACTTATGCTCCCGTTCAGATGCTCCACGTGGAAGAACCGTCAACAGACTGTTTTCTCAGGATGGGGTCTGGATATCAAATACTTGGTTAGAGCAGGGAGCCAGTAATGGCAAGGTGATGGGTTTGATCCCTGTATGGGCCATTCACTTAAGAGCTGGACTTAACGAACCCTGTGGATCCCTTCCAGCTTGGAATATTCTGTGTGCATGATATGAGTTTGAATAAAGGTAATTACTTCAAATCCGTATGTCTGCCGTGTTTGAGTTGCATTGGGATATGGGGTTGAGGCTAGGCTGGCTCTGAGGCAGGGTGCCTGAGCATTCCCTTCCAGTGGAGCTCACCAATGCTCAGAGGCAAGTTCCTGTGCTTGCTGTAGCACCTGCCAGTGGGGTGTCCCCCACAGCCTTCGGCCGGGGGGTCCCTGAAATGCGGAAACACACCTGAGCCTTCATGGAGATGCTAGAGCAGCTCCTGTGGCCTTCGGGTATTCCAACACCCTCAACTGGAGCCTTGGTGATTCTGGTGGCTTGCTTTCTCACCAGGGAGAAAAATGGCTTGTGGGTAGCCGTAGCCTCTGAGTTGGAGCCATTCTCTTGTGTCCTTGAAAGGCAACCTGGCTGCCAAGAGTACTTTGTCCTGGATTATTGAGCTGGTGCCTCTGACCCCTCTGGTCTCCCACCTGCAGGTTTTGAGAGCCCCTTCCCTGTGGAGTGTCTCCCAGCTCTCTCAGGATCTCGGCGTTTGGGGGACACCAGGGAGTCTGCACTCACTGCCTGGCTGTCCCTGTTGTCATAAAAGTCAGGCAGCGGAGACAGAGCTGGCAACGCTAAAAAACATCCTGGCGACAACAAACGAGAACTGAATATCAGGATGTTGCAACAAAGTGATGAGATCTGAACCTGCGTTGCTGCTGAAGTTTGAAACGTTGGGCTGTTGCTAGGGTTTATGCTTTGGTGGTTGGGAAGCAGGCAAATAGGAAAAAAAATAGTTTTAAAACCAGGGAAACTAAGAAGGCAAGTAACTTAATTTAGTGATTTTCCTAAGTGGTTAGAAGAACTATGCAACAGCTCCAAACCTTTTTTTGTATGTACACCTGGGAAGAAGACTTAACCCTCTTACTTTCCTCAGTGTTACTGGGGAGGATGAGGACAGAGCTGGCAGCTACTCCCCTCCCTGGGACAGTTTTTTTGTCCGCCCGGGTGACTGCGGGGCCAGAGCCATTCCTGTCCCCAGGTGGAGTGGGGACAAGGGTGGAGACGTGTCCTGTTGCCGCTAGCATAGCAGGAACGCAGTGGGTTGGGATCTGGCCAGCTCAGCCATGGAGACGGTGACAGATTCCTCCCAGGATCCCGACCCCAAGGGACACTTCCAGTTCCGCATCATCGTGCTGGGGGACGTGGCTGTGGGCAAGTCCTCGCTGCTGCGCTGCTTTGCTGACAGGCCGGGTGGGAGTCCTGGTGAGGTAGCCAGCCCCAGCCCCACCGTCGGCGTCGAGTTTTACAGCCGGACTATCCTGATGGCACCCACCGGCAAGGCAAAACTGCAGCTCTGGGACACGGCTGGCCAGGAGCGATTCAGGTGAGATGGGTATGTGGGCCCCAGCACACCAGTGAGTCATCCTCCCACCCTGAGGTGTTTGTAAATCCCTGGCCGGGCATGTGGGGTCAGGCAGCAATGGCTCACTGGGCCGGTGATGTTTTAGGGGCCAATGACACTTTGCTGAGCTTGCAGTGACACTGGAACTGTTTAGGGGAGCAGCCAAGGGAGCAGGGCCAGGTGCTGCTTGCAGTGTGCTGGTGGGCTGGGTGGTTTCTTTCTGGATTACATCAGGCTGGATCCAGGAGCACCTGGGAGTGTGAGAGAGGCTCAAATGGGGCACAAAGCGCTGAAGAGCAAAGTTCTGTGGCTGGAGCTGAACTCCGAGGCTCTCCCAAACCCTGGGAACCTTTTGGGGACCCTAGGGTTGGTCCTGGTGGTGCTCTGTTTCTGTCCAGTGTGTCCCCATCCTCACTGTGCCCAGGAATGTTGAGGGAATAACGGTACCCTGAAAACCCCACAGCTCTCCTCTGGAGCCCCCCCAGTCTGGACAGAAGGTTGCTGAACAGAAAATGGGGGTGTAAATGGCCAAGATAGGTCTCTGTTTCCCACTCCCGAGGTCTGATCTGTCACCCAAAAATCTCCCAAGCCCCATCTTAGAGTTGTTGGTGTGAGAGCTGTCTAGTGTCCTTTAAAAACCCTGCTGCGTTGCCCAGATCCATCACCAGGTCCTTCTGCCGGAGTGCAGCGGGGGTGCTGCTGGTGTTCGACCTCACCAACCGGGCGTCTTTCAAGCACATCCCTGAGTGGCACCGCGAGGCTGCAGGGGACCGGCTGCCTGCCTTTGTCCTGGTGGGACACAAGTGTGACCTGGTGGCCGAGCGAGCTGTGTCAGCAGAGGAAGCCAGACACCTCGCCACCGCCCTGGGCATGGCATTCGTGGAGACCTCTGCCTGCAGCAACCTCAACATGGAGTTGGCCTTCCAAACACTGGCTGGGGGTATCCAGCAGGCACTGGGTCGGGGCATCCTTGCCCCACACCAGGGAGGTGATGGCATCAGGCTCATCCCCAACCAGAGCCGCCACAGGCTCCCAGCAGGGAGGGGGCCTCAGGAGCGCTGCCAGTGCTGATGGGGAGAGGGAGACGTGGAACCCCAACTTGTGGGGATACTTCACTTTCCACCCAGCACCTGCAGCTCTTGGGTGATTATGGGGTTGGGTCTCCCACCTGGATTTGGGTTTGTTTCAAACCTTTATTCGGGGGCTCTGAAAACATAATACTCTTCTGTAGGAGTGTTTTTAATAAACCTAAGGCTTTTCCACACTAAATAAAGGCTTTGCCAAGCACTGCATCTAAGGCAGGGGCACAGCACTCAACTCATGGCATGGGGGATCCTCTGCTTTGGAGGACATTGCTGGTGGGGCAACAGCTCCCCTTGTCTGGGACACTTTTCAGGGTGTCCTGTCCATGGGAAAATGGGAGCAGGCACTCCTGAATGCTTCCAGCTGGATGGAGCTAAAATAAAAGGAACAAAGGAGTTCCAAAGGGGCCACGGAGAGCTGATGGTGCTGGGAACGCCTCCTGGGTGGAGATGCTCCATGCCTGCCTGAACATGCTCTTGGTGCGGGGGTGGCAGGTCCTGGCAGCCGGCAGAAGCACCGATGGAGTCACGGTGGCAGTACCAGTTCCGCGTGATCATGCTGGGGGACTCGACAGTGGGGAAATCCTCACTGCTGCGGCGCTACACTGAGGGTGTCTTCCTGGATGCTGTCAACCAGACGGTGGGGGTGGACTTCTACGTCCAATTCGTGGAGCTGGAGCCAGGGCTGCAAGTGAAGCTGCAGTTCTGGGACACAGCTGGGCAGGAGAGGTTCAGGTGGGTCCATGGGGTGGGGAGGGGTGGTCGAGATGGGTGTCCCCCCATCAGATTTGGGGTGGAGTGTTGTGATTCCAAGCCCGGGGAGGTCCTAGATGTGGCTGTGTTCCCATTTGTCCCTTTCGGTGAGGGACCACCATGCCAAAAGCCAAAGCCAAGGGAAAGGAGCCTTGTAAGCCCTTGCTCCAGCTCTAAAGGGGGTACAGTACTCCCACAAGAACCCCCCGCGAGGGGCTGGGGAACAGCTGGGACCCCACTGGGTGCTGGGCAAAACATCATCCTCAGCTCAGCTGTTATGAGCCTTCACACCTCACTGTGGGGCTGTCTCCAGCAGCCAGGCAGCTCCTGGGAATGGGAAAGCTTGGGAGATGTGGCTGCAGGGGATGGGACAGTGGCAGATCCGGGTTTGCAGGAATGGGAGAGTTCCAGGATTGTTGCAGCAGAGATGGCAAAGTATTGGGGACATGACAGCAGGGACAGAAGAGTTCCAGGACCATGACAGCAGGGATGGTGGAGCCCTGGGGATATGGCTGTAGATACAGGCGCACTTGGGGGCTGTGGCTGCAGGAGACCGATGAGCTTTGGTGGCTGAGCAGGGACAGAGCTGCCCCTGGGGCTCTTATTGACACAGCAAAAGGCTGATTCTCATTCCTCTCATGGTGCTTTGAACTCAAGGTGCTGCTTGCAGGAGCAGGTCCAAGCCAAGGCCCCTCTGCAGGCAGGGAACATGCTGCCTGAAGTGGCACAGGGAACCCTGGGGGCTATTCACACCCCTGTTCTTGGCACCCCAGGTCCGTGACTCGGTCCTACTACCGCAACTCGGCTGGGGGGATGCTGCTCTTCGACCTCACCAACCGCGCGTCCTTTGAGAGCATCCGGCGATGGCACCGGGAGGTGACTGACACGATCCAGCCCTTCCGCATGGTCTTCCTGCTGGTGGGGCACAAGAGTGACCTGGCTGGGCAGCGCAAGGTACACCAGAGGGAGGCGGAGAGGTTGGCAGCCTCACTGGGTGTCCAGTACGTGGAGACCTCAGCCAAGGATGCTTCCAATGTGGTCCAGGCCTTCCAAATGCTGACAGTGGCCATTTACCAAGCGCTGCAGACGGGGCGGTTGGTGGCCACTGAGGCGTGGGATGGGGTGAAGAGCAGCATCCCGCTGCCGGTGCTTCCCAAGGCTCAGGTGCTGGAAAAGGAGGAGAAGCAGAAGAGATGCTCGTGCTAGATCTGGGGACACTGGCAAGACAGGGACATGCTGGGCTCAGGAGGGGAAGTGGATATGGAGCAGCTGCACAGGCAGGAGTGGCTTGGCCGCATTAAATACCTCTGGTCACCCTCTGCCTGACTGCATTTTCCTGGGAAAGAGGAAGTGTGTTGGAAGAGTGAAGTCCCCATGTGGGACTTCACAGGCCTGCAGAGGTCAATGTCACCCCTTCCCCTATTCTCTCTTGTACTGACTGAGATCCCAGTCATAAAGCCCTAAATCCTCTAAGTCTTCCCAAATAGAATTAAAAGTGACAAATTTATTGTGGAACTCAGATGATATATCTGCCACTCTGGCTCAGTACATGCCTGAGTGTTGAGTCCAAAGCAAAAATAACTACATACCATTCTGAGGAAATACCCACTTTTCCATTTAGATTAATCTTCATACAATATAATTTGCAAAAACCCCTCTCTACAAGGCTGCAGAAAGGAGCTCCCCAGGCTTCCTCATCCCACGGTGACGTGAGGAGTGAGCCCAGGATGGCCCTGGAATCACTTCACCCACCTTGGTTTCCCCTGCAAGCATGAGGAGCCTCTAGAGAGCCGGACAGGGACAATGAGCCCAGCTCTGCCTAAGGCTGCAGGAGCCTCCCTGTCATGCTGGGGTTTGCAGTGCTGTCAACTCCCTCATCCCCACAACACCCTCCACAGCTTCACTGAGGTCTGAGCAGAGCAGTAGGAACAGGCAGGAGCATGTGGCCTTTTCAGTGGCCAGGCACAGACAGAATCAGGAGGACCTTGATTTCCTGCCCTGTCACAACATCCCCCGTCCAACAGTCCAAGTACCCCAGCATGAAGGGACTGGGAAGGGACTCACTCTGGATTGGAGGTCAGGAGGGAAGTGACCTGGCCCCCCTGACTGGAAGGTAAGGGACTGGCCAAATCCTTGTGGTCTAGAAGGGTCCGGAGGGGAAACTTCTGGAAGAGCAGCTGAGAGCACTTGGTTTGTTCACCCTGGAGGAAACAGGGGAGACTAACCAGTGTCTGCAGCTCCTCCCAAGGGACACCTCCAATCTCTGCTCACTGTGACAAGAGACAGGACCCGAGGGAACAGCCAAAGCTGCATCAGGGGAGGGATAGACTGCATATTAGGAAACAGTTCTTCCTGCACAGGGGACTCGGGCACTGAACAGGCTCCCCAGGGAATAGGCACAGCCCCAAGGCTGCCACAGCTCCAGAGAGCATTGGACAATGCTCTCAGGCATAGGGTGGGCTTGGTGGGGTGTCCTGGGCAAGCTGGGAGCTGGACTCAATAATCCTTGGGGATCTTTTCCAGCTCAGGATATTCCAGGATTCTGCTTCCTGTAAACTCTCAGATCTCACACAGAACAGAACCACACACAGAGCCAAGGTGACAGGGACCCTGCCCCTGCCATCCCTGTGCAACGCTGCCTGAAGAGCACAAGCCTGTGCCAGCAGCTTAGAATAATTTCTTTATTCATGAAAAACAAATGCAAGTATTTATATAAACACTGACATTACAAAGTACTGGAGCAGGTAGGGGCAGGAAGGAGGAAACAGAAACCTCTACAGATGCTTCTAATACTGTCCCACACACGATCAAATGCTCTGTCCCTTGGATAATCACTTGTACGATAAACCACTTTCAAGTCACAAATAAAAGTCTCTGTCTGAGATATGTCGCATTCTGAGGAGGAACGAGGAACAGGGTGTAGATGTTTTTGGCAGGTCTCCTCCTCAAGTCAAGATATTGCTGCACTGTTAATAAAAAATAGATGCTTCTCTGTAAAGCATTAAAAAAATATCCCACAGGTGACATTGTGGAGGCTTCAGTGGAGAGGCAAGTATCCCAAACTGCACTGGTGGTGTCTCCAGCTCTGCCCAGGGGCTATTTCTTGGTAGTTTTGCGGATCAGTGCCATTCTCTGCAACAAGAGAGGGAAAATCATGAGAAGCTGAGTGGCTCAGAGGAGGTGACTGACTGCACAACCACCCACAGCAGGAACAAGGCATCCCAGGGTGCTCCCAGGACGCTGCTTGACTTGCTCCCACACAGGTTTTTCAGGTCTTTTTGAATCTTAATGGGGTCCCGGGCTGAAGCCAGAGGAGAAAGAAGTGTCTGTGCTGCTTCACTTGGCACCTGGGGCAGTGGAATCAAAGCCCATCTCAAGGTCCCCCTCTCTGCCCAGTGGGAGCTGCAGCATCACCCATGAACCCACTGCAGGGCAGCTCTTTCTAGGCTCTGACCATGGTTTAAAAAGCAATGGCACAATGCAGTTTTAAAGCAAATTAAGGGTGTTTTCAGTCCTTTGCACAGAGATGGAGTTGCCAGGGACAGCTGAAAAGCACCTGTGTGCAGCTCCCAGTTGGTTCTAACCCTCCCATGCCCCTCAGCACCGAGAGCTGCTTCTCTTTGGGCAAAGCCAACACAGCTGAGGAGACACAGCAACCTCAACCCTTTTCACAAACAGGTAATTTCTGGTCTGAACCACTTGGAAGAGACCACGAATTCACAGTGCCAGGAGGCCCCATCCCCGTACCAGCCTTGCATGTGATTCCTGGTGTTGTGAAGGCTCCTTACCTGTTTGTGAGCTTCTGTAGTGCAGGCTTTTTTGTAGGGCCTGATTTCTTCAGAACCAAAGCCCGGGATCCACATGTTCCACTGGCGCTCTGGAATTCACAGAATACTTTCAGTTGGAAGAAACATTCAAGCTCATCCAGTTCCAGTCAGGAACTGGCTTCCATCCTTGCCATGGGCAGGGATGCATTATCTATCCAGAAGCTTCCACCACAGGACCGCAGCTGTCCCCTAGCTCCAGGAGGAGCTGAGAGCTGGGGGTAGAGATGAAAAAAACAGATAAAAGTCACTCACCGAGGTGCAACTGGACATCTTTCACTTCCAGGGTGTTGGACTTGCGGTGTCGCGCGAGCTGGCAGGCGGCTGTCACCACGCTCTCAATGAAGTCATCGGCGATCTGTAGCAGCATCTGGGGTGGAACAGGGGCAACAACCAGCCTGGTCAGCATTGAGCAGTTGAAATTATGTGGGAAGATGAAAACAAGCCCTCAAAAGCTGGTATTTAGAATTACAGAATGTCCTGAATTGGGAGGGACCCACAAGAATCATCCAGGCTAACTCCTGGCCCTGCACAGGACACCCCAGTAATCCCCAACCTGTGCCTGCGAGCTTTGTCCAAATGCTCCTTGAGTCTGGCTGCCCGGGGAGCTGGTATTGCCTGGGAAGCCTGTTCAGTACCCAATCACCCTCTGGGGGAAGAACCTTTCCCTGATCTCCAGCTTGACTGTGCTCCATCTGTTCCCTGGGTCCCGTCCCTGTCCCAGGGAGCAGAGATCAGAGCTGACCCTTGGGAGGAGCTGCAGCCCCCATTGAGCTCTGTCCTCAATGTCCTCTGCTCCAGCTGAACGCCCCAAGTGCCCTCAGCCGCTCCTCCTGATCCTTCACCATCTTCAGTCTCCTCTAAGTGCCCTCTAATAGCTTTAGATCTTTCTTATATTGTGGTGTCCAAAATTATATGAACCAATGCTCCCTCCCTGGACAAAGGGTCACTGATCTGTGACAACTCTTAAATTAACTCTTTCTGCAGTCCCTTNTTAGAATAATTTCTTTATTCATGAAAAACAAATGCAAGTATTTATATAAACACTGACATTACAAAGTACTGGAGCAGGTAGGGGCAGGAAGGAGGAAACAGAAACCTCTACAGATGCTTCTAATACTGTCCCACACACGATCAAATGCTCTGTCCCTTGGATAATCACTTGTACGATAAACCACTTTCAAGTCACAAATAAAAGTCTCTGTCTGAGATATGTCGCATTCTGAGGAGGAACGAGGAACAGGGTGTAGATGTTTTTGGCAGGTCTCCTCCTCAAGTCAAGATATTGCTGCACTGTTAATAAAAAATAGATGCTTCTCTGTAAAGCATTAAAAAAATATCCCACAGGTGACATTGTGGAGGCTTCAGTGGAGAGGCAAGTATCCCAAACTGCACTGGTGGTGTCTCCAGCTCTGCCCAGGGGCTATTTCTTGGTAGTTTTGCGGATCAGTGCCATTCTCTGCAACAAGAGAGGGAAAATCATGAGAAGCTGAGTGGCTCAGAGGAGGTGACTGACTGCACAACCACCCACAGCAGGAACAAGGCATCCCAGGGTGCTCCCAGGACGCTGCTTGACTTGCTCCCACACAGGTTTTTCAGGTCTTTTTGAATCTTAATGGGGTCCCGGGCTGAAGCCAGAGGAGAAAGAAGTGTCTGTGCTGCTTCACTTGGCACCTGGGGCAGTGGAATCAAAGCCCATCTCAAGGTCCCCCTCTCTGCCCAGTGGGAGCTGCAGCATCACCCATGAACCCACTGCAGGGCAGCTCTTTCTAGGCTCTGACCATGGTTTAAAAAGCAATGGCACAATGCAGTTTTAAAGCAAATTAAGGGTGTTTTCAGTCCTTTGCACAGAGATGGAGTTGCCAGGGACAGCTGAAAAGCACCTGTGTGCAGCTCCCAGTTGGTTCTAACCCTCCCATGCCCCTCAGCACCGAGAGCTGCTTCTCTTTGGGCAAAGCCAACACAGCTGAGGAGACACAGCAACCTCAACCCTTTTCACAAACAGGTAATTTCTGGTCTGAACCACTTGGAAGAGACCACGAATTCACAGTGCCAGGAGGCCCCATCCCCGTACCAGCCTTGCATGTGATTCCTGGTGTTGTGAAGGCTCCTTACCTGTTTGTGAGCTTCTGTAGTGCAGGCTTTTTTGTAGGGCCTGATTTCTTCAGAACCAAAGCCCGGGATCCACATGTTCCACTGGCGCTCTGGAATTCACAGAATACTTTCAGTTGGAAGAAACATTCAAGCTCATCCAGTTCCAGTCAGGAACTGGCTTCCATCCTTGCCATGGGCAGGGATGCATTATCTATCCAGAAGCTTCCACCACAGGACCGCAGCTGTCCCCTAGCTCCAGGAGGAGCTGAGAGCTGGGGGTAGAGATGAAAAAAACAGATAAAAGTCACTCACCGAGGTGCAACTGGACATCTTTCACTTCCAGGGTGTTGGACTTGCGGTGTCGCGCGAGCTGGCAGGCGGCTGTCACCACGCTCTCAATGAAGTCATCGGCGATCTGTAGCAGCATCTGGGGTGGAACAGGGGCAACAACCAGCCTGGTCAGCATTGAGCAGTTGAAATTATGTGGGAAGATGAAAACAAGCCCTCAAAAGCTGGTATTTAGAATTACAGAATGTCCTGAATTGGGAGGGACCCACAAGAATCATCCAGGCTAACTCCTGGCCCTGCACAGGACACCCCAGTAATCCCCAACCTGTGCCTGCGAGCTTTGTCCAAATGCTCCTTGAGTCTGGCTGCCCGGGGAGCTGGTATTGCCTGGGAAGCCTGTTCAGTACCCAATCACCCTCTGGGGGAAGAACCTTTCCCTGATCTCCAGCTTGACTGTGCTCCATCTGTTCCCTGGGTCCCGTCCCTGTCCCAGGGAGCAGAGATCAGAGCTGACCCTTGGGAGGAGCTGCAGCCCCCATTGAGCTCTGTCCTCAATGTCCTCTGCTCCAGCTGAACGCACCAAGTGCCCTCAGCCGCTCCTCCTGATCCTTCACCATCTTCAGTCTCCTCTAAGTGCCCTCTAATAGCTTTAGATCTTTCTTATATTGTGGTGTCCAAAATTATATGAACCAATGCTCCCTCCCTGGACAAAGGGTCACTGATCTGTGACAAATCTTAAATTAACTCTTTCTGCAGTCCCTTCCATGGGTTGGAACCTACTTCTTCCACATCTTCATCCAGCTGCTCGTTCGGATCCACCTCACGCACCAGGTCCTGCAATTTCTTCTTGGTTAAAACCTAAGCGTATGGGAGGAGAGGAAGGATTTACTGCCCTGCTCCAGCAAAGAAGCTGCCTGTGGAGCACAGCCACAACCATCTCCTCCCCCATGCCCCCAGGGCCGAATCACACTGTTGACACAGTCTATCAGCTTAGGATTGGCAGAGATAAGAAATATCAGGTGTAAAGGAATAATTTTCAAGTTGGTCTGGACAGCAACTGGAGTGCAGCAGCCAGGGTAAATGTTTCCAGCACTAAAATGCTGCTGGCAAGGAGTGGAAAGGCAAAACTAAAAGTGTTAAGATGCAGACAGCAATTGCAATCAGCATATCAGCAACTAAAGCTGTGCTCAGGGCATGAGGGAAGCATCTCCATGGCTCTAGCACTTATCGGCTTTAGTGCTTCACATGGAACACAGAGTTGCGGGAGGGCTGGGTTATTCTGGGGCAGTCAGATGTGGCAGGAGCAGAAACCACACTGGGCTGAACAACAGAATGCTGAGTCTTAAAAGATATGGATGGAAGTTGTCAACCTGGTCAGGTCAACCAGACACAGATGGGAAATTCCTGCCCTTCCTCATTCATTCACTGCTGTAGCTGTTTTGTGCTGGGATCTAGCACACTTGCTAAGAGTCCAGGTGCCAGCAAAGCCATCAGGGAGCAATGCCAGAGCATTCCCTGGGCAGCAGTTTGTTTTAGGCGTATCAAAGGCTCCATGGCAGGTTGGGTTGGAAGGGACCTTAAAGCTTATCCCATTCCATCCCCTGTCATGGGCAGGGATACCTTCGACTATCCCAGTCTGCTCCAAGCCCCATCCAGCCTGGCCTTGAACACTCTCAGGGATAGGGCAGCCACAGCTGCTCTGGGCAACCTTCACCTCACTACCCTTTTCTCCCCATATTTCTCCTATCTAAGCCCCATTTAAAAATAACTTCCTCTGTCACATCCCAATATACACTCTCCTAAGACTGGAAAAACCTCTACACCTACAGCATCCAAACCCCATCCAGCCAGGAAGCACCTGGGAAAGAGGAACTCTGTGAGGAAGTTTTGCTAACTCAGTAACTGATACTTTAATAAACATTATTTTTCTACTGGTGATTTAAAGAAGGCGAATGAAGCCACAGGCAAGTCTGTGATGCTTGTGATGCCCAAGCATCATCCCTGTTGTCCCAAAGCTGGGGATGGAATTACCTGGTTGCTTTCAGGACTAAGCCGCCCACCTCCACTGGGCGTTCCTGGCATCTTTGCCACAGTGGTGCTGTTGGCCATGGAACTCTGGGGGGGGGTGCTGGCTGGTTCCGGCTTGATCGAGGAGAAGTTGGAGAGATTGATCAAGGTAGAAGGGCCAAACTGGTTCATAATCTGCTGGGCTTTATCTTTTAGATCATAAAGCTTGTCTAGGTCCTGCTTGTTCTTGGAGTTGTGGGGATCGAAACCAATCAACTGGAAAGAGAGAGGAAAGCCATGGTTAGCAAACAGAAAGAATTCAGCAGGGTGAACAAGTCTTTGTCCAGAGAAAACTGTAGTGTTCTGACAGGGCCTGCAGTTTATATATCAGGAATCTCTGCTCACAGCATGGAGGGAGAAGTGATGCTTAGCAGCAGAGAAAACCTTCCCTGGTGTATGGAAAACTAGGATTTCCAGCAGCACAATGGCTGCATGCTGGTGACAGCAGCACTGACCCACCCACCTATTCATCCCTTGAGCTGAACCACCCCCCCTCAACATCCACCCCACACAGCCTTCCTGAACCATTTCCCACAAAGAACAGACCACTCAGAGCAGATTTAACTGCAGGACATGGCTCATTCCATCATGCCCACAATCCAGAGACCCGGGGATAAGCCAGGACCCAGCCACCCTGGGGTCTCCACAGGGTGGAGGTCTTGTTTTTGGCAGCATTACACTCACAGCCCAGCCTGCAGTGACTCCTCCATGTGGGATTGACAATATCGGCTCATTTTGGGTTCTGAGAGTACAGTCTGGTGCTCAGAGGGGCCCACACCTGCCTCTTGTTCCTCCCACACTGGGCTACTGACAGTCACAGGAAATGGAGTGGGATTTATGGAGTTCTCAATGGTGAACCACAAGTGGATTGTGTGGTTACACAGATCCTCCAGGTACTGAAGTTACTCAGGCTGTTTGTCATGGGGTGAACACTGACTGGCACCACCTGTTTCTGCTCTAGGCCCCAGGCTCAATGAAGTTTTGCTCTGTCTTCATTGCTCCATGATAGGAAATTCATCGAAACCCTGCACCTTCCACTACCACAACCACCATGGGCAGTAACGATGGGTCTGCCACAGGGAAAGAGAGTTTAAGGAATGGTTTGATGGCAAAGCTTGTCATGGTGGGGCCAGAGATGGCTGAGAAGCTGAGGCTGAACTCAGGAGAAAAGAAGAGTTTGTTTAACCAGCTTTATGGGACATTCATACACAGTGTCTGCTCCCTGATCTACAAATAGACATTTCCCTTCATCAGAGCAAGCCTGGTTAGTCTGGATTAAATAATATCAAAACTCACATGAGAAAGCACATAGAAGAATTAAGAAGGTTTTAGTGCTTCACTCCAAATGCATATTCATGCACCTGCAGACATGGAGCCGTTTGAGGGGAATTTAGAACCCTGACACCCTTTTGCAGTGCCCTCAGCAAGTTTCCAGCTCCATTTTAATTTAATTAACAATGGAAAAATCATCATGCTTACATTGCCTCTGGCAGCTGGCACTTCTGGCAGAGGAGTCCAGCACAAGATTGAGAGAGACCTTCAGTCTTGGTTTTAGCTGGGGTTGATCTCAGGCTGTTCACCCCACACCTCATTCACAGATCCATAAAGTAGGAATTCCTACCCACTATGCAGAGAAGGAAGCATCAAAATCCTTGGGCACAAAGCCCCAAAATCCTGGGGCAGAAGGACTTTAGCAGCATGAAGTAATTTTTTTGTTTTTTTCACAGATCTTACTGTACCCTTCACATGCCACTAAGATCCCTGAACACAAAACTCATGGGAGGAGCAGATTCACAGAGTAAATCCCACACACCAGCCCCATTTACTTACAGCTGAGTGTCTAGATCTTTAATTAAATCAGCAACTGCTGTGAGCCCGGTGAGTGGAGAAGCCATAGCCCACACCCTCAGTGTTACCTACTCTGGTGTTCTCTTCCACTCACTCCTACAGAAACACCAGGTATTTTTTGTATCACCCATTCTATGTAAGATGGTTAGAAGAAACATTTTCACAACTTGTCCTCACTACAATGCCACAGATTTTTTTGTCAGTTGCTGCTGCAGAGGACAAGCATCCTGCGGGGTTCTGAAGAAAAATATGGCCAAACTCCCTTTTTCTGCCAGGAAACAGAGCATCCTGGTAGCTGCTGATGTGCAGGAAACCCCAGACCCTCATAGCAGCAGCTCCCTCCAGGGCAGGAGGAGGTTTGGGTGCTGTGATCAGCATCATGACTCGTTCAGCTCTGGGACAGCACAGCATTAGAGCCATAATGAAAATCTATGTTAATGACTAACAGCACATTCCCTGGAGTGCTCAGGGGCCTCCCGCTTCCATTAACCATAGTGATTTTCATCAAATATCTAAATACAATCTTAGAAACTCAGAATAGTTTGGGTGGGAAGAAACCTTAAGCTCATCTCATTCTATCCCCTGCCATGGGCAGGGACACCTTCCACTCGTCCAGGCAGCTCCAAGCACCGTCCAGCCTGGCCTTGGGCACATGCAGGGATCCAGGGGCAGCCACAGCTTCTCTGGGCAACTCCTGAAAGGGCCTCTCCACCCTCCCAGGGAACAATTCCTAATTCCCAAGATCCCATGCAGCCCTGCAATCTGGCAGTGGGAAGCCACTCCCTGTGTCCTGTCCCTTCAGGTCCTTGTCCCCCGTCCCTCTTCAGCTCCCCTGAAACCCCTTTAGGCACTAGAAAGGGCTCTAAGAATCTCCCCGGAGCCTTCTCTTCTCCAAGATGAACATCCCCAGCTTAAAGGGCCCACCAGCCCTACGGAGCCCGCCAGGTTGGGAACGAAACCCCCTCCCAGTGCAGAACGTCCCCGCCGGGAGTCGCGGGGCAGAGCGAAGGTCGCCGACCGCCACCGGCAGCGACTCGGCGCCCATTCCTGTGCTACCTCCCGGATTTGCAACAGTCGGTGTGGAATCCCCAAGTGCTCCGCGTAGCCCCCTCTCGAGCACCCCGTACCTCCCCATGACCCGCGGGCAGCCCCGCCGCCACCGCCGCGCTCCCTCCGGCGCCGCCGACACCCGGCAGCACTTCCGCTTCCGGCCGCCGCCACCGCCAATGGGAAGCGAGGCCCCTGCGCGCGCGCTCATCACCGCCAATCAGGAGCGAGCCTGCCTGCGCGCGCGTGCGCGCCGTGGCGCTCCCGCCAAAGGGGTTCCTCCTGCCCGCGCTGTCTCAGGGAAGAGGCGTGCCCAGCATGCCTCGCGCGATTTGCATATCACTGTCTGGCTAAGAAGCGGGGAAAACGGCACTTTTTTGAGGGAAAACCAGCAGAAATGGCGATAAGAAATGAGAAACGGGATGAGGGAGGACAAAAGAATAGACACCCCAAACATCATTTTTGGTGTCTGCGGCGTCCGTCGCCCTGACCTGCCGGTACACCGGCGCTTTCCCAGTGCGGGTCGGGGAAAAGGCAGGACTTTAAAAAGGGCTTCTGCCGTGCGTGGCACGGGGGGGCCGCGCGTCGCCCCCGCGGAATCGACATCAAGAGATTTCGGAAGCACAATTTTTGTGAGAGAGGGCCGCCAGTAACCGCGCGTTCTGGCGCCCCGGCAGTGGTAAAGAGCAGAGAGCCGTGCGGGGAGGCGGCGCCTCGTGCGCTGTTTGATCCGCCGCGGGTAAACGTAGGGCTCCGAAGTGGGGGGGGCGTAGCAGTAGGACACCACGAACGGCGTGATAGGTGTAATAATCACTGAACCGCCCCAGGCCGCGCGGGTGGTCGCATCCTGGGCCAGCAGGCCTCGCACGACACCGCACTCCACAGCTGTCTCTTATAATACATATATTTACATAGGATCTCTTTAAAAAAGCCCCTGCTAGCGCGGGGAAGGTCCTCCTTTATACGCTTTCCTCCCGCCCAGTATCGTGCTACTGTGCTCCCCTCCTCACAAGGCTTCATGGTACACGTGTGCGACGGGAGAGTGCCCAGGCCACCCGCGGGACCCCTCAGAACAGGGGCTGCCAGTCCGCTCCACCCCACCTGGCAGCTCCCCGGGCCGCAGAGCAGGGCTCTGGTACTGCACCAGGGAGCACCCAGCAGGCCCTGGAATGCTGCAGCACATCCCGGTTGGCTCCAGCTCGCTGAATGGCATGGCATACTCAGGCTCTGGCGGCAGTGGCTCTGCATACTCATGGTACTTTCCTGGGACATCATAGTGGCTCAGGACCAGCGGCAGAGTGTAGCCCTCTTCCAGAAGTGGCTTGAAGGTGGAGGGACCTGTCTGGCTGCTGGGGCTCACCTGCACCAGGTCTGGCTCAGCGTACTCTGAAACAGGCAGACTGCTGTGTCAGGAGGGGCATGGTGCTGCAGCAGAGGTGGGTGGGCTGGGTTGAAAATCTGAGCATGTTTGGACTTTCAGGGATAGGAAAACTGCCAAAACCCACCCAGGGCAGGGCACCCACGGAGATCCCACATTTCTCTGCCACACCACAGAGAGGGGCTCCTGTTGTCCCCAGCCACCCTCCAGTGTTAACAGCTGTAATTGAGGTGGACTACTACTACTACTAAATAATGTGTAGTGCTACTACAATAAACTATCGTAATTAATTACAATAATTAAATAGGCATGTCTAATTTATCAGGGCCTCCCTGTTGCACAGGACCATGATGCAGGAGGGGTCAGACCAGAATGGGGAGGGAGGTGCAATCTGGAAGACTCGGCTCCAGCCCTGGGCTGAGGGACCAGTTCATGCCCTGATGTCCCTGTTACCTGGTGAGTGGGTCCGGCTGAGGTCCCCTGGTATGGCGGCCGTGGGGAAGGAGGCCAGGTTGGAGGCTGGCAGGCTCTGCAGGGAGCAGACCTGGCTCGACTCCAGCTTGGGGTACCCTGGGCAGGGAGAGGAAACCCTCAGTTGTCACAGGCTGTCACCTGGATGTGCAGGTGCCTCTGGGGGATGGGACAAGTCCAAGCTTGGCAGCAACACCAGTTAAACCAGCTGCAACCCTTGGCACACAGACCTCAGTTTTTGGGGAGGAGTTGTGGACCCTTTTACCTTTTGTGATCCCACACTTCAGCTCTGCCGCTGATGACTTCCTGCCAAAGAGAGAGGCGAGATGGGGCAAGAGGTCCCAGCTACCCCATGCCCATCACCACCCATCTGTCTACACCCACTGAATGAGAGGCTGCACCCCTTGGGACCCAGTGAGCAGCTAGATGAAGCTGCTGCAATTTGTAGAGGTGATGCTGAGTCCCCCAGGGCAAAGCAGGGGACAAGACAGGACCAACCTCTTTCTGTGGCAGAGGAAAGCCAGGAGCAGAAGGCAGGAGCAGAAAAGTACAAAGCCACCAGTGAGCAGCATCACCAGCAGTGTGGAGCCTGGAGAGGGAGGGCAGTGTCAGCCCGTCAGGCCCCCATCCCACCTCTTTGCACGCATGAGTGCCAGGAGCCCACCTGGGGTCACTAGAGGAGGAAAATCAATGTGTTCCCACAGGGGGATGAAGCCCCAGTGGCACCTGGAATACCAAAAGACAATGCTGCACCCCAAGGACAGCCCTCCATGGCACCCACCTGCCTTCTCTGGGTCCAGGGCAATGCCAGGGATGGGGGTGCGGCTGGCTGGGTGGCTGGTGGGCTCAAGGACGTCCTTGGGGACACTGGGCACTACAGGGCAGAGCAAGGACTGTGACTGTGGGACCACCACTGGGTGCACAGGGAGGAACACGCCCCAGGAGGACGGTTTGGACATGGGGGTGTGAACTCCTGTGGAGGATCTCACCGTAGGGACGGGGAGCACGGACCCGTGACAGCTGGCAGCCCACCAGGGCCACCTTCAGGGCCACGCGCTGGTGCCAGCTCTGTGGTGTGACACGGATGTAGCGGGCGACGATGGGGGGGATAAAGGTGTTGGAGACCTCCCCCTGGCTGTCAGCATTTCCTTCAAACACCTACCAGAGAGGGTGAAGAGGCACCAATGGCCAAATATCCATGGGCAGGTGGTCTCAGACCTGTGATGTTCTCCCTATGCCCACCTTGTCCTCCTGTCCACTGCTGCCTCTGTAGGGTCTCCAATTCTTCCCGTCACGGCTAGACGAGATATGGTAGGACATCACGTAGTAGTCATGCTGCTCGGAGGAGCCCTTTGTGATGATGCCTGTGAATGCAGGAGCGGGGTCCTCACTGTCAGTCAGGGCTTGCGGGGCTGGGGAAGGGCCACCCTCTACCCCACTGCCCTCTACTCCCAGCTGGAATAACCCTCATCTCTAGGATACTCAAGACCTAGCTGTGAAAGGACTAGGAGGCAAGACATGTCACCTGGCAGAGGGGGATCCTTCTGACCCTGGGAGGCAGTTTGGGTGGCAGATTCCAGTGTGGGACGCTCTGGTCCTGCCCCAGGAACCGATAACCTCCAGCCCCAGCTGCCAGCCCTGCATTCCTCCCTCCTCCAGCCTCCGGTCAGACAATGTCCCCATTTTCCTCGCTGCGGTTGCCAGCCGCTGGCGCACAAAGCCCCTGCTTTTAGCAGGCTCAGGCCAGACAAAAGACACTCACTGGCACCAGATGCAAGAGCATAATATTAACTTGTTCATCTTAGAAATGGCTGCAGATGAGGGGGCAAAGGGACAAAAGGAGGACAGAAGCAGCCAGGGCGGCTGGGGTGCTTTGCATCCCAGTTTGCACCAGTAAAACCATGGCACAATGAACTCCGTGTGCCATCCTGGGACTTACGGGGGTGCAACTCCCCTGGGCAGTTTTGTGGGGATCAGTGAAGCTGGCACAGCAGGAGGACAGTGGTCAGGGTGGCATGGGGACACAGGCAGCTGTTGTCCCCCTCTGATGGTCAACTCTCACCTGTGACATTCCTTCGGGTGCCCAGGTCCAGCTCCAGCCAGGCAGCCTCTGCATCAGGTTTGGCTGCCCAGGAGTGGCCGGTGGTACTGAGTGCTGCCTGTTCAGCCACCCAGGCTCGGTCCTGGCCCAGCACGTCCACCTCATGCCACCAGGATGAGGCATTGAAGGCGACCACCTCCAGCACATCATCACAGGCTGGGGACAGGAGACAGCAGACTGGAATGCGGAAACCCCAACCAGGCACGTGGGGGTGGCACCTGGTCTGACAGCTAAAATCATGCCTTAATTTTAGGGGAAATGGAAAAAAAATACCTTTGTGGAATACGAGTCGCTTCTCAGAGAGAGATCCCCTGTGTGGAAGAAAGCAGGGGGAGCATCAGATGGGGTGAACAAACCCCAGGGTGTCTGAAACTGAGGGGTGGCAGTTTCCCAGTGTCAGTGCGGGTGCGTCCCGCAGCTCCATGTGGGCTCCAGCCCCAGCCAGTCTTCACCCACCTTTTGGAGCGGAGCCCATTAGCAAAGGCCGATTCATAGAGCGTGATCCCCTTCTCCCGGGACAGGGTGACCTGCCCGCCCAGCTCATCCGCAATCACCCCAGCATGCACAGCTGCCTTGCACAGCACCGATGTCTGAAGGGAGTGGGGAGTAAGTGAAGCCCCCCACAGCAGGCCTGAGCACCCTGTGGGGCACCCCAAGGCCACACTCATCACCTCTGGGCTGCTGGAGGTGACAAGAAGTGGCCACACGTGCTGTGGGGACCATCCCTGGCAGGTACACCATGGTGCCCACACTTACATCCCGGTAGCCCTGGCTTGGGTTGCCCCAGATGTCCCCATGGATGTCCTTGCAGCCCGCAGGGCAGTACACACTGAAACACATGGTAAGACGTGGGTCCAAACCCCCTCTTGCATACCCACTCTGCTCCCCATTCCACCAGAGCTCTACCTCAGGAGAGGGATGGGGATGAAACCAGGGCAAAATGGGACCATTCCCCACCTGTGACCACTCACCTGACATGTTCCTGGGTATAGTGGGTGCCTCGAACCAGGCAGGAGACCAGGTCTGCAACGCAGGCACACCCCAGGGTGAGGTATCCCCACCTCCCCCCCAGCACACACCCACTTCTGCCCCAGTGCACCCCATCCCCCTTCCCAACTGAATCCTGCTCCTCATTTGGGTGCTGCCCTTCATGCCCCATGTCTGGAGGGGCAGGGACTGATGGCCCCTTGATCCCTGCAGCTATTGGCCCCATGGCACAATCTATGGTGTCTGTGGCTCTGCCTGATAATGGGGTGCTCCCTGACTTGAGGGTTCAGGGTTCTCAAAGGGGTCCCAGATAGCTGTATGGCCTGGAGGTCTCCCATGTTTGCCCCCAGACAGGGAGAACATGGACGTTCAGGGAGCACAGGGCAATGGGAACTCATCCTGGGGTCAGCAAGCAGCTGTCTTCACGCCCCTGCATCGGCCAGGACACATCCCAGGGGTGTCTCTGTGTCCCAGGGGATTCTGTCCCCATACCTGGGTGCTGCGAGGTGGCATAGGACAGGAGGAGGCCTCGTCCTGACCGGTGGCTGGTGCTGTTGAACAGGACGGTCACAGTGCTGGAGTTTGTCACCAGGAGTGGGGCAGAAGGGACGGAGTTCCTGCAGTAGGGCCCTGCCAGCAGGAATGGCACCGTGGAGAGGATATGGGGTCCCTAGGGGCATACTTGGGCATCTGGACCCCAGGACTTCACCTCCCCCAGCTTGGCCCTTGCCAGGGCCAGGGGGGCTCAGACATTTGGGCTGTGCTCAGGGTGGTCCCAGAATTGTTCAACATCCAGGGTGTCCCATCCCCAAGGTAGTCCCAGCACCAGGGTGCTGAAGGGTGGTCCCATGCAGTATGGCCCCATGCCAGGCTGGTCCCACCCTGGGGATGGTCCCATGTTCCTGGATGGTCCCACACCCAGGGTGGTCCCACACCAGGGCAACCTCATGACAGGGTGGTCCCATGCCCAGGCTGGTCCCAGCCCCAGGGTGGCCCCATTGCCTTCATTGCGCACCTGCCACCACATCCCCCACTGCAGAGACTGGTACATGGAGCATCACCACATAGGACCCCAAAATGGGAGCTGTGTCCTTGTCTCCTCCCCATGTCCTTTTTCACAGGTGCTGGTGAAGCTGCCTCCTAAACTGCCCCCTCCCCCCATTTAATCCACATTAATTTGCAATTCCATCTCCCTGATTAAAACCTCGGCTTAGCAGGCAGGCTGATTCCTTAGGGGCATCTCTGGTCCCAGCTGGGGGACAGCAGGTGGCCCCAATCCCTGTACTGCCATCACCCCCTGTCCCCCACACCACTCTGCTCTGTATAATGCCTGTCATCAGGGCCTCTGGGCACCTAGAGGTGATCCAGTGCCATCGTTGTCCTGGGGACAGGGAATTGTGTTCCTGTGTTCCTCTGAGGCTGCTGGTGACATCTCCCCCTGTGCCTCAGTTTTCCTACCCTGGCCCACACCCTCACCCTGCTTGGGTCATATTGAACTAGGCAGTCGATCTCAGGGGATGTGGGACACGTGTGCATGCAGAGATGTCACATATGTGACAGAATGGAGATCTGCACAATATGCAGATGAGATGCAGGTGACCCACATGAGGATTTCCCTTCCACCGGTTGCCTGATGCCAGCGCTGCCCTAGGTCAGTGGTGCCACCTCTATATGGATCTCGGTGATACCCTGGGAGCTGGGAACCCCTCAGCTGAGCCCCAGAGGCTGCCACCCCCATGGGGACCCTGCCACATCCCAACAGAATCAGGCCAGGGGCCAGACACCAGCTCTGAGTCAGTGGGAAAGAGCCCACATCCTCCGCCTGCTCCAGCCGCATCCTGAAAAACATCTGGGACTTCTCAAGGGCTGGCGTCAGCCGTGGGAGATGGAGTGGAAGCCAAGCTCTGTGTCACACTGGTGGCACACAAAGAGGCTGTGGGTGCCTGGCCATCTCTCCTAGCCCCCCCAAGAACATCATCTGGGGGTCCTCTCTTTCCCACATTGCTGTGTCTCAGCCTGGGACCAGGATGTCTCTTAGTTTTGGGGACAATTTTGTCCCTAAGGCCACAGCAGAGGGGATGGGGACCAGGGACCTTGCATGCTGTCACCCCTCTGAGGATCAGCCCAGAAAGGGTGAAAGCCTTGAAGAACAGTGAAAACTCCCAGACCCATGGATCCAAGCTGGCTTCTTTCCCTCCCGCATTTCCCATCGCATCTCCTGTCCATCCCTGCCCCTCACCAGGGCTGCTCCTCCACCCCACCCCAGCACTCCATCCCCACATCCCCAAGATACTTTCCTCAGCACTCGTCATGTTCCCAGTGCTGCCAAATCCCTCCAAGACCGTTAAATGTCTGGGAAAATCCTAGAAGCGTTTGGGCAGTGGCTGGGTCGACAAATTAATTATTCAGTGGCTGCATCTAGTCCCAGCTGGGCAGTTCTCTCCCCAAGCCTGGCAATAATCATCTCCTAGGGTACCTGCCTCCTCAGCTATCCCCATTTGTGATAGCTTCCTCCTTGGATATCATCCCCTCTATTTGGTTACCTGCACTCCTCAGGTATCCCCATCCTTGGTTATTTCTCTTCTTTGGACAACCCACACGTCAGATACTGGGTACCCCTCATCCTCCAATATTCCCCTCCTTGGATACCCCCTCCTCAAATACTCCCTTCCTTGGACACTGCCCCACTTGGTTACCCCCCTCCTTAGATATTCTCCCTTCCCATGATGAAATCAGCTAAACCCCCATATTTTCCTGATATTCTCCCTATCCACAATGTTGTATCACCCCTGCCTTAGTTCCCTCAGGACCCCCCTTACCATAAGCAATGCCAGTCTGGGGGTCAGCAAGCAGCAAGGAGCTCTGGGCACAGTGCTCCGAGGGCTCCAGATCCACATCCCCAAATGCCAGGAGTAGGGAGGTGCCCGGGGGGGCTTGGAGCTGCCAGCAGCACATCGTGTGGTTGGGATACGTGCCTGGGTAGTTCTTGGAACTCAAGGTGCCACTGTGGGGTGTCAGCAGCGTGTGGCCACAGCCGTTTCCTGCAGAGACACCGGGGAGAGGGCTCAGACAGGCTGTTCCCTGCCTATGTTTCCCTCTTGGTGAGGCCCCCAGAACAACCCCATGGCACCTGCAGCCTCTTCAAATGTTTTCCTTGTCCAAAGCATCATTTTTCTGGTGGCTATTCTGGATGCTCCTGGCACTGGGAACAGTCCACAGAGGGATACAGGGATGAAACTACCATAGTTTCCCCCACAGCCACCAAGCATACCTCTCTACCTCCAGCTCCTCTACATCCCTGAGTCCAGGAGAACCCCAGTTGAGGGGGATATAAAAGGATTCAGGGAGAAAATATCCCCACTTCATGGGGCTGTACAGCACTGGGCAGCCCCCAGGACGTCCTGACTGCAGCCTTGACCTTGAAAATAACCTTGGGCAGCTGCATCCACATTGCCTCCTTCCCAGGTGATGCCAGACCCACCACAAAAGGGGATTTTATCTGGGCTCACTGCCTCTGGGCATGAGGGAATATCCTGGGATATCCAGGCGTTGAGACCTGGCCGGAATTTCTGCGCAGGCTTGGGGTGCAGGGAAAGGGGGAAAGCACCACTCACCCCCACAGTATGGGCTGATTGTTTGTAGGGGTCCAGTGCTCAACACCTCCTCCCCCCACCCCTCAAAAGCTGTTGTTCCTGCCAAGCATCATCCTGGCACAGCCAGAAAGAAAAGGGATGGTGAGCATAGATTTCCCCAGCCTTGGCTCCCCTCACTGTCGCTGGGAGACGACACAAAGCGCCAGCAGGGGGAAATCCTGCAGGGATAAAAAAGTGGGGGCTGGAGGTGAAAGATGCCAGCCCTCCCATAGAGAACCCTCCTCCCTAGCCTATACGAAGGGCTGGCATCCAAACTGGGGGTAGGTTTATCCTGTGGGACTGGGAGAAATCACCAACTTTACCCCTTTCTGGGCAGCGTCCACTGACAGAGCAGAGCTGGGAAGGATCAAGCCCTCCAAGAGTGGGAGCTTGGGGGAGCAGTGGTGACCCCAGGGCTGCCAGGACAATAGCTCCCAGAAGCGGTGCTCTGCTGGGAGTGAGAAATTTGGGGTATTTGGGGGGACTTTCTAGCACAGACAGTCGAAGCCATTGGGATCTGCATGGAAAACCCTCTATGACAAGGACAGCCGGACACGTGAGCCCAATTGGGGGGTGTTGGATGGATGCCCCTAGCTCCATATCCATACTGGTGGTGCACAGGAGCTGTGGGGATCCATTCCGGAAAAACACCCGACCAAGGGAAGGAAATCTTTGTTAAAAACATCCTGAGAGTGTGACCAGCGCGTGTCAGTAGGGAATGCCAGAGATAAACTGAGAGCTGCAGACACTTCTGGGAATTTGGCTCTGAAGATGGTATCGAGGGGCCAGGAATAGCCAACACAGAGCCACAGGGAACTTGCCCACAGCCACAGAAACTTTACTCCCCTCCTAAAAAATGTGAAAACTGGATTTCCGGTGGGTGAGGGTGAATTCACGGCTGGGCCCCGCTGGGGTCATTCCTGCCAAGGACTTGTTTGTTTTCTCACAGGATGCAAGAAAGACACAACAAGGAGATGCTCCGATAAAAGCCCGGCACACTCCTGCCTCTGTCATGCTGCTGACCCCGGGAAAGCTTCCCTCGCGTCCACCAGTGGGTTTGACATCCGGTGGAAACCCATTGCATGATGTGCCCCAAATCATATCTGGGGAATGTAGTGGGATTCTGCCTCTAGTGATCCGGGCCTGTCCCCGTACTTCAGTTTCCCCTCGGCGAGAATAATGCTTTGGATGACACATAGTTGTTTCCTTGCTCTTGAATGAGTTGGGGACGAGTGACAAAGGGAAACACGAACTTTGGAATCACATTTCGGTCAACATTCCCTCGGAGTCGTCCTGGACCCCGCGGCTACAAATTCCCCCGAGGAGCGACGCTGCCGGGCTCCGCGGCAATCCTGGAATGGAGCCCACTGCCCGGTTCTCCTGGCTCTGTACGTAATTTCCAGCCATTCTCTTAATCCGTGGATTAGGGGTTCCCCGGAAAAGCCCCGCAGGCGAGATGGAGCCGAATGTGGGATTCTCGGGACCCCAGGGGTAGTCGCCACCGAGGGCAGGGTGAGAGAGCTGGAGGGACCGCGGGGAAAATGCGCGAGTGCAGGACCGGCGTGATGCGGGGGTGGTGGGGGCAGGGACAGAGCTCGTCCCGTCCGGTACCGGAGCAGGGCGATACTGGGGACACCGTCCCGGACCAGAACCAAGACAGACGGACAGCGAGTACCCCGTCCAGTCCGGTACCGGAGCAAAGGGATGGCAGGGATCCTGTCCCGGGTCGGTACCGGGACAGAGGGATGGCAGAGATCCCGTTCCGGAAAGGAACCGGGGCAGGCGCACCGCGACGACCGTGTCCTAGTGTGGTCCGGTCTGGATACAGCGGGGAACCGTTCCCGGGAACGGTTTTCGAACCCATTCTAGTTCGATCCCGGTCCAGACACAGCGAAGAGCCCTTCCCAGACCGTCCCGAAGCAAAGGCGAGCCCATCCGGTCCCCCCATTCCCAATCCCCATCCTGCACCAAGTTCCGGTCCCATCCCGAGAGAAGCGGAAGCTCCAGGGGTACCGGTGGGAGTGAGGCTCCCGGTGCCGCGTCCCGGTGTGGGATGTCCTGCCGCCGGTGCTCCGCAATCAGCACTCACCGTCCTGTGCATCGGCCGAGCGCAGCCCCAGAGGCCCGAGCAGGAGGCAGCGGCGGACTAGCGCCAGCGCCAGCGCCCCCGGAGCCGCCCTGACGCCCGCCCGCATCCTCCTCCCGCTACCCCGGCCCCGCCGCGGCTCGGCAGCGCTGTCGCTCCGGCCCC
>VYXF01003986.1:0-26317 GCA_013397295.1 Polioptila caerulea | reverse complement strand
AGGCCTCGCCCCGGCCGGGCCGGATCTCTCGCCGCCCCGGGCCGAGTCTGTCCCTTCCGGGCCTTGGCTTCCCCCGCCGCGACGGGTCTATTTTACTCAGGCAGACTCTGCCCTCCCTTCCCTGGGCCGAGTCTGTGTTCTCACCCGAGCCAGGTCTCTCCCTCTGACTCACCGCTCTTCCTCTTTCTCTCCCCACGTCGCCGCTGTCGCGCCAGAGACCCAAGGGCCAAGGCAACAAAGGTGAGATCCGGGAGGGCCGGGTGGGAGCGGGAGGATCCCGCCGCTGGGGGAGAGAGGGAGGGAGGGTCTCCCTAAAACTTGCCGGGAGGGAGATAAACCCTTCGACCAGGCCTGGCTGCTGGGCTGGGGGATAGTTTGCAGGTGATATCTGTGCGGTGAGGAAGTGCCTGTGTGCCATAGGCTGAGCGTAGTCTGTTTGAATTAGCAGAAGTTCGTTATATTCTAGGATTTGGCATTAAATACTTTAGGCTGATAGTAATGGGACCTCATTACATAGGTTTTTCTAACGTTACACTTCTCTTCTCAGTGCAAAATGGCTCTGTGCACCAGAAGGATGGGTTGAATGATGATGACTTTGAGCCCTACCTGAGTCCCCAGGCCCGCCCGGTGAGTACTTGCTGCAGGCAGGAGCACCAAGGTTTCCTTCTGTTTCAAGGGAGGGGAGTTTGGCCTCTTTGTATGTTCCCCTTCTCCACTGATTGCATTTTGATGTTTGCCAGCTGCCTTAACTTATGTCCTATCCTACACTCACATTTCTACCAGTAGAAAGCATTCACTGCCCTTAGATTGTGGTGGGTGAGGTGGGAAGGTTTTTAGCAATTTTTTGAGGCTGTGAGAACTTCCTAGAGTTGGTGTCCAGCTCTTTTTTTTTTTTTTGCAACGTGACTGTATCAACGTCACCATTTCTGCCTTTTCAGTTTTAGTGTTGTGCCTATGTTGGTTTCTGTTCCTTTACACCAGAGGGATGTGCTGAGTTGGGTTGTGAAGTTGCTTCACATGAGGCAGCTGCACTTTCAGAGGATCAGATCAACCTTCTTACCTCTATGCCAAGTCAACTGACGATGCCTGTCCAGGGAGTTTTCTCTTTTTTCACAAAAAAAAATGAACAAACCCAGAGCCCACATGTGATATAAGTGTTGAGACTTTCTGAGAACTTTGGTTACAAGCTGAGCCAGAGAGTTTTGGAGTTTTGTGACCAAATCCTGGCAGTCAAACTTGCAGCTACTTTTCACTTTCTCTTAGAGTAACACCACCTTAACTGGTGTGTGTTTGTTTTCTTTATGAGCTGCAGGGGAATGGCACAGAACAGATGGAGTTCAGCTGATTAGATGTACAAGTGAGTACCATAGATAAACTTCTGTAATAGCACTGGAGCAGTCAGTTTATTCTCTTGGCTTCTCTTTCCAGTTGTGATCAGTAAGAATAAGCTGTCCTGGTTTCCCCTTGCTATATTTTTGCATATTTTTACTAGTCGGTACATTGTTTTTTTTCATGTAAACGTGATACATGTTTTTTTGGAACACAGGTGCAGGTTTCTGTCACAGTTAAATTTTCAACAAGTATTTTCCTAGTTTGTGCTAAAGATTGGAGGATAAGTATTCTTTGTCTGTCAGCTGTTCATAATCTTCAGAATTCAACCTTTCTATCAAGATGACTCACTGCATTGAGCCCCCTGAAAAGTTACAAGCCTAAATTCAGCCTTCATAGGGTGAGAGAACATTACTGCTTTCTCAAGTCTTGAATAAAAGCAACTACTTTCCTAGTAGCTGTCATTTAATGCTGTTTTTTTTTCTATCTCAGCTATCAGCATCCCTAATTCTCAGCTTCTTTCTGAATATGGATGTGTTTCCTACAAACTGCAGTTTTATTCAAGTTTCCTAAAGACAATGAGGGTTACTATAATTTTGAAGCAACACAGTATTTTACTCTATTTTGCGTGTTTTGATGAAGTATTTCTGGATCTTTAATTTCTGTCAGTGTGTCTCAGGCTGGTAAAAATTAAATTTAAAAATAAGGAAGTGATTGGATGTGCCCCAGGAGGTAGAAACTTGAGCCGGAGCAATGTGAAACCGCCAAGTTAACTTGTAGTGGAACCTTTGAGTGACTCTCAGTTCCTCATCGTGCTGTGTTCCTGGTCTGTATTCTATAAAATAGAGTCCAAAACCTCCAGAGCTCGGTCTGGAGAGAGGCAAAAATATATGGGTATCCAACAGTGCACCTCTTGGCTGGAGATGGGAAAGGGAGGTAGAGATACTCCTCTGAATAATTGAGTTAAATGAGTTTTGGGGTTGCTTCCTGAGCTCTCCACACAGCCCTGTGGTAACCTTGTTGTGAAGTTTCACTGCTCCTTATTCCCCACATGCTCTTTCAGGTATGACTGTTACTTGTTGGTTCCCACCAGGTTACTGTGTATTTTAAAGCTCAGATACACAGTAAATGATTTTTCAACCCTTTAGAAACCAAAAGCTCAACAGCAAGGCTCACTCAGAACCCTGGTTCTGGTCTGAGGTGAAGAGGAACAGTGAATTTGAGGAAATAACTGTGTGAAGAGTGTTGGTCATGGAGAGAATGAGAAGCTGGTGGAGTTTTTTTTGCATGGTAGCCAGCAAGTGTGTCAGTTGTGTGAGGGCTGGGGAGCAGAGTGAGGTGCTGTGTTTAATAACAAAGCAGTGTTGGAGACTTTCAGGTGGAGAGCTCTGAGCTGCCTGTGCTCAACTCTTGAACTGCTCTGCTCCCTCCTTACATAACTGCTTAATGCTCCACAGGTCATAGCTTAATACACCCTGTGTTAGATATCTCAAAGTTGAATGTAATTAGGAAGAAAGTATTTTGAGGTGACAAGAGGAAAGATATTTACCTGATAGTGGTGTGCTTTGAGTGCTCCTGTGGAGAGAAAATGTCTCTGCCTCGGGTTTAGGGATGGGCTGGCATGTTCCTGTTTCTTTAAAGCTGAATTCAGGAGAGAAAATGTCACTCTTATCATTGGGGCGATTAACTTAGGAAGTGACTTTGCTGGCTCAAAACAGTAATAGGAAGTTTCGAGTCCTTTCATTTTTCTTACAAGTTAGTGTCAGTGTTGATGCTTTTGGACATTATGAGTCCTGGATTTAGCAGGATTGAGTTCCTCAGTTAGTAAAACCCTGGATGAGAGTGAGTTTTTTTTACTCATTTGCTTTTGGGAGACCCTTGTGAAAACAAAGGTTGAAGAAAGGATCTCTGAGTTTTCAGGCAGTACCCCAGAAATCTAGCCTCTGAACACATGATGTTAAGTAATTCCTATTAATTTCTGTAAAGCTGGGGCTTGGTTAGCCCCAAACCTGTTGCTCTCTTGTAAGTAGAAGGTAGACTGGCAAAACAGCTATTTCTGGAGGGTGCCAGAGCCATCTTGAGAGGCTCTCTGGATTTTAGTGTGGCATAAAGTCCTCTGGGAGCTCTGCTTGGCACATGAATATATGATTCAACGAAAAATGGAGCAGGGCCTACTGCAAGCCAAGCTTTTAGCTGGGAACTGAAGGTGCCTTTGATCTCATCTGCAGTGGGATGGTGTGTTAGGGACTGGTCAGCAGGAGGCTGCTGCTCACAGGTTCAAATTACTCAGGATAATGTCCATTAGCAGGGCTGAAACCGCTCCCTGGAGGGCACCTGGGTTTAAATGGGAAATGACAGATGTTTTTCATGTAAGCACATATTGGGAATGTCTGAGACTTTCCTAATTGTCAAATTAGGCATTTGTCTTTTGTAACCTAAAGGCTACTTGGATGTTGAGATCAAAGCATGGAGATGGTTTTTTTTTTTTCCCTCTCTGGATTTGAAATCTGCCTGTGCTGGTGCTGCCACTGTACTAGAAAAGGCTTCTATTGATTACTTCTTGTTTTTAGGCAATTTTCAGTGTGTACCAACAGCACTGAAGAAGTTTGTATTTTGAGGAATAGGCCTTAAATCCCTATTTGTTTGCAATTTCTTGGAATATTGTGAAGTGTGGAACTTTAAATTGTGGGAATAAAGCTGTTTTCATGGCTAGTAAGTTTAAGGAAAGCAATCAGGGACACTCATGGTTTTTGCAGTGTGTTTCCTATTGAATCCATTTCTTTCTTATTCCCTTTCTCTCTGCATTCTTTCCCCAAATCCTCCCTGGAACACCCTAATAGGGGTTAAGTATATTACACAGGCAGGAAAAACCCTTGTTGGAAATAGCTATTAGCAGAAGATGGTATTTGGATGCAAGACACTGGATTTTAAAGCCTGAGCAGGAGCTCTGGGGCTTCCCAGTGTCCCATCCCACACTATATGTCAGGAACACCACACACTCCCCTCTTGGCATGGGAAGCTTTGTCTATAATCTTTCTGAGCCTTTGTCTTTAACCTTTCTGGCAATGGAACAGATTTTAGAGCCCTTGTAACAAAGGAGGTGTTCAAAGCTGGGCCTGTTTATCTGCCCAGCCCTAACGCAGGGAGGAGTGGGGCACGGGAAGTCTAAGTTGCCTTTATTCTTGGTCCCTTAAAATTGGTGCAGCTCCTTCTAACAATTCAGTGTTTTTGTGGTTTTCTTTCAGAATAATGCATACACTGCAATGTCTGATTCCTACTTACCAAACTACTTCAGTCCCTCCATTGGATTCTCCTACTCCTTAGGTGAAGCTGCCTGGTCCACGGGGGGTGACCCCCCCATGCCCTACCTGACCTCGTATGGACAGCTGAGCAACGGGGAGCCTCACTTCCTCCCTGATGCCATGTTTGGGCAGCCAGGAGCCCTTGGCAGCACTCCATTCCTTGGGCAGCACGGCTTTAACTTCTTTCCAAGCGGGATTGACTTTTCGGCTTGGGGGAATAACAGTTCTCAGGGACAATCCACTCAAAGCTCTGGCTACAGCAGCAACTATGCCTACGCTCCCAGCTCACTGGGAGGGGCCATGATTGATGGGCAATCGGCCTTTGCCAACGAGACCCTGAACAAGGCTCCTGGCATGAACACCATTGACCAGGGCATGGCAGCCCTCAAGCTGGGCAGCACGGACATGGCAAGCAGCGTCCCGAAAGTCGTCGGCTCAGCCGTGGGGAGTGGATCTATCACCAGTAATATTGTGACATCGAACAGTTTGCCTCCGGCCACGATTGCACCGCCAAAGCCGACCTCATGGGCTGACATTGCCAGCAAACCTGCCAAGCAGCAGCCCAAGCTTAAGACCAAGAACGGCATTGCAGGGTCAAGTCTTCTGCCACCTCCCATAAAACATAACATGGATATTGGAACTTGGGATAACAAAGGGCCGGTGGCAAAAGCCCCGTCACAGGCTTTGGTCCAGAATCTTGGTCAGCAGCCAGTGCAGGTGTCTCCGCAACCCATGGGCCAGCAGATCAACAGTAGCCCACCAGTGACCCAGGCTCCAGGTGGGCAGCAGCCACAGGCCCTGCCACCACCAGCCCCGCTGCCTGTGCCACCAGCACAGCCCACCCGCTGGGTCGCCCCTCGGAATCGCGGCAACGGCTTTGGCCAAAATGGAGTGGACGGTAACGGAGTGGGACAGGCTCAGGCCAGTTCTGGTTCTCCTTCAGAGCCACACCCGGTCTTGGAGAAGTTGAGATCTGTCAACAACTATAACCCCAAGGATTTTGACTGGAACCCAAAGCATGGGCGAGTTTTCATCATTAAGAGTTACTCTGAGGATGATATCCACCGTTCCATTAAATACAATATCTGGTGCAGTACAGAGCATGGCAACAAGAGACTGGATGCAGCCTATCGCTCCATGAATGGGAAGGGCCCTGTGTACTTACTGTTCAGTGTCAATGGTAGTGGTCACTTCTGCGGCGTAGCAGAAATGAAATCTGCTGTGGACTATAACACCTGTGCAGGTGTGTGGTCCCAGGACAAATGGAAGGGGCGTTTTGATGTCAGGTGGATTTTTGTGAAGGACGTTCCCAACAGCCAACTGCGACACATCCGCCTAGAGAACAATGAGAATAAACCAGTGACCAACTCCAGGGACACTCAGGAGGTGCCTCTGGAAAAGGCTAAGCAGGTGTTGAAAATCATTGCCACGTACAAGCACACCACCTCCATCTTTGATGACTTCTCACACTATGAGAAACGCCAAGAGGAGGAGGAAAATGTTAAAAAGGTAACATGTTTGTGTGTCTTGTCTGAGTTCTGTGGGGCAAGAGGTGTTGGGGCTTGCCTTGCACTGGACAAGCTCCGGGGTGTGAAGAGGTGGACTTGTGGGCATTAGCCTACCTTTTGGCTATCTGCCTCCTCGTATGTGGAACCCACACCCAAATTGTAGCCCCTCTTTGGGGGAGGAGTATGTCCAGAGAAGCCACCAAGGTGATTAGAGGGATGGAGCACCTTTCCTGTGAGGAAAGGCTGAGAGAACTGTGATTGTTCAGCCAGAAGAGAAGGCTTTGGGGTGACCCAGTTGTGGCCTTCCAGTGCCTGATGGGAGCCCACAGGAAAGATGGGGAGAGACTACTTACAAGGGTCTGGAGAGACAGGACAAGGAGAAATGGCTTTAAATTGAGATAATAGGTTTCAGTTGGACATAAATAGAAAATTGTTCTCTGTGAAACTGGGAAAGCCCTGGCATAGGGTGCCCAGAGAAGCTGCAAGTGCCCTATCCCTGGAAGTGTCCAAGGCCAGGCTGGATAGGGCCTGGAGCTGCCTGGTCTAGTGGAAAGTGTCCCTGCCTATAGCAGGGAAGTTAGAATTAGATGATATTTAACATCCCTTCCAATCCAAACCATTCCATGATTCTATGAAATGGGTGCCAGCACTTGGCAGAGCAGAGTGAGGAGCCTTGCTCAGGCCCTGCCTGTGATTGACTGCATGTTGATTACACTGAATCCTAGCCTTTGCTGAGTGCTGTGATGTAAACAAAATGTACTTCTGTGCCATTATCAGCTCCTGGATCAGAGCAGTTTGAAGTTGGACACCAGCAGGGTATTTGGGAAGTTGATAGAGAAAAGAGATGGGTCTTAGAATGGCTGCTAATCCACTCCCTGGCCGCAGTGGGGTAAGCACGACAGATGTCTCCGTCCACTTGTAAAACCTCCAGGAACAGCAGTTCCTGTCTCTCCCTAGGCAATCTATCCCTCTCCTTAATTATCCTAACTGTAAGGAGGCTTTGTCTAATGCCCAACCTAGATCTCCCTCACTGCGATTGATGTCCGTGACTGCTTGTCCTGTGGACACGGTCGTTGTGTTCCTTGGTGTTCTGTTTGGGGCTATGGTGGGCTGTCACCTGCATGGCACTGCCAGCATTGTGGCACATGAGCTGAGCTCTCAGCTTGCCTTGCAGCTGCTTTCAAATACTCCTGTCATCATCTACTCCTTAATGATGCATTAATTGAAAAAATCCTGCCCCAAATTCAGGAACCAGTGGCCTTTGAATCTTACTTGGGTTCAGCTGTGGTAAAGTCACCTGGGGCTGCCCTTCCCCCCCATATGGGTCTGACTTATGTTTGATCAAAATGATAATTATAAAAATTAGCATTAGCACAGCTGACTGGGAGTTTGCCAAGTTTCCTGGTGATCTCTTTAGTTATAGCAATGGGGAATTTTTCACCCAAGACTTGAAGAACAGAATCAGGAGCTGTAGCTGCTCACTGTGACAGTGAATGCAGTTTTTAATTTTTTATATATATTTTACATGGAGCATTGTATAAACAATAACAGTTAAGCACAAAGGTGGTCACTTGTAGTATTTGGAGAAAGTCTGTAAGTGAGGGATAATAAATGGAAGGGTGTGAAGGTGTAAACTGATATTTTGTAAGGACCTGATTGTTTTGTGTGATTTCACCTCCTAGAATTGTTTCACTTGTTATCCAGCCATTATCTTCCCTGTGAGGGTGGTGAGGCTCTGGCACAGGTTGGCCCAGAGAAGCTATGGCTACCCCATCTGTGGAAGTGTTCAAGGCCTGGTTGGACAGGGCTTGGAGCAACTGGTCTAATGTGGAAGGAGTGCCTGCCCATGGCAGGGGGTGGAGCAGGATCATCTGTAAAGTGCTTTCCAACCTAAATCATTATGTGATTCTGTAATATCCTCCAGACCTGACTTCAGGGAGCAACAGTTAGCATTATTACAGAGTCAGACCTTGGCACAGTGGGAGAATGCAGGGGAAGGGGGAAAATGCTCCTTAAGGACAGGTTAGGGGTGGATGGATGGATGAAAAGAGTTAATACTAAGTACGGGTAAGCAGAAGGAGGAGGAAAAGGAGGAGAAAGCTTTGGGAAAAGCAGACAGAATGATTGGCTCTTCTTCTGCAAAGTTGCTATGTTTGCTCTGTAAAGTCTGAAAATCAGGAATATACTAGAAGTGAGGCTTAGGAGTTTTCTTAAAGCTGTAAACCATCTTTATTCATCTTCCCAGTAACATTTTGAAGTCTCCTCCCCTTGCTTGCTTCTTGAGATGTGCTGGAGAGTTGGAAGCAGCAGCAAGTGTCTTGAGTGCCAACACTGCTTTTCTGAACCATGTCCTAGTGAATGCAGCAGCATTTGATTAGGAAAGCGCTCTTTCTCTGCAAAGGAACTTAGTCATAGGTCTTTGGAATTCACAGAGGAGAAGGGAGTTGTGTAAACACAGTCGGTGTTTGCTCTTTGCTATTTACTCACCCTGTGTCTCATGCTCTGGGCCCCGGTAACATCCGGCACAGCAGAGGTGACTCTCTGGGCCTCGGTCATTCTTAGAGCAACAGTTTGACCTCCTCACAGTCACTCACTGACACAGCCTGGAATGTGGTTAAGGTTTCTGTAATTTCTCTTTTATGGTTTCATTGAGGGCCAGTTATTTTTGCTGAAGGAAGGTTTTCTTTTTTCTTGGAGTGATTCCTGCCATGGGACTAGAGGTGCCAAAAAGCCCAAACCATGCTGTCTGCTTGAAGCATCTCAAGTAATCACCTGAATGAAAAAAAAATATGAGGAGCCAGAGTTGAAGCACTGGAAAGTTAAAACACTGCTCTGACAGCAGCTCCCTGCCTGCTTTTTGTGCTGCTTTGTGCTGGGGAAATCCCATTTCTCCCAGCTCTTTTATCTCCCCCACAGTGTGAGATGTGATGCTCTGCAGTTGTGGTCCTTGAAGCTTAAATATTTCAAGGTTTGGCTTGTTTCAAACTTCTCTCAAGCTAGAATTGTTTCACTTGACTTCAACTTGCCCAAATCTTTGTCTCCTTTGCAGTTTGATTCCTGCTTGCTGCCTAAGCAGATGGATGATCTCTTGGGAAAGTCTGGGAACTCTTGAATATTCTTTTACACTTCTCACTTGTAATCATTTCCTCAGAATCCCCTAAATCAGGTCCAAGAAATTATATTAAAAATGTATAGTGTTTATGCTGTTTCCATTGTCCAGTGAAGGGAGAGGGATAGGTAGTTATGGGATAGGTAGTTCAATGTTGAAAGCACTGAAATAATCCTCTTACTTTTCCTTTTCTGTTGCCTGTGCCCATCCTGTTCCTTTAAAGGTAATCCCCATTCCTTTTCTGTGTGTTGTTTTGCTCTGTTAATACAGTTTTTTAAAAGGTTTGAATAGTCTCCTGACCCAAAATAGTGGAGCCAACTCACAGTGCAGTCTTTCCCAGACCAGTCTTGAAATCCAGCAAGATGCTTTTATCACTGACTTCTTCCATGTAAGAATTATTTTATCTTTGCTTTAAACAACCAAAACAGCAACACAAATCTGTGCCCCATGGTGATGCACTTGGATTTGTAGGAATGCTGTAACCTTGGTGTAAAGATGTCCCGTAATGATCTGCTGGGTGTTAAAGGTTGACAGGTTGTGTTTTGTGGAAACTCTAAGGGAAGTTTATTTTGGTTCTTTCTGCCTGCCTAGGCTTGAGATATTTGGCTACTCACAGGTTCCAGGGATTTTAGGAATGCTATCTCATGAAAACCAGTCCTGTGTAGAATACTTAGTGGTCAGGTTTGCTGCTGAGAAGAGACACTTTGCACTGGGACTTTTGAGTGTTGACTCAGGCTGAGCTGTGCAGGATGGGGAGGGCTTTGGTGGTGTTTGTCATGCTGAGGATCAGCCTCAAAGCACAAAGGTGGGATTGGCCAGATTGGATCTGTTATTTCTGGAATTGTGCTGCTTTGTGCCTCAGCTGCTGCTGTCTGCTGATTAAAGGAATATGAATAGTGGCAAGTATCACTGCCTCCTTGGAACACGTGATTTAAGGGAAAACTGAGGGGTGTTGTATGAGCCTGTTTGAAACAGGCAGGCTATTTCACAGTCACTGGAATACATGAATGCTTTCTGATGGATTTTACAAAGCTTTTTTCTTCCCAATTTGTAATTTCAGAGGGAAGGACTGAGAATATTCCCTATAGGGTGGACCAGCACTCTTTCCCCTTGCTGTTAGAGTTGTCCTGGAGAATGCTGCCTTTGCTTTGCCTTTACCATATTCCACAGGACAGTATTTTTGACTAGAAGATTCAATTCCTGGATATTCTATATCCAGACAAAGCCAACTCTTCTCTGTGGCAGCAAGAGAACACTCCTTCCCCTCACACAGTTCCTTTCATTTTATGATCCCAGTGCTATTTGCTGTTTTCTGCTTCAAATCCTTGCCATAGTGAAATTAATTGATTGATGCACCAAGACAGGATTTCCTCTGTGCTTTTGCACATGGTTTCAGTTTATTTCTAGGCTGTTTAAATCCTGTAGGTCTGTGTCCATGCTTGTATATTTGCCCAGGAATGAATGAAACAAACCATCCTGCTTATTCCAGTGGCTTGGCACTGGCTATTCATAAGGAATATTTTATGCTTATGATATTTTTAAGCCAGCCCTTAACAACACTCAGAGATTTTTGCTTGTGTTCTAGCAGTGTCTAAAGACAGGAGAAACTGGAGAGGGAAGACTTAGATCTGTCTGATGCTCTAATTCGTGTTTTCTGCCGTGAGACAGGGAGCTGTTTCCTCATCCCTAAAATAGGAGCAGCTGGGAGCCTTTTCACTGCAACTGAAGTGGAATCAGAGCAGTGGAAGAGCAGCTTGCACTTACCTTGTAGTCCTGTCTCTCACTATTAGTATTGTGTTAGAAGTCTTTAAAATAATATTTTGATGTAGTGTTTGTTAATATTATAAAATAATATTTAAAGCTGACTTGTTGATGTTTGTTTAAGGGCCTGTTCAGATGCACTGTTTAAATTTTTTCAATTGTTTTATCCCTGTCCTTGGCAGAGGGTTGGAACTAGAAGATTTATAAGGTCCTTTCCAACCCAGGCCATTCTAAGATTCAAGGACTGGGATTGGTGTTGGGCCAGAGACAGAGAGTGCAGACCATTTGCAATGGGGTTTTGCACCTCTTAGAGGTTTGGCCTTGAGCAGAGGGAATTCATTCCACACCCTGTTTTTGTGAACTTGTTCCCAACCTACTTCTTGCCTTCTCAGTGTGGGCAAAGTTTCGTGTCCTGCTATGCCAGGTTATCTCATCTGGATGATTTCAGCTCTGAGCTGCAGAATACCCTGAACTAATTGTTCTTATAAATATGTTAATTGAATTGATTATGAACTTACTAATGACTTCAAATTAATATCTTAAAATTAAAAAAAAAAAAAAATTCCCTTCAGCAGATGAATTAAAATGGGGGAATGGTCTTAAACTGAAGTTGGGTAGATTTAGATTAGATATTACAGAGAAATTAATTTCTGTAAGGGTGTTGAGATCCTGGCAGAGCTTGCCCAGAGAAGCTGTGGCTGCCCCTGGATCCCTGGAAGTGTCCAAGGCCAGGCTGGACAGGGCTTGGAACTTCCTGATCTAGTGGAAGGTGCCCCTGTCCATGGCAGGGGTGGAATGGGGTGGGCTTTCACGTCCCTTCCGACCCAAACCAGTCTGTGATAAATTGCACCTATATGGCTGGCAAATTCCCTAGAAACACTGTGGAGGGCTTGGGATGCAGAAGGGAGTGTGTAAGGTGTCAGCAGCAGGGGTTGCTTTGGGTTTTTTTCTTCTTTTTCCCTCCAAGAGTTCTGGATAACTCGCTGGCACCGAGGTTAAGAGCTACAGACACACATATGTGTTTCAGGTTATTTTATTAAGAGCTGCTTCCCCAGAAAAAGTACTTATCTTCAAGGCAAAACTCCTTGCCAGCTGTTTCATTCAGTGAAGCCCCCAGGGCACGGTCTGTTTCAGTTCTCTGAATTTTTCCCTAGTGCAGAAGTACCATGGATCACAAGACATTGCTGAAAGCTGATTAGGATCCCAAGAAAACAATTGAAGCCCATTGATCTGTGGGCAGTCCATCAAGGACAGCTTCATGCGCAGTGTTCCTCCTTTGTTCTTACTGGAACTGTAATTCTGCACCAACTTTTTGTCTGAAAGAAGCTGCTTTCTTCTTTTCTGTCTCAGGTTCATGAAGCTCCTTGTTTTGTGTTGTGTGATCACTCTCACTGCAATTAGTCCTCATTTTCCTGCATGTTCTGGTTTGTACCTGGTGGTAATTGTGCTGTCTTAATGGCTTTGTGAGTTAATAACTAATTCCTTAGTGGTGTGCAAACCACTGGAGGCTTGGCAGCCAGAACAGTGCCAGCACCCTGCTCTACCACAGCAGTTCATAGGGAAGTCTCTGTTAAACAAGGGTGGTCATTATCCAAACCAATGACTGGGATAAAAAGTTGTTTGTAGCGCCTTTCAGTGACTAGTGTCCAGTATGAGCCTTTTAATTGACATGTAAGTCATATAACAATGTGTTTGAGCAGTTAATAACAAACCATTTTGGGTTTGTGGAAGAACTTGAAAATTTCTGGTTCCTTATAATTTTTTTTTTTTTTTTTAAAGCACAATGCTGAGCTGCTTTTTTGTGTACTGCAGACCTACTGTAATGTAATCCCAATTTCGAAGACTTAGATAAAATCTACCTAAAAGTCTTGTCTTGTTTCTAATCTTGAGGGGAAAGGAAATCACACTCTTTAGTTTCCTTCTTTTTATCTGTGCACAGTGGGAGAAGGCTCTGCTCTCTCCATCTCGTGCTCTGTTATTTCTGGTACCATCCACAGAAATACCTTCAGAGCATTTCCCATCATCATCTCAAAATTACAGAAATTGAGAGGCGCTGATCATTAGCCTTTTGGCTGTTGCAGCCTGACTTGGAGTTCAGCTGATTCCGGAGTCATGTTCTTGATACACTTGGAGGAGAAAAAAAAAGATGAAATACAAAACTCTGTTCCAGTGAATGTGGCTTTGTGTTCCCTTTTAAGTGGCTGTAAAATGACAGGACATGCTATAGGGAATGTTGGCTCTTTTACTTGAGCTTGTGAATTCAGCTGTTCATGGCTGTCAGAGCAGGCAAATAGATCTCCTCTTGTCCTCTTATAATATAGAATATTGTGGTGTGTTTTTCTTGTAGCATGAAGTGTCTCTCTTGTCTTATTTGGGCTGAAGGTAGTGTTTGAGTCTCAAATACCAAGACAGCTGCAGTGGGTCAGATCAAAGTCTGTGTAAATGCGTCTCACGTGGCTGCAGGAGCTGCACATCTACTGGGCAAAGAAACATTGCTTGGGTGTCCCTGCTCTGTTCCTAGTTAGAAAGTCCTGTGTGCAGCTGGCAATAACACAGTTGAGAGCAAACACCTGTGAGAACAGTTCTGACACGTATCCATCTCTGAAGGTTTTCCTTCTCTTGAACAATATGTGGCTTTGGAATTCACATAACCCTGAGGATGTATCTTTTTCTTTATCAGTTCATGATGTTTCTGTCCGAGAACTGTCCTGGAGTTACAGATCGTGTTTCTGATGGTTTATGGTCAGTTTAGAACGCATAATCTTGGAATTAGGGTAGGGATTTTCTACACACGCATAGTTTCAGTTTTCTCAACCAGGTAGACCAGGTATCCTGTAAAGCTCAGCAGCTTTTTCTCACAGTTGTCCACTTAGTCAGCTGTTGTTTTTATTAACTTGAATAGCTTAATATCATCAGTAAACTTGGTCACTGTTAATTCACTCCTCTGTCTAGATATTTTATGAATATATGGAGCCACAAATTCCACTGAAGCTCCATGGCTTTTCAATCCTTGGCATTACACCTGCATGGTGTGACAGAGGGCACTGCCAAGGCTTTAACCCTATATCAGTGAAAATTTTGCAATATTAAAATGGAGTTCCTTCCTTTTCTAAAGAGTTTGTGGAACTCGTGGTAACACTTCTTGCCTGAGCAATGGCTTAAGTAACCAAAGTAATGAAATGCATTTCCCTTGCAGTGATGGGGAAGAACAAGAAAATCCCTGGTTGTTGAAGACCAGGAGAATTTTGTTTCTTCCTAATGACTGAAAAGGACTTGCGTTGTTTTGCTTGTGCTCCAAAGTCAGCAGTTCCAGGCTGTGTTGTGAGCCCAGTTGTCCTTCTATGGGATGCCACTGGGAATCCTCCCAGCTTGCTCTGTCTCCTTTGCTCTAAATATTCATGCATGTTCTCAGCTTTTCACCATTCTGTTTCCTGGTCTGTGAGACAAGAGTCCCTATGTGAGAGTAATTATAAATGTTAATGGGAATTGGGCTGCTTTATTCAGGCAATTAAATGTGATGTTTAAGCAAGAAGAGGTTTGTTCTTTGCAATTGGTTGCCTTGGTTTTAGAAGGTGCCTGGAAAGATTCTGGGAAACAGCAGTATGCCTCAGGATATCCAATAGCTTGGACCACATTGTGTAAACCCTCCTGTAGAGGAAAAGCCTTGGCTGTCTTCATGCCCTTCTTGTCCCAGACTGGTTTTTCTGACATGGTGTCCAAGGCCATGTGTCTCTTCTAGGCTCCTGCTTATTCAGTGATGTGAGTTTGCCCTGTTTAGAGTTCTGTGGATATTTTGATTTGCTCTGTTAGATTTTGATCTGTAGAACAAAAAACCTGTCCTGCTATGACAACGAATCACTTTCATTTGCATTATCTCCTGTCTTCCTTGGTGCTGAGCCAAGGATGAAGGTGACAGGCTATAAAAAGATGACTACCTGATTTACCCTATTTTCTAGACTAGGATGTAGGGTATTTTTGTAACCCTAATGGCTTTCTAATGCTGACAACAGGAAAAGTCATCTTTGGTTTGTAAATACTGGGACTTGAGACTGCTTGTGGAGCATAATATACAAGTAATGCATCATCCATCATTTGTGCTGTGTCTGTTCCTTGAGCAGATCCTGCTGGGATGACCATGGGCTGCAGTAACTCCTGATTTCTAAGGCAGTGATCTAAGATGTCTGCCTTAGAGACATGGGCACATGGCAATCCTGCTGGGTTGCTTGGCTGGGATTGCATCGGACAGCAAAGTGCAACACCACAGGCTGAGTGGGGCTGTTGAGGTGCTTGTTCAATGAAAGTGTGTGTGTATGCATATACCAAGGCCAAGGTTTGATTACAGGCTCTCCAGGCAATGGTCATGGGCCCCAAGGCTGTCAGAGTTCCAGAAGCATTTAGACAATGCTCTCTGGCACAGGATGGGATTGTTGTGGTGTCCTGTACAGGGCCAAGAGCTGGACTTGATGATTCTTGTGGGTCCAACTCAGGATTTTCTGATTGGGTGTCTCAGCCTTTTGGGGAATGATACTGGGAGTTCCAATGAAGGAATCTCCTGCTGGGCAGGCACCGGGCCTTCTGCTTGGAGGACCTTCTCAGGCTGGCCTGTGCCTGGCCTGGCCTCCCCAAAGGCTTTGGGTCGTGCTGCAGCTCAGGCAGGTCCCAACAAACTAGGATTTGTGTGCTGCACATCTGGGAGCCGTGCCCTGGCTTCTTCTCCAGGTGCTCCTTTGGCTTAGTCTGCTACTTCCCTATCTAATCCTTACCTTTGCTGCGAATGTTGATGCTGAACCTTGGTTGTCAACGGAGGTAAGAGCCTCTGAACAAATGGGCAGCGTCTCTCATTGTCATCTTGTCAGGTTCAAACACTTGAGCCTTTTGTTGTTGGCTCTCCTGCAGTGTGAATATCTAAGGTGAGCTCTCATTGCTTAATTGCTGTCAGGACCTGACTTATGACATGGCTGCAGCCCCTGGGGACAGCAGTGACAGGACTGAAGCTGCTCTGAGTGGTATGATCAGAGAGGGCTCCTGTTTACATACTTGCCCTGTATGAGCTTGGTGTCAGCACAGGATTTGAGCCGTGGCACATATCAGCCATCCCCATGACATGCTGCCCTTGCCCTTCACATTCCTGAGGGGTTTGATGCATGAGCATGAGTTAGAGGCGGTGTCTTTTCTTACTCTTCCCATATGGATCAATAAGATGTGGCCCAAGTTTAATGAAAGTGCAACCAAAGGGCATAAAACACTTCCTGATGGAATCCCTTTGCTCTCCAGGGACTGTATCCCAGAGCAGAGCCCAGTATGTGTGCGCAGATGCTGCTCTGCCTTCCAGGGCTGTGGTGTAGCTGGGTGGGCTGTGACTTACACTGTTCCACAGCCTGTGGATTCAGATGAGTATGAGCCAGGAATGACAAATATTTTGCAATGTGGTTGAGCCTTGTTGTGTGTTCTGGTAGATCTGGCCCGTGGTTGAATGTTCACTGTAATACCCCAAGGACCAAGATGTCGTGGATCCCTGTGTTCTACTCAGATGAGACCTTACATGCAGTACTGTATCCAGCTCTGGGGATTCCAGCATCAGAGGGATGTGGAGCTGCTGGAGCAAGTCTAGAGGAGGCCACAGAGATGCTCTGAGGGCTGGAGCCGGCTGGGACAGCTGAGGGTGTTCACCTGGAGGAGGCTCCAGGGGAACTTCAGAGGCCCTTCTAAAGCTTAAAGGGGCTCCAAGAGAGCTGAAGGAGGAACTTTGGAAAAGGGTCTGGAGGAACAGGACACAGGGAATGGCTTCTCACTGTGAGAGGGCAGGGTTAGATGGGATATTGGGAAGGGATTGTTCCCTAGGAGGCTGATGAGGCTCTGGCACAGGGTGCCGAGAGAAAATGCGGCTGTGCCATCCCTGGAAGTATTGGACAGAGCCTGGAAGAACCTGGTCTAGTGAAAAGCCCATGGCAAGATGAGATTTCAGCTCTCCTCCAGCCCAAACCAGTTGGATTCTGAGATTTTGAATCAGGGATTCACCTCCTTCCATATCCAGCTATCTTCCCTCCATTCCCCTCTGGCTTGCTCCTTGAGGCAGCCCCTTTACTGAAGGGGATGGGGACCTCCTGGGGACCTCCTTCCCCAGTCCTGGTTTGCAGCAGGTCTGAAGTGAAGATGTTTGCTTTGGTCCCCTCTCTAGCTTAGTGACATGGGGGTCATCTGCTCTAGCCTCTGTTCTGACACATTGTTATTTAAGGGGGGATTTTCCCTGGGGTTAGCTCCTTATTAGCTGCAGGCAGGCTTTGCGAGTGGCATCCCCTTCTCAGTGGGAAGAGGTAATTGACTGGGGTCCAGCTGCACAGCTGACAGAGTGATGCGTGCAGCAGAACCCTTGGCCACTGGCCCAGCCCACGACACTGGCTCTGGAGATGCACAGGGGGTGATTGAACATGGCAGCCAGCTTATCCCATGTCTGCATTTGGGAAGTGGTGCTTTAGCTCAGGCAGTTGCAGTTACTTCCCAGAGGGATGCGTGACATTGCCATCTGTCCCTGTGTAACATAACATGCTGGCTGCTGAGCCAGCAGCAGGCACCTTCCTTTGGATTTGTCGCTCTCCCTGCAGTGCTTGTTGTGCTCTGTGTTTAGGCCTGGCTCTGTTTCCCACCCTGGCAGTTGGATTTTGCTGTGGTGCAGTGTTTTTTTGGGGTTTTTTTTGGCAGTGAAAACACCTGCAATGGACTTGGGCAGACTTACAGGAAAAGAGGGGAATTAAATTGACTTATGTTGGGCAACTGTTCTTGATGAGAACATGTGCTTTGGTCTGATCCCCATCCCCAGAATACAGCAGAGAATGGCCTTGCTTTGCATCCTACAGCAGAATTGGAGGTGAAGCCTCCTTGGGTATGTGGCTGAGAGGCCAAGTGGTGGTGTTCTGAGCTGGAGGCCAGGCCTCCCTTTTTGGGAAGGTTCCTAAGGATAGATGGCCGCACATGCTGTTGTCCCAGGATTGAAGCTGTTTGGGGATGGGCTCTCCCTGGATTTAGCAGTGGCAAAGGATGGGGTTTCCTGTAGCAGCCTGTGTGCTTGTGGCAGAGGTTGTGTAAGCTGCCAAGATGGGTAGGTACCTCCTGTGGGAAGCAGGCAGGGGACTCTTGCTGTCCTTATTTCAGGGGATACAACTCCAGGTAGAGCAGTTAACATGCAGAGAAACAACCTAAGCTGAACCAAAGCACCAAGTTCAGAGCCCTGACGGCATCTCCTCTCTGAATGAAGAGGGAAAACCTGCTGTACCTATGGGTGTTTGCTTCAGGTATGGCTTTGCTGTGAAAGTGAGATCAACTTGGCACCTCTCAGACAGGCTGCGTGGTGATGGACTCGCTCCAGCAGGAACCGGAGCCCTGCAGTTCATGTCGTGCCCAGACCACAGAGACCTGGCTGTCCTCAAGGAAGAGGCGGAGCTGGGGAGGAGCATCAGCTTAGGACCATCTGGCTGCTGACAGGTTTCATTTCTGAATAAGTGGTCTTATTATCTGGGAATGACACTTCAAACACCTCATAACCCTTTGAGGAAGCCTGGACCTGCTTCTGTGAGAGCTTCTCTGTTAAACCCAAGGAGAACCCAGAAGAGATTGGCATGGGGTGCTGAGAACAGCAGAGGGTGTGGCAGCCTTTGGTGTCTGGAGGTATTTGGTGCTGCGCTGCCTCTTTGTTCTGGTGCAGGTGTTTGGACAGGGTGTTTCTGCAGTGCTGGAGTAATACCCAGGGGTGATAGCAGCAGTCAGTGGGGAATTCCTGTGAAGTTCCTGTTTTTTGAGTGAGATGCCATCAGGTAGTATCAGGGGTATCAGGGAGGTTTTCTGCTGGGGTCTGGGACTGTTTTGGTCCCTGCAGACCAAGGCTGATGTCAGTGTTCCCTGGGTTTGAGCTCCAGCCTTTTGATGCCTACATGAGAGTTCAGGTGGAGTTTTTTCATAGAATCGTGGAATGGTTTGGATTGGAGGGGACCTTAAAGACCATCTCATTCTAATGCAGATACACCTTCCATTAGACCAAACTGCTCCAAGCCCTGTCCAACCTGGCCTTGGACACTTACAAGGATGAGGCAGCTGAAGCTTCTCCGGGCACCCTGTGCCAGGGCCTCCCCACCCTCACCAGGAAGAATTTCTTCCCAAGATCCCACCTAACCCTGCTCTCTGGCAGTGGGAAGCCATTCCTCCTTGCCTTGTCCCTCCAGGCTCTTGTCCAAAGTTCCTCTCCAGCTCTCTTGGAGCCCCTTTAGGTGTTGGAAAGGGCCACTCTGGATGAACGCCCCCAGTTCTCCCAGCCTGCTCTAGTCCTCGGAGCATTTCTGTGGCCTCCTCTGGACTTGCTCCAGCAGCTCCACATCCTTCTGATGTTGGAATCCCCAGAGCTGGATGCAGCTCTGCAGGTGGTTAATCACCTGAGATGAGACAAAAAAGAGAATGAGGAGCTGTTTGACCTCAGCAGTGTCACATCTCTGCAATGACTGCTTGCAGTAGCAGTACTTCTTTTGACAAGAACAGTGCTCTTTTCCTGGCTTTGCTATCTGTGGGACAGGCTCTATGGGAGAGTCACGTCTTGGAATGCTGATATGTAACAGTGGTGAATAAAACTGCTCTCACCTAATATGATCTCTGTTATTTCTTTTGCAGGAACGCCAAGGCCGTGTCAAGTAAAAGGCCATTCCTCCACCACAGATTGTAGTAGAGATTGCATCCCAGCTGTCTTTCATAGAGAGAGAGGAGCAAGAGTATCCCAGAGAGAATTAGGACCTTTTTTTCTCAATTCCTTTGACTTCAAAAAGACTTCTACAAACTCCCAGTTAAAAAAAACTATTGGAATATCACAAGTTATAAGACTAAAAAAAAACAAAACAAAAAATCCCTTCTAGGTAGAGTAGATGTAAAACCTGTCCCCTTTCTTTTGGCTTTGGTTGTGATTTCAGAGCATACGCTTTGTTTTTTGTCTTTTTACTTTTGGATTTTCAAGTCCATAAATGGCATATGCCTTTTTTTTTTTTCCTCTAATTTTTAAATTCCACCATTCCCCCTCCTTCCACCCTGTTGCGCCTCCTTCCCTGGTTTTGATATTTGCACTTGGAACACTGAATTGTAACATCCACCATGCAAAGTGGAGTAACTTTATTTTTCTTTCTTTCTCTGGACTGCAAGAGGAGGAGTTCTATGAGGAAGTTGGGGTTTTGGCCTAAGAAGAATTGAACAGAAAATTGTCCACGAGGTTATGTCTTAAAGGTGGTTCATTTTTCTCTGACCTTTTGTTATTCAAAAGTCAAGTACTAGGAGTCCTAAGAAATGTTCTGTTCTTGTACATTATATGGATTTAAAGATTAGGTCTGGATGAATTTGATTTTTTGAAAGCTGAGAAGAGTGGTAAAAACTTGGCTTGTTTACAGGAAAATTAATTTTGGACAATAAAAAGCCCAAAACAAACCAAGGAGGAAATACTGTAAAATGTGTAGTGACTATGTTTCAGTTTCTTGTTAAGCCAGTGAGGAATGGGCATTGCCTTTCTTTTCACCATTAATCACTTCTCAATAATAAATGTGAGATCCTGTTGAGCATCACTGTTGTCTCCTGCTCCCTTCCCCATGATGTCAGCTCCTTGGATTCCAGCTACTGGAAAAATACCTGAAAATAAGAAGTGGAGAGGTGATTTCTCCACTCTCACCTTGGTATCCCCTGCTCCATCCTGGGGCTGTTCCAAGCCCTTTGGGGTTGTTGTGGCTCCCTAGTGGGGCCTGGTTCCAGGTGTGAGGAGCAGTGCCCACCTGGCCTTGCTCCCAGGATTCCTTCCCATGTCGTGGGTAAGTTGGGGATGATCCAGCTCCTTCCAGGTGTGGGAAATGCAGACACCTCACAGCCCAAATCATCTGTAGGAAAACTACTCATTGTCAAGAAAATAATAAAAATCCCTGCCCCTCCCTCTTCCCCTTCTCTCATCATGGACCCTGCTGCTCATTTCTGGGGGACTCCACCTCTGTCCAGCAGCCCATTGCTCCAGGGCCATAGCTCCAACTGACCAATCTGACAGGCATTGCTGTAGAAACAACGGCTGGTGTCCTGGGGGCACAGCCAGGCCCTGCCAACAGACTTGCTGAAGGAACTCGGTACGTGTGTGGTGGAATGAACCCTCACTGGCTGCCTTTCCCCTCCCTTTGCACTGGGGAAGGGTCTATGAGGGAGCCCTGGGTAGGAGGTGATGCAGAGATGGTGTCATTTGAGGTGGCCCAATGTCACTGGGAGAGTGAAGGAGCAGTGGCAAGAAGTTGAGTAGATTATAAGAGGGGTTGGGTGGGGTGCTCCCAAAAAAGGGAGGTTACAGCCCAAAAATGCTTGGAAATTTAGGAGGTGTGTTTGTGCAAAAAATACAAAAACCTAGTGTTTCTTATATATGTATATATATATATAATCTTTGTTAAAATTGATTTCAAAATACAACCCTGTATCCATTATATACAGGAACTTGGAGTTTAAGAAATTCCAAATATAGATATATAGGGATATAAGTTTAAAAATGCAAATACAACTTTTGTATATGTGAATTAAACAATAAAGGACTTGAAAAATGGAAGAAAATATTTCTATGACAGCAATAGAGATAGCTCTGATTATTCAGAGATTTTTCTGTCTCAGTGTAACAGTCTGAGACCTTGGCTGGGACTGAAATCGCTGCTGCCGCCCGGTGATCAGTACCACGTACTGCAGCTGCCCAGCGAGGAAGTGAAATACTCAAAATGGCATTTAAATTTTAATTTAAATTAGGGACCCCTGGAAAAGCAAAGGTGAGGTGAGATTACCTGGAGCCCCAGGGGACTGAGGTGAAGGGAATGAAGAAGCAGACAGCAAACGACTTCCACTGCTTCTCACTCCAGCAAGGGAACATCCCTGCAGTTCCACGTGCAGTGTCTTTTCCAAGCCCCACAGGTGAACAAACCTGGTACCCCAGGCCTGATCTCCTTTGTACTTCCAGCAGCGCAGACCCACCAGGAGGACCTGCAATCCAAGGACACACATCAGCAACTCTCTTCTCACATGCAGCTCTCTCCACATATTCCCTTTCCAGTGGGATGCAGGTGCCACTCTGGAGGTAGGAAAACTGCCTTGCAATCCAGTACAAAACCTAGCTGGCAAACCCGGGATGCCAGGAGCCAGCAGCCATTTCTCCTGGATTTCCTGCTTACAGGCATATTAAGCCTGCTTTGCCTCACAGGTTCTTTTCTGCCAAGAGCATTCCCATCTTTTTTTAGCATGATTTAAGTGTTGGAGAGCTGAGTTTCATGAGAACTTGTTCATATTTTGATTGTCTTTGACAGTTGGGAGTATCCATGTTCCCTCACTCTTCCATTCAGGAGAAAAAGAAACACAACCCTTAGACCCCTAGTGTGTAATCCCAACAATCAAGAGAAAACCACCTCACTCTGGATAGAAACATGATGCCCAGTTTTGGCCAAGATAGGAGAACCAAATGCCTCCTGCAAACTGACATCAGGAAACTTGAGGGCTGAGTTTTGTTCCCAGCACTGCTATTTGGGTTTTTTCAAAGGCAGCTGGCGTTCTAGGTGGTGTCAGCTTGCATCTGGGAGAAATCCTGCTCTGTTCAGAATTTTAACACTGAGAAACCCACTTCGGGCCAGAGGCCACTGGACATGAATGGTGGTCCCTCACCATGGGAAACGGACCTTACCCCCGAGTTTCCTGATGTCAGTTTGGAGAAGGTGATGGACATACATAGGAAGCCAGGGTACTAGTTGGTGTCAGGTTCACTCTGGGAGAAATCTTGCGTGGCTCAGTATTTTAGCAGGCAGAAGCCCACTCTCGGCCACAGGCCACTGGTCATGAACAGTGGCCCTTTTCCATGGGAAACAAAAGTCACTCCCCCAGTTTCCTGATGTCAGTTTGGAGGGGACATTTGGCACTCCAAAAGAAGCCAGGGTTCTAGGTGGTGGCAGCTTGAGTCTGGGAGAAATCCTGCGTCATTTGGAATTTTAACATGCAGAATTGTGGTCCAAGGCATAAGGACCTGAACAAGAACGGTGGCCTGCTTCCATGGGAAATAAAACTCACTCCCCCTATTTCCTTATGTCAAATTGGAGAAGCCATTGGGCACTCCAGAGGCAGCTGTGGTTTCTAGTTGGTGGTAGTTTGGGAGAAATCCTGCAGTCTTCAGAATTTTTGCAGGCAGAAGCGCAGTACTAGACACAGTGACCTGGACACAAATGGGGGCCCTTTTCCATGAGAAATAAAACTGGCCCCCAAGTTTCCTGATGTCAGTTTGGAGGAGGTGTTTGGCACTCAAAGACAGCCAGGGTTCTAAGTGGTGGAAATTTGGATCTGAGAGAAATCCTGTGCCATTCAAAAAATTTAGCCTGCAGAAGCCCACTCGCGGCCACCGGCCCTTGGACATGAACAGTGGCCTTTTTCCATGGGAAACATAACTCACCTCCCCAGCTTCCTGATGTCATTTTTCAGGAGGCGAATGACATTCTTATGGCAGCCAGGGTTCTTGGTGATGGCAGCTTGTGTCTGGGAGAAATCCTGCGCACTTCAAAATTTTAGCAGGCAGAAGCCCGCTGCTGGCCACCAGGCCCAAGTAATGAATGGTGGCCCTTTTCCATGGGAAACAAAACTCACCCCTCCAGTTTCCTGATGTCAATTTGGTAGAGGTGTCTGGCACTCCAACAGCAGCCAGGCTTTCAGGTGATGGCAGCTTGTCATTGGCTGGCCATAGCATTAGGCAGCTTAGGCTGGGTAGACCTGTTGTCTGCTGGCCTTAGCACTAGGAGGCTGACTGCAGGATAGACCTGTTGTCATTGGCAGGCCTTAGCAAGAGACCTATTGAGAGGTAGACCTGTTGTTGTCAGCCAGCCTTAGCACTAGCTGGCCTATTGCTGAGTAGACCTGTTGTCGGCCAGCCTTATCAACAAGCTGCCGACTGCCGGGTAGACCTGGTCTTGTCGGCCACCCTAAACAACTGCTGGCCAAATGCTGAGTAGATCCATTCTCATGGGCTGGCCTTAGTGCTAGGCAGCCGATTGTGGGGTAGACCTGGTCTTGTCAGCTGACCTTCGCAATTGCTGGCCAATTGCCTGATTGCTCTTTTCATCGGCTGACTTTAGCAAAAGGCTGCCAACTGCTGGGTAGACCTGTTGTTGTCGGCCAACCTTACCAACAGGCGGACGATATCTGGGTAGACCCGCTGTTGTTGGCTAGCCTTAGCACCTAGTGTCTGATTGCTGGGTAGAAGTGGTGTTGTTGGCTGGCCATAACAGTAAGTGGCTGATTGCAGGGTAGACCTTTTGTCATTGGCTAGCCTTCTCACTACCTGGCCAGTTGCCAGGGTAAACCTGTGTTCCTCAGCCAGCCTTAGAAACTGCCAGCCAGCTGCAGGGTAGACCTGTGTTCATCTGCTAGCCTTACCAAAAGGCAGCCAATTGCTGGGTGCACCTGGTGTCGTCAACCAGCCTTAGCAGTTGCTGGCCAATACAGGGTAGACCTGTGGTCGTCAGACAGCCCCTGCACTAGGCAGCCAAGTGCTGGGTAGACATGTTAACATTGGTCAGCCTTCGGACTAGGCTGATTTCAGGGTACACCTGTTGTCATTGGCTGGCCTTAGCACTAGGCAGCCGATTGCCGGGTAGACCTGTTTTCATCAGTCGGCCTCAGCACTAGGCGTCGGATTGCTGGGTAGACCTGTTGTCATCAGCTGGCCATAGCAAGTGCCGGCCAATTGCGGCGTAGACCTCATGGTCTAGCTGTGTCCCAGGCTGTGTGGCAGCCAGCCGTAGCGCTTGGCCGCCAATTGCAAGCTAGGTGTGTGTTACTGCGTCTGTCTCTCTCTGTGTGAAAGTGGGCCGAAGGCTGCCGACTTTCTCCCGAGTTCCATCACCTGTATGTTATTCCAATCCCCCGTCCCCTGTGAGATTCTGTGTTGCAGGGGAGGCTTTGTCGGATCCCTGGGGGGTAGGATGGGGACACCATTTGGGTGGGTCAATGCATCAGCAGGCCGAGTGCAGGGCACAAGCTGCCAGTCAGCTTGGCTGGGAGAGTTCTGGGCCCAAGGGAAAATAAATAAAATTTGCCAAGAATTGCTTTTTTGGGAAAAGTTTCATTTTTCCTAGCAAATAGAACAGCTATTTTTTCAGAAAAAGAAAAAAAGGAAAGAAAAATAAGAAAAGAAAAATAAAAGAAAAACCAGAAAAAATTGTCAAAAATACGTATGAGTCTTCAAAGCAAGTTCATCAGGCAGGACAGGATTGTTAAATGCAACCTGCTCTAGGGTGTTAAGGGGCTGTGGAATTCCATTGGCTCCAGGATGGTTGGAGGATGCCTTGTCTACTCGGCTTTGGGGTTGGCAACGTCAACCAGCAGTGCTCAGTGGCATTGGCCTGGCACCCAGGAGACAGGCAGTCCTGGGGAGACCAGGTCTACCCTTTTCCGGGGCCAGTGGCATCTGCCAGCGGTGCCTGGTGGCATCAGCCCAGTGCCTGAGTGGCCAGCGGTCTCGGGGCAACCAGGTCTACCCTGCTCTGGCGGGACCAACCTTGGCAGGGGCTCGGTAGACCTGTTGTCCCTACCGGCCCTGGAAGTTCACCAAGGTGTCGCTGTTTCTAGCTGCCTTCAGCTGCATCATTGTAGGAGGCGCCATGCAGCAGAGTGCTCCTGGGTCAAGCATGATCTGTTCTCTTGGAGGCATCTGCGGCCTTGGACTCACTTGTCTGTATTATGGGAGTGGGCCACAGGCCATGAGCCATGTCCCCGCAGGCCGTTACCCTCTCCGTGTCTGACTCGGAGAACAACGATTGTGTGTATGGCCACTGGTGCAAAAAATGATGGGATGAGTCGTGTGGCTTCATCCCTGGTTTACGACCCAGGGAATTGGGGCCAGGTGAGGCAAAAGACAATATTTGCCACTTGGTAGGCAAGGTGTGCAAGGTGTGGAGAGAAACCTCAAGCATGTCTCGCTACTCTCACCTTCAGGAAGAGGGGCCCTTCCCGCGGGGATAGTGGTGGGTGTGATGATGGCACCTTGTCCGTTTTCATCCCGGCCTTAAGCTGAGCCCCACTCGGTGGATGTGGCTCTCGTTGCTGTGTCTGTGGCTGCTTTTTTTCTTTTCTGTCTGTCTGATCAATGAGGCTTTTTGGGTCATGTTGGAGAGGGCCCCTGGCAGGTCAGCTCCTCTTGGTTCTCTGTCATGGGGAGGAAGCCATTGTCATGGCTGGTGCTCAGGCAAGGCAGTCTCTTTTCCAGTGTGCTTCCTGTTGTAGACAAGGTGTCCTGGGTTGATGCT
>VYXF01003984.1:60416-82122 GCA_013397295.1 Polioptila caerulea | reverse complement strand
CTGCCCCTGCCCTGCCCCTGCCCCGCCCTGCCCTGCTCTGCCCAGCTGAGGGTCATGAGAGCCGGCCCTCGCTAATTCCTTCATCCAGGAGGAGCTTCCCAAGGCAGAGACACCCTTTAAATGGCCTGAGGCCGGGGAGCTGTGCTGGTTTGCTCTGCAGTGCGTGTCCCGTGCCGCTCTGGGGTAGAGCTGGACCAGCACTGGGATTGCACTGGGGCTGCTCCTCTCAGCTGCTGTGAGCCCAGCCAGGAGGAAAGCTGGTCTCTGTGCCAGGTGACCCTGGCACACCCAGAACAGCCAAGGAGGAACACCAGGAACCTGAGGATGATCGCTCCTGGTGAAGGTGAGTGGAGGCAGACAGGATAAGAATTCCATGAGAAGCGCTCATGGAAAGGCAGAATTGAGTGTGGTGAGTGAGGCTGGGAGGCACAAGTGGCTGTGGAAAGCACAGCTCCTGCTCGGGAGGAGAGGTGGGGGCAGGCGGAGATAACAGGGCCTGGGGAGGAGCTGCCGTGAGCTGTCCCGGGACAGCCGAGCCCCGGAGCGCCCCGGAGCCGGCTCTGGGAGCGCGTCCCGCCTGTGTCCCCAGTGCTGGGGCTGCTGATGGCCCTGCCGGCAGCCTGATCCTGCTGCTCCCTCCGGACCCTCCTCTCCAGCACAGCCCAAGCTCTCTGCAGGCTGTGCCTTTTAGAAGCTCTTCCTGCCTCTCCCCTTGACCGCAGTGCTCGGCCAAGCATCGTTTTAGGGAACATTAGGCCGTGTTTGGGATATTCAGTGCTTTAGTAGTTTCCTTATGACCTTTTCTCGACCCTTTTCTCTTGGGTGAGTGTTATGCAGGGAGAAATTGCCGTTCCCCTTTTCACGATTTCTCTATCTGTGAACACAGCAAATGGCAACAAGCCCTGATAATTCTTGCTAAAAGCCCTCGAGTCCTGAAGTGAGCCCCCAGACAACAGATTGAAAAGGCAACAATTAGGGGAGAGGGACAAAAGGGATGTAAACAGGTCCCTGCTGCAAAAGCCAGAGCAGCCAGTGAAAGCACCACAGGAGCACGGGTTCAAGAGGCTGGAGGTTTTTGGATTTTTTTGAAATATAAGCTTAATAAATATTAGAAATCATCTTTAGCCACATGCTAGGTTTCTCCACTCTCCGTGTTATTTTTTGACATTGGATCTTGGCCCAGATCCTTCACTCAAAGCAAGACAAACTCTCCTAATCCTTGTTTATAGCTTGGGAGAGACAGTACTTTGTGGTGGTTATATTAGTGAGGGATTATTGGTTTGGTCTATGTGCTTTCAAAACTGTTCTTTGCTCCTTACAGGCAGCCAGGGGCGATTACAGCAATGAGAATGCTCACAGCAACTAATTCCAATGTCTCTCCATTTGCCAGTGGTTAACTTTCCCATGGCCAAGTAAAAATCTTTGAAGGAGAACCAAATATTTTACAGTTCCATGCAATAGAAAAACTCAGCTGAGGCTGAGGATGTTTTAGACAGGAATGTTGGTTTTCTTAGGGCTCTACAGCATCTGCTGACATCCCTGGGTGCCCCTGGGCCTGCTGGCACAGGTGGGGGAATCGTGGGGTGTCCCTGGGCAGCAGCTGTTCCTCGGGGGCTGCTGCCCTGTTTCAAACCCTGCATCTCCTCCTGCTTCCCTGGGGAGTTCCTATCCATGCACCAGCTAACATCCACAGACCACGACTCATTTTGGACAAAAACAGACCTGGCAGGCAAATGGAGGGAGGGGTGTGAGGACCCTCCTGGCTGAGCCACTCTTCCCCTCGGTTTGTGCCACAGAAGTTCAACACACAGGGATTGCAAAACAATTCTGTGGGTCTGGAAGAAAACAAAAACCATTTCTGCTCTTGGAGTCCCCTTTCTCTGGCAGTGTTGGAGTTCATGGGCTCTGACCACGAGGCCTGACCTGGACAGGGAAGGGACAGAACTTGGTGTCTGGTGGCAAAGATGTGTCCTTTTTCAGGGGTAAAATTCTGTACTCCTGGAGGTCTTGGAAGTCTGTTTTTGCCACTTGTTTTGGGAGAGGCTTTGAGCACTTAAATGGCTCATGGGGGCAGTTTTCCAGAGGGTAGGAAACCAGCAGTGCCACACAATGTCACACGTGGCTCTGGGCATCCTGGCAGGCACCGAGCTGGGCACCAACCTGCTGTGCCAAGGGCTGGTAAACCAGTTTGTGTTGTCATCCAGCTGGGAGCACAGGCAGAGCTGAGGCCAGTGGAAATCCTTTCATGCAAGGACTGTGCTTTTGTATTGATTTTGTAAAGCGCCAGTTAATATGGGAATAATAGCTGGGTGTTTATTCTTAAAAGGGCCAGGCTGTTCTGCCAGGAAAACCAGGATTCGTAACAGCCTTGAGATATTTTTCTCGTTTTGTTCACAATATAAATGATACTTGAATTAATATTCATGTTGGAATAAAATCTGAGGGGGCCTTGGTAGTAAACCAGTAAACAATGCAAGGAAAAATGGCTTTTTGTGGTTGCATAAAGATGCAAAATGACAGGGGGATTGGGAGCTTGTTTTCTTCTGTCACATCTCCCAAGAAACCAGAGCAAGTGTTCTGTGCCTGTGTTTTGTTCTGCCTTTGCCCAGGGACATTAATTATCCTCACGCAGCACAGGGGGTGACGGAGCCGCGCGTCCCCACGTGGAGCACGGGACCCTGGCGGGGTGATGAGCCCATTCCAGGGAAAGCCAGGCATGGGGTAACCAGGGGCTGGCATCAGCTGTGCCAGGGCACCTGTGGGACTGGCAGAACGTGGGCCTGTGCTGCTGGAAAGCGTGGGATAATCCACTGGGAAATGGGGACCAGTCACTCACGGCCTGGGGACGCTGGAACCACGGCCTGGCCTTTGCTTGCTCAGCTTTGAGGCTTTCCTCTCCTCTTTCCTCCTGAATCAACCATATCACACCAGGAAGTGTCACTGCTTTATTTTGAGCCACCTGGAGAATTCCTGGGAAGTTCCCCCAGCTGGCAGGATCTGCTAGCTATGAATGAAGTTGGTGAGTGCCTGCCTCCCATTCCATTGTCCCAAAATAAGGGATGAACCCAGATTAATTACAACAGAGCTCGTTTGTGCAGAGCAAACAGCTCCGAGGAGCCTTGCATCTGCTGTTGAAGCAAATCCTTACCAAGGAAGGCATTTTACAGCAATTAGTGCAAGCTGAACAAGGATTGTTCTTCCAGCTGGTCAGTAACTGTCACTAACTACTGCAGCAGCTTTTTGTTGTTGTTGTTAACCCAGTTCCTTCAGGTAGTTACGGGGCACTCACAGAATCCCACTTTGCTTTTGATTTGGGAAGTTGGGAGGGACCTCAAAGCCCACCCAGTGCCAGCCCTGCCATGGCAGGGACCCCTCCCACTGTCCCAGGGTGCTCCCAGCCCCATCCAGCCTGGCCTGGAGCACTGCCAGGGATCCAGGGGCAGCCCCAGCTGCTCTGGCACCTGTTAAACCTGTTACCCCTCCTTCCTGTGCCTCCTCACCGCCTTCTGCATGTGCAGGAAGTGAGCAACTGGCCCAAGGCCATCTGTTCCCTCTGCTGCTCAGAGGAGAAATCAGCTCATGAATTCCAGCATTACTGTTTGTGTTCTCAGGTTGTACCAGTGGGAGCCAGGGCAGGAGATAAAAAAGTGATGAAGGAGGTTTGTTCTGAAGGATATTATCCTACTTGTCCTCTACACTTTTTGGGTTAATGAAGATGACCATATGCAATTTTAGCTTGGGAAAGATGACCTGGATGACTGGGAGGAATACGCAATTCCCTGTTTCTCCGTCTCTATTTGTTCACCCTTAAGGTCTCTTTATGAGGTGGAACTGGGCTAGGAACAAGAGTCCAGGGTTATGCCATCTGTGCACAGCTCTCATGGGATTCAGATTATTTTGCTCATTCACAAAGTTAAGAACATCCTAAACCCTCCCTTTTCTTTCTTCTGCATTGAGGTATCGCCCCAGTGCCTTGTTCTTTCTTCCCTGCACTTGGGAGCCAATTAACATACCCCCAGGAAAAAGATGGAAATAAAAATTGCAGCCTAGAAGAATCTGCCCATACAGCTAATAAAAGATCCGGTTGCTACTTTTTAATCTGCTTTGAAGAAGAAGAAATTTATGGACACTGAAGGAGTTTGTCATGTGGCCACATGAGGAACCCCTGGAGACCTTATGGAGAGGCAGCAGATGAAGGCACTGGTACCTGAGCAAGGCTTTAGTAGGCACTTGGGCAAAGCGTGGGATGGAGCCAATTCTGCTCCACAGAAACCTGACAGGGGTTTCATGGGGCCCTGACAGGCTCAGCCAAAAGCTACACTTGCCATTAATTCCAGCTGATAAACTCCAGAGTCGCTGCAGACTGTGCTGGAGACGCAGCCATGGAACAAAGCTGCTTCGGGGGCTTCAAGAGGAGTAATAATGGCAAGAAAAGCAGAAAACAGTTGTAACTGCCAGGAAGTGATAAAGCATCAACATCGAGATGCATCACAGCACAGAGTCAGTTGCTCAATAACTTCTTTGGCATATGCAGCGAGTGGTTCACCCTTAAGAGAGGTGCCAGCCCAGCGCCGTCCCTGATGGGGCTGTCAGCAGCTCCGTCAGCAGCAGGGAGTGTGGGGGCACTGCTGCTCTGGCAGCTCTTGCACGCTGCGCTTTTGGGGTGGGGGCCAGGCTGTGTGGGGGGCTGGGACACCCCGGGGCTGTGTTTGGGGTCAGGGGCCGGGGCCGCTGCAGGGGAGCACCCAGTGCCTGAGCCCATCTGGGTTCTGCACCATCCCTTGGGTCCCAGCTGCACACGGGCTGGGGGGACATTTCCCACTGCCTTTAGTGCAGAACATCTGTGCTTCCAGAGGTTTAGGGATTCACTGGGGGCCTCTGCTGCAGTGTCCTGCTGGGTCAGCACCAGAGCTTGCCCCAGGTGCCTGAAGGGCCGTGGTGTGCTGGGATGCTTCCATGACCTGGCTCTTGGGTTCCAGACCAGCAGGTGGGAGCTCTGCCCTTCAGGGGTGATGCTGACAGATTTCTGCAGTACAGCAGCTTGAGCTTCCAAACAAAACTGAGCCATAGTGGACAGGGAGTGCTACCCCAAAATCCAAATGCCACATCCCTGCCTCTGAGGATGTGGTCTCTGGGAGTTGGCTTTAGCAGCCACTGCTTTGTGTGGTTGTGGCAGAATATTCTCACCATCAGGGCAGGGAGGTAACATCCCTTCCTGCTGCCCTTCAGCACCTCAGGGCAGGGTTATTGTTGCTACACAGGGTGAGGAAAGGCTTCCTTTGGGAAGCTCAGGGAAAGAATCCCTGGGATTTGGGTGGGGGCAAGCAATGCAAATATTTCCTTCATGGCAGATGTTCATATAACTGTTCTGAAATGTGCTTTTTTTCATCTTATGGGATTTCCAATTTCAGAATTAATTCCCCAGTGTGCAGTCTCAGTTGTCAGAAGCTGAGGTAGAAGAAAAACACAGGTAAGATTTCTGATAGAGGAAAAAACCCTACTGACTACTGGAAAACTGACTGCCAGTGCTGCCTAGTCTGCTCGGAGTTAATATTTTTTCACCTTATTTTCTCAGAAATATGACTGTTATTTTTTGCCCTGGTTTCATGAAACCAATTTGCATCTGAGATGCATTTTCTGGGACCTCGGCAGTGATGGGACTGGCATTGCCTCTCTAAACAGAGCACCATATGCTTCCTTGTGTGTGTGTTTGCTGCCTGCAAAACCCTCCCAGATAATCTCCCTGGCTGAGTACATGACAGAGTACCAGAAAGGCGTTAGCACACAAATGCTGACACTCCTACAAAAGGGGAGAAGTGATAAATGCTTTCCTGTGTAGAGAAAAAGATAAGGATGTATTTTGGGAACCAAGCTGACGGTTGCAATACCTGCGAGTATTTTTAAATTGAGATCAGGAATGTAAGGAAAGGTAGATAGAGGCTATCATTAAATCTGCATTGGTTTATTTGAAAAATAAACACTGTATGTTACTTTCAAAGCGTCTCTTATCAGAGATGCAAAGGAATTGCATTGGGGTTTTCAAATGCATCTGAAGATGAAGGGCCTTATTTCCTTCCTTTCACAAGAACTCAGCAAGACTTACTCCCAGATCAAACCGGGGGCTTTTCCTTTTAGAAGTGGAAATTCTTGTTTTTCAGTCAAGCAAATAACCATACAAATTTCAGAGAATACACATTTATCAGCCATGCGGGGAAAACCCACCACATCTGAGAAATGGCTTGGCAAGAAAAGTCTTCCTTTTCAGAAAACCTGCCTGGCTGTGCTGGTCCCCGTTCTTCTGAGGTTTTAGGACTGTCTGTCCTTTGGGGAGTGCTGTGTGGATTTGGTGATGTTTGTCTGGATCTCCTGCCTGCCAACACCGGCTGGAAATGAGATGTAAGTAAACATTTTGATCAGCTTTGGTTTAAAGGGAGCAGCTGCTGCAGGGACGCTCTTCCTGCGGTCCCCGGCCAGGACGGGCACAGCCGCTCCATCCGACACCGAGGGCACAGACCGGGCACGCTTCCCCCGAGCCCCGTCAGGAGTTTCTGTGGGTAACACGAGTGCCAACAGTCCCTGGAGGGGGATCCTGCTTTGCCCATCCCCTGCTGCCTCCCGGCTGCCCGGGAAGGCGAGGGCACGGCTGAGCAGTGCGAGCATTGCTCAAGGCATCAGCGCTGGCGCAGCAAATGATGATAAATTACGGCGTGTGCCCCACGGGGAGGGCTGCACAATGATCATTAACCCTCTGTAAGTCTTGTGCTTCCCGTGGAGGGCTGATGATCGCACTCCAAGCTCCCAGATCAGTCATGGGCTGGGCTGTCAGCAGCAGCAGAGGGGAAAGGCTCCTCACAGGAGGTGTTATTGCTTTGTCAAATCTGCAAAAGGAGGAAACATCGCCTGCGTTTTGGCAGATCACCACGAAGAACAGGTCGCTGTTAATCTCCATGGGCGGCAGGTAGGGCTGCACAGGTGTTGCTGCTCTTCTGGCTGGTCAGTCCTTTGCTAATTATCAAAGCACAGAGATTTCCCTCCCTCGTTCATTCTGCTCAGCTTCTCCCCATCAGGAGCGTTTACCTCTCACAGAGACGCTCCCCGTGCCTGTTAAGAGCAAGGGCCGCAGTTTTACATTTGTAATCCGTGGGCTCTCGATTCCAATTTGCCTCCTGCCGCCGCTCATTACCGCGGGCTGTGTTTACAGGAGCAATCCAAGCTAAAGCTGCCCCCAGCTCTTCCCTCGGAGCCGGCAGCCTCATTCCTAATAATCTGCTTCTGGAGTGGCCACCAGCCCTGCTCCAGGCTGCCCCTGCTCCTGGTGTGCTGTCTGGGGATAGAGGGGCCGTAGAATCACGGAATTGTTTTGGTGGGGAATCCCTCTAACACCACTGAGTCCAACTGTCCCCCGTCACCACCAAGGCCACCATTATTCCATGACCCCGGTGCCACATCCACACTCTGTTAAATCCCTCCAGGGCTGGGGACTCCATCACTGCCCCGGGCAGCTGTGCCAGGGCTGGGCAGCCTTTCTGTGACGGAAATTCTCCTAATGTTGGATTGAAGTCGTCCATCTGTGCATGCCTGGGGGCACTGATGCGATCACCCTGGTAACCTGAGCAGCTTTGCCCAGCACAGGCAGCTCCAATTGCCAGGAAGGCAAACGTCTGTGCTGCACTGCGAGTTCTGGTGGGCAGAGGGAACAGCTGCTGTGTGAGAGCTGAGAACCAAGTGGGAACACCGTTTCGGGATGCTCCAGGGGCTCCTGTGCCTTGATGACAGCGTTTCATCCCCGGCTCCTGCCAGCCCCGTGCGGGCAGCGCTGCCCTGGTGCTCCGCACATCCCCTCACAGCAACGGGGCCATTGATGGGGTTTGTGCTTCTGTAACAGAACATCACAGCTGCCAGGAGAGCAGCAGCCAGGCAAGAACAGTCGTGTTCTCAGAAGCAGACAATTATGGGAGATGATTCTGTTTCCATGAAAAACGGCAGCAGCTTAGCCGGGAGCTGTAAAACTTCTTGAGTTCAGAAGTTGCTTCATTAGTGAATAGCCCAAAACCTCCCTGAGAAGGAAGTAATTTGGGCTTCAGAAGAAGCGTTGAAGTAATTTGAAATAGTTTCATTTTGAAATTAATTTTATTGTAATTTTGGAAGGGTCAAGATGCACAGAATTATCCAAGCACAGTTTTCTTGAAACCAAACACTCTGGAGAGTTTCAACAGGGGTTTTTACAAACAGTCACAACAATCCCACTCTCTGTAAGAACCAGGCATACTAATGAGGCAAAAAATCCCTGAGATAATAGATTGGTCTAACCATAAACTTCCAAATTCCGAGGGTGTGGAGCATAATCTGCCCTGAATGCAGAGGGAGCAGGTAAGTGGCTCTGCTGTGCAGTGCCAGTGTGAGGAGCTGCCCCTGTGCTGTGGCTGTCCCCTGCACGGAGCATCCCTGGAGCTGCCCCTGGAAGAGAACTGCCTGCAAAACCTCCAGCCAGAGCTGGGTGCAGAGGTTTGGGATGCAGGTCTCAGTACTTCTGCTCTCCAGAACGCATGAGACTCTGGAAGCTGAAAAACTGGGAAGGGAGAAGGGTTTTTCTGCTGCCTTAAACCTTTGCAAAGCTTTTCCTCCCTGGGGTGATGGTGAGCAAGCAGCGTTACAAAGCTGGGAGTGCTGTGTGAGGCACAGGCTGCCCAGATGGATCTGTACCCCCTGACACGTCCCTTCCCTGCAGGGAGCTGCCCAGGAGTGACTGTGGGTTCCTGCTACGAGCTGATGGCTCCACCTTTGTGAGCACAGTTCTGTGAGCCCAGCCTGTGGATCCAACCCAAAGCCTCATCCATGTGAGAACAGGCACCCTGCTGGTGTTGGGTTGTGGCAGGAGGATGTTCTGTGTCACCCTGCACTCCATGCCCTGTCCCAGGTGAAGGCCATTCCCCAGGGAGCAGAGATGTCCTTCTCACTGCAGCCTCTCCATGTGGAGCTGCTGTCAAGCAGTGACACGGGGGACAGTGAGGGCCCCACTGATGGCATTTTCTCTCCTAGTTTTGGGTTTCTTACAGCTGCTTTCATGCTCAACTCCTCCTTAAAGCTGACCTTTCTACTCCAGACTCCTCCATCTGTTTTTCTGATGGTGCTTGTCTGATTGTGCTGTTGCTCACTAATGTCAGTGGGAAAAAGAGAAAACTATTGAAGCTCTTCCATGTCTTGCCTGCTTGAAGCTCCTGGAAGCCCCACTCAGTGCATTTTTGTTTTTTATGATGTTACATTAGGGTTGGTTTTTTAGGGAATGAACCCCTTGGTGTCCTCGATTTCACTGTTTTGGTCTCTGGGTCACAGCTCACTGTGCTGCTGTTGAGATGCTGTTGGAAGCCCAGGGAGGCATCTTTGGGAGCATGCAGGGCTCCACTGGGACGTGCTTGGGGATGGGGTGTGTTAAATCTGCCCCTTGGCACAGCCTGCACAGGGCTGCAGCCCCTCAGTCCTTGGAGCATTTATCCAAGGGCAGACAAGAGTCACGGCCGCTTCCTCTCGGCACAAGGACATTTAGGAAGATAATAGGTGGGAAAAATAACAGTTGATCCTGAGGCTGAAACTGGAAGCTGTTTCTGAATATAAATTAGAATGTGACCTCAAACTGTCCTGGTTCCTGTCTGCTTGGCAGCGTCTCTCCTTGCCAGAGTCCAGCTTTTGTTTTTCCTTTGTCCCTCTGTCACTTCCATATTGGAACCCTCTTATTTGTCCTGTGACAAACCTGTGCTTACACGTGCAAGACAATGCAGCCTGTCTGGAAACAGGAGCTCTCCATCCTGCTCTGTGGTGACAGGAGAATCCCATGTTAATCCTGTGGGGCTGGCTCAGGACTTGTTGCTCCTTTCCGTGGGCATGGCTAATCTGTTGCTGTAATGGAGTCCCTGAAATCTCTCCCAAGGCAGAACAATGGAGCTTTTCATGACCAGTAGTGCCAGAATGGGAGATGCCTCTGTCAGCTCTGTGGTGAGGCTGGGCCCTGCTCTGTTTGCTGAGGGCGGCACAAAGGCGGCATCGCCACGGGAGGCTCTGGGCTGGCCTTGCCAATCCTCCTGTCACAGAGAGTGTGGGGAAAGTCTGGGCTGGCATTGCCAATCCCTCGTGCCATGGAGGCTCTGGGCTGGCCTTGCCAATCCTCCTGTCACAGAGAGTGTGGGGAAAGTCTGGGCTGGCATTTCCCTTGTGCCATGGAAGCTCTGGGCTGGCATTGCCAATCCCTCGTGCCATGGAGGCTCTGGGCTGGCATTGTCAATCCTTGTGCCATGGAGGCTCTGGGCTGTTGCCAATCCCTTGTGCCATGGAGGCTCTGGGCTGGCGTTGCCAATCCCTCGTGCCATGGAAGCTCTGGGCTGGTGTTGCTAATCCCTGGTGCCATGGAGGCTCTGGGCTGGCATTGTCAGTGCTCCTCACAGGGTGTGTGGGAGCAGAGCCCGGCTCCCCCCGCTCCTGTCAGGGGGCATCAGCCGGGATTTCTGTGAGCTCCTTGTGCTGCCGCGGTACAAGCAGAGTGTCAGTGCAATCAAACAGTCACCACGGCCCTGCTTAATCAGAGTGTACAGTTTATTTTTCTACATAGTAAATTTGCTATGATCTAGGTCAGTGCTTGCGACGCCAAATTGCCCTTCCAGAGCTGTTTGTTAGGCTTTAAAACCCCCACAAAATCCTGACTTAGAAGGGCTTTCAGACTTCCAGGTTGTAGAGTGGCCCTTGCTGGGTTTTGGCACTGGGCTCTCCAGGGGAAAAGTTTGGACTTCTTTTTTTGGCTTACACTGACTCTCCTTTGCTTTGCCAAGCTCAGAGTACGAAATTTGCTTTTCCCTTCACAATTCCATTAATCATGAACTAGCTTTTGTTTCAAATAAGAGAGATGTGAGGAGAGCTGTGGTCAATAAGCACAGGCCAAAGGAGTAACTAGGAATATTGATTGGGAATGAAGGCCTGATGTAATAAACTGCTGTCTGGAAGGAGGGCTAAATGCACGTGGAGGGCCTGGGTTGCTCTTCCCACAAGCTTTCAGAATGCAGCAAGAAATTACTTTCTTTTTTCTTTTTTTGTTGTTTTGTTTTGTTTTTTGGAATTGAATCACTTTGTGGTAATAAATTACCAAATTTTCTGTCATTGCAATGCTCATCCTCCAAAAGTAGGACCTGGCATTTTTTTCCTCCCTCAGGCTTGGTTCAGAGCACCAGCCTGGTGTACTCATGTGCTGCCGTTTGTCCTCGCCTACTTTCATCCTAATTTGATGTGTCACCATAAAAATGGGGTGAGTGAACAGCTTCAGTTCCTGGCAGCCTGGATTTAACGGGGTTGGTGAGGAAAGCAAGCAGTAAAATTTGTTTCCTTCAGCAAGACTTGGCGTGGCCCCAGGTTTGTCAGGTTGGATTCCTCGGGGCTGTGTCAGATCAGGGGATGCTGTGGGACACTGGGGCAGGGCTGTGGGACACTGGGGCAGGGCTGGGCTGTGGCTGTGGGACACTGGGGCAGGGCTGGGGGAGACTGGGGCAGGGCTGAGGGACACTGGGGCAGGGCTGTGGGACACTGGNAGAGCCTGAATTCCTGGGGTGGTGAGCACCTCTGCTCACACAGCTGCCCTTGCTGGTGGCTGGAAAGGCTCCCGTGGACTCCTCTGCCCCCAGCTCAGCTGTCTGCAAGAGGGAGTTCCCTCTCCTGAGGAGACTGTGGGAGCTGGGCTGGGCTCAGAGAAGACTGAGGGGGGATCCCTTCAATCCATACAAACATCTCCAAGGGCTGGCAGAGGATGGAGCCAGACCCTGCTCAGTGGTGCCAGTGACAGGACAAGGGGCAAGAAACTCAAACACCACAAGTTCCACCTCAACACAAAGAACTCCCTTCCATGGAGGGTGGCAGGCACGGGAGCAGCTGCCCAGGGAGGGCACGGGGTTGTCCCTGTGATGCACTAACAGGTCCTGCAGTCAGCAGTGCTGTCTGCACACCCTGTCCTGGAACAGCTCGTGGCCATTGCCCATGGGACAGTTGCTTATTGTTACTTTTATTCAATTTTCGGTCTGTTTGAGCAATGTTTCCAAAAAGGTGTTGTGGCAGTGAGATACCTACGGCTTCTCTGTTTTTCTGCAAAACCACACAGAACCTTTTTTGCTAATGAGTGTAATGAATAATTAAAACCAAATTGCAGCTCTCAAAGGAGGCAAGAGGAGCAGAGGGAGTGAGCCTCTCTCCTTGCTTCCCTGGCATGGAAGTGCCAGAGCTTCACTGTCCATCTCACTGCTCTTCTGCAGGGAAAGGTTTTAAAGGCTCAGGAGCCATTGGAGACGGGGCACTGGGGGCCTCCATTACTGTTCTGTTCTCAGGGCTGATCTATTATTGCAGCCTCTTGCACTTTGTGCAAACCAATTAAAATGAATAAGCGTACTCTGATCTAATATCCAAGTCACTTTTTGGCACACAATCATTCATCATAAATGTACATAAAACTAGAATTCAATTAATCAGCTCATACAAAGAGCCTGTCTCTCGCCATTTTTTCCTAATACATTTTTTTTCTTTGAATAAAAATGTAATTGTCAGTGCAAAATATCAAACCAGAGCCACATAACAAATAACTATGGATTTGTAATTAAGCCAAATAAAGCCTAAGATGGAGTATAAAAGGCAGAGAGCTAAAATCCAATTAAAACTTATTATGAGAAATACAATGCCAGGATTTTTTTCAGGCGGAGAGCAGCATACCCTGGTCTGTAAGAGAACACTGCTATGGATTTGATAATGAAACCCGAGGCCTGGTTCCGTGAGTGTGGAGCAAACAGCAAATGGCCCGAGGAGACGGGGACAGAGGAGGGAGGCTGGAAGGGCCCGGCCGTTCTCTGCTGCTGTAACCAGAGCCGGCTCTGGCCATGTCCCCCCTCCGAAGGAACAAGGCATCAGTGCTGCTTGCCCGGCTGGGGCTGCTCTGGCTGGGGTTTGTGTTCAGGAGAGCAGAGAGGCTCATCCCGGAGCGTGGCCATCAGTGCAGGACACCCAGAGAGCGACACGAGCGCGGGGCTGGCCGGAGACACCGGCGGGGACGGGGACAAGGTGGCAGCAAACCGAGCCATGAGGAGTTTGATCCCCCAGCCCTCGCTGCCAGCATCCTTCATCCTCCTGCGGTGCCTGGCCCGGGCATTGGGCTGGGGAGGGGTCGGCACCACCGCTGCTGCCTCTGGGAAAGGAGGAACATGAAAAACCTTCGGCATTGTCTGGGACTGACTTCACACACCGGCCTGGCTAATCCTTATTTCTCTAATAGAAATGGTTACAAATATAAATTGGTTGGTGAGGTCATTTTTCTTTCACTTTTTTCTCAGTCAGAAAGCTTTTTAGACGTGGAAAATAAATGTGTGAAGTTAGCCTAGTCTGAAAACAACTGGACTTTGTGCTTAAAATGAAGAAAAAATAGATTAGATTTCTTTTCCCAGAATTCTCATTGTTCCAAAATAACTGTAATTACTCCCTTTTTCTTTTTTATTATTGAGATCTTCCATTGTGTAACACGTAATTCTCTCAACTAGAAGAATATTCCTGGCCTTGTATTTTATTCTGACCCTACCCTTTTTTAAAAATATGATTATAGGTACAACTCCCATGTGCCTACTTTATGTCTTTGTAGCATTAATGGTCTATTGAATAACACCCAACTGCATTGTTTATCCCTTCTATTTTTGCTAACGGCTGTCACTGCTCTTGCAGCTCAGGGTTTCTTCCTCTCTGTCACTCTGCTGTGGCTCAGCCTGGGCAAGGCTGGGATGGAGAACGACACAGAGCTGGGAGCCAACCTCTTCCTTCCCTAAGGTTAATGCTTGCCCTGCCACCTCCATACCTGGGCATCCTTCATTCCCATGGCTCCACATTCCAACGTCCTGGTCCCAGGAGAGGGCTGTGCANCTGGGATGGAGAACGACACAGAGCTGGGAGCCAACCTCTTCCTTCCCTAAGGTTAATGCTTGCCCTGCCACCTCCATACCTGGGCATCCTTCATTCCCATGGCTCCACATTCCAACGTCCTGGCCCCAGGAGCTCTCCAGGCCCAGGCACAGCAGCTCCACCAGCACGAGGGAGCCCCGAGGACACGGGTGGGTGCAACCTGCCCCTTGCTTTCCTTCAGGGGCGAAAACCCAAAGTAGGGTGGAGTGTCCCCCCAAAAATGTCACCCCTAAAATGTCTGTTGTGAAGGCTGGGGAAAGCTGGGGTGTTTTACAGAGGAAAGACCCCTCTTGTTGTCAGTAAACTGGCTTTCAGACGTGTCCACGGCGTTGTGACCAAACCTTGTCAGGAGAACAAGCCGGAGCCCAGGAGGTGCCGCTCCTGTTGCTGCACACGTGGCTGGGAGCAGCTGGGAGCCCGGGCACAGGGGCTGGGCAGGAACAGGCACCCCTGACCCTGGGGCTCGGTTCCTGCAGTCCCAGCTCCAGGGTGCTGCTCCCAGCCGGGCTCAGGGACGGATCAAACAGGACATTCTGCTGCCCTTGGCCTCGCCCGCTCTCCTCCATGTCCTGAGCATCCACCACCCCCGGGCCTCGCCCCTCGGCTGCCCAGAGAAAACCCTGCCCTTGCACTTCGTGTAAGGCAAAAGGCATTCATGGGTTAAGTACTGACAATCTTCTGCAGGCAGAATTGGAGACATTTTCTCAGAACAGCTCTTCTGTTCCTCTGAGTGTCTGAAGTGGTTCTGAGCTCCTGGGGAAGTGCAGCCACTCCTGGTGTGACCCCGGAGCAAACATGAAAGAATGAACAGTCACGGACACACGGACTGCTCCAGCTGGCCCCAGCTGTGAGCAGCTCTTAGGAAAACCTTGATTAGAATTCAGTTATAACATAATCTCTCATTCTCTTCCAGCTTTTATTAACAACACCTGTAGCAGAGCAGTAGGGGAATGAGGTGACTCTTCTCACCAGATGGAGAGGAAGAGACAAAAGGCACCTGAAATCAGAGAGGGAACAAGATCCCAGTTTGTGTGGCTGAATTCGAGATGGGAAGGAGACACCCTCTTCGAGTAATTTGGTATTTTTTCTATTGAAATAAAATACTGAGCAGTCAGCCTAGGAACTGTCAAACATAGTTATTTAACATAAGAGGTAAATAACAAGTATTAAAGTTGTCTGGTGGAGACAGCAGCAAGCAGTAACTCTTGGGTAGAGACCGAATGCCAGCCTTCAGCTATTCGTGCCTTCCAGCCACATGCACTCCTAAATGCCTTCTGCCATCTATTAATTCACTTGCCACCCAGCTCGTGTCTCCGAATCCTGACCCTCATTTAGCAGCTCTAACCTCAGCCCGTTGCCCTGGTAGTTAATAACGTCCCTGTGCAGGTGCTGGTGACGTGTGATCCATCCTGGCTCCGCGGGCTCTTCGTTAACAATTAGCAGCATTAACAACACTCTCGGTATCGTGTCAGCAGCTCGCTCATCACTGTGGGGCTGTGAGGGGCTGTAATTGGAACCATCTGTTTGAAGGTTTCTGTTCTCTCCAGCTTGCTGGAGGAGCTGTCGTCTCCTGCTCTTGCTCAAGCAAAGCTCCTGGAGAAGGATTCCTTCCCAATATCCCATCCATCCCTGCCCTCTGGCAGTGGGAAGTCATTCCCTGTGTCCTGTCCCTCCAGGCCCTTGTCCAAAGTCCCTCTTCATCTCTTCTGGAGACCCTTTGTGCACTGGAAGGGGCTCTGAGGTCTCTCTGGAGCCTTCTCTTTCCCGTGGGAATGCCCCCAGCTCTCCGGCCTGGCTCCATGGTGGAGTGCTTGGTGTCCAGCAGTGACTCCACCGGGCTGAATGCTGGTGACTGCCGTGCTGGGGGTGTGGACAGTCCCCAGCCAGGCCAAGGAGGTGACAGGCAGGTGCCTGTCTGAGGGGTTGTTACGACCATTCCTCCTTCAACTGCTTGCACCGACGGAAACAAAAAGTTGGCTCAGATGGAATCCTTTTCTCAGGTCTCTGCGGGGTGGGGGGAAGCACCCTCCTCCCTCCCCACAGGCACCAAAGGCTTTCTCAGGGGAGTCCCGAGCTGCTCAGGAGTGCCCGTGGGTGGGGAGTGACTGCTGGGGAGCATCGGTGCCCTTGGCACCTTGGGCAGGGCCCCTGGGCTGCTCTGCCCTCCCCTGGGAGAATCACATCAGCCCCAGGCAGCCCCAGAGCCCTGCACCACTGTGCATGGGAGCTGCTTCCCAAATTAGCTGCACATCTTTTTATTAACATGTAAATAAAGCAGCTTCGAATAAACCAAAAATATGAAAATGTCTCTTCATTAGGTTCGGGTTTATGGCATAATTGATTTGGGGAGGTGCAAGGCTCTGATTACCTTCCTGACGCTGAAGGGATCCACAACAATCACACTGATAACAAACCATTAAACATATTCCATTAAATTACTGGTAATTCCGAAAAAGCTCAATATTGCACATGGGTTCATTTAATTTTTATGTAAATTTTATCCCTGATTTTGCAAAGTCCTAATAGTTTAACAGCAGATTAGGCTAAATTATTTTAATTGAATTTTATGTGAATTTTTTTCATTCTGCCTTTAAGGAAACCATTAATAAAGATTTTTCTTTCAGACGTTGTGCACAGAGACAACTGGAGGCTGGTGTCATCTCTTCACTGTGGGCCACCATGCCCACTTGGGTTTGAAATCCAAGTAAATCCAAATGTTACTCATTTCCCACGGGATGCTCAAATCAGGAAGGAAATACTGAGTTTGGAAATAGAGTGAGAGGAGAGCAAAGGAAGCATCAGAGGGTTGTTCCAGAGGGTCAGTACCCTGAGGGTTTGGGCCATTGTTTATCTCCATCAGGTAGATTTTTTCACTGTTGAGATTTGGATCAGGATTCCTCACCTACTGTTTAGGTGACATTTGTCCTGTTTCTCACCGACCACTTGCTTAGAAACAGCACCTAAACTGCACCCGAAGGTTGGCATTGCCAGGATCCACATCCACGGGCTCCCTTCGGGTTCCCCCGTGGCTCCTGGCGGCCCTGGACACCAAACCTGGGCCTTCAGGAGGCAGCAGAGGCGGTGCAGCCCCCGCTGTGACCCTGTGGGGCCACGGCACAGGGACAGGCGGCATCCAGGGTGAGGTGAGTTATCCTCTTTGGTTCTCTGAACTTTGCTTCCCTTCTGATTTTGTCTCTCTTTTTCTGTAGTTACTCTATTAGTACAATATTTTAATGTCTTAACCAAAATAGTGTCAAAGGATTTCTCCTTGGGTATGTGTGCCAACAGTGATCAGGGCTACGTCAGGAACAATTGGAATAAAGGAAGAGTCTCGCTGCTGATGCTCCCCCGTTCACACTGAAGCCGTTTCCGCAGTTATTTCAGCCAACGCTTGGCTGTGGGGTTGGGTTCTGGGGTCCAAGCACACGTGTGGACAGTGCCCGGCTCCACGGCCACGGTGCTGTCCTTGCAGAGCCTGGGAGCGCTGGGTGCTGCTGGGGGCCAGTTCAGGAGCTGCTTGTGCTGGGATTCACCGGTGGGAATCGCACCTGAACCCCTGCTGCGGATCCTCCCTTTTTTGCCTTTTCCTTTGTGCCCTCCTGAGAGGGAGTCCGTGCCCAATTCCTGTCCCAAAGGCAGCTGGGAGTCACTGGGGATGGTGATCTTAAATAATCTCTCTTATCAACCGTGGAATCAGGCATTTGTGTCGGGCTGCAGCTCTGCCAGGGCCTGGGCCACAACTATGACATAGTTCTATAAATGCCTCTGAATTATTCAGTGTAAAAAGGCCCCTGATTATCTTAATTGCCGAATGAGTCAATGCATTGAAGGCACCTGGCATTGGGAGTGACCCGGGCCCTGCCTGGAAGGGGACGGAAGGGCTGAGAGGATGCGGCGCTCCAAAGCCTTGGCCCCGAGGAAAGCTTTGTTGTCTGAGGTTTGTTTCTTTTCAGCATTTCTATTTTGGAGAGTTGTTTGGACACCAGGAGACGGCTATTTTTAGATCCATTTAGAGCGTGTTTTTGTGCGGCTCCTGTTTGCCGGGTGCATTAAGGAGCTTTCCGGGGAAGCCGCGGTGTGGAGGCGCTCCCGGGGGATGCTCCGAGAGCCGGAGAGCGCAGGGCCGGGGCAGGGAGGGGAGAGGCCGGGGCAGGGATGGATGAGCCCGGGGCAGGGATGGATGAGCCCGGGGCAGGGATGGGTGAGCCCGGGGCAGGGATAGGGGAGCCCGGGGCAGGGATGGATGAGCCCGGAGCAGGGATGGGCGAGCCCGGGGCAGGGGATGGGCGAGGCCGGGGCAGGAGATGGATGAACCCGGGGCAGGGGATGGATGAACCCGGAGCAGGGATGGGCGAGCCCGGGGCAGGGGATGGGCGAGGCCGGGGCAGGGATAGGGGAGCCCGGGGCAGGGATGGATGAACCCGGAGCAGGGATGGGCGAGGCCGGGGCAGGGATAGGGGAGCCCGGGGCAGGGATGGATGAACCCGGAGCAGGGATGGGCGAGGCCGGGGCAGGGATAGGGGAGCCCGGGGCAGGGATGGATGAACCCGGAGCAGGGATGGGCGAGGCCGGGGCAGGGATAGGGGAGCCCGGGGCAGGGATGGATGAACCCGGAGCAGGGATGGGCGAGGCCGGGGCAGGGATAGGGGAGCCCGGGGCAGGGATGGATGAACCCGGAGCAGGGATGGGCGAGGCCGGGGCAGGGATAGGGGAGCCCGGGGCAGGGATGGATGAACCCGGAGCAGGGATGGGCGAGGCCGGGGCAGGGATAGGGGAGCCCGGGGCAGGGATGGATGAACCCGGAGCAGGGATGGGCGAGGCCGGGGCAGGGATAGGGGAGCCCGGGGCAGGGATGGATGAACCCGGAGCAGGGATGGGCGAGGCCGGGGCAGGGATAGGGGAGCCCGGGGCAGGGATGGATGAACCCGGAGCAGGGATGGGCGAGGCCGGGGCAGGGATAGGGGAGCCCGGGGCAGGGATGGATGAACCCGGAGCAGGGATGGGCGAGGCCGGGGCAGGGATAGGGGAGCCCGGGGCAGGGATGGATGAACCCGGAGCAGGGATGGGCGAGGCCGGGGCAGGGATAGGGGAGCCCGGGGCAGGGATGGATGAACCCGGAGCAGGGATGGGCGAGGCCGGGGCAGGGATAGGGGAGCCCGGGGCAGGGATGGATGAACCCGGAGCAGGGATGGGCGAGGCCGGGGCAGGGATAGGGGAGCCCGGGGCAGGGATGGATGAACCCGGAGCAGGGATGGGCGAGCCCGGGGGTGCTCAGAGGGTGCTGTCGGTAACGGGGCTGCCCGCCAGCGCAGAGCCCCAGAACCTTCTGCAGCCCCGGTCCCAGAGCTCTGCTGATTCACTGCACATGGGCATCTGTGCTGTGGCTGCTTACGAGGAGCTGGCTGAGGAAAAACCGGTCTGAGGCGCAGGGAGATCATATTTTGAATGTGATGTATGTGCCAGCACAATTCTTGTTTTAAAAGAAAAAAATATGACTTTTGAATGAAGTCACAATAAGCAGAATATTTTCAAATGTTCAAGCCAAATCGAGCTAGAATTTGGTTATTTTTTCCTCAGGGTAGCAAATTCAATTTTAGATGAACCCAAAGCATTAGCTGCATCCTTTTTAATCACAGAGCCTCCTGCAGACGCGGGCTGAGCCCAGCGGGGCAGCTGAAGGTGTTTCACACCCTGCAGAGGGGAGGGACAGGCTCAGCAGTGGAAACCTGAGCAAACACAGCCGCTCCAGGAGGAACGTTTGCCAGATACATTTTTCAAAATAAATGAGAAAATATATAACTAACTTGGCAAAACACAACAAGTTGTGAAGATTACCAGACGGACAGGAGGAAAACTGACTTTCTCCAACAATAATTAAAAAGTAAAATGCGCACACCAAAAGATCCAGGGATTTGGGAGCATGATGAATGTGGAAATTAATGGGTTTTGGGCTAGGCTTTGCCTTTTCCTGCCTGAGAAGCATCAGTATGGAAAGCTGTGAGTCTGTGGCAGCCTGTGCTGAATGCTAAGTCCTGGTACCTGGGGGATTGGCAGGGGCTGGATGTTCCCCGGAATGAGGAGGGGTCACAGAAATGTGTCAGGAGGGAGTTCAGCTCCTGCCTGGTTGGAGTGTGACATTTAGCTGGCTCTTGCATTTGCTGGGCTTTTTGTTGCAAGCTTCTTTTGTTGTTTTTTTTTTCCTTTGGCTTTTCAGTAATTTTTTAAAGTGCTAATTAGAGAATTAGGAACACTCACCTCCCACACATCAATTTGTCATGTTCTGCTTTGCCACAGTAATTCCAATAAAGGATTCTGTAATCTCCCTGCGATGCAGAATCGGTTTAACACAGACACACCTAAAGCACAAACGTGTTATTTCATTACAAAGACACGACTGGAAACGCGAAACCACAACAAAGTCGTGCACAAGAGCTTGTTTACAGATGGAAACGCCTTCCTGCGGCTGTAATGAAATGGGCATTTTTCTTGGAAAGGGTTAATTTTTGTGCCTGGCAGTCCGGGCTGCCCCGGGCCGAGGCTCTGCTGCCTCAGTGCCAGAGGTTTGCTGGGTTCTAAATCTGTGTCCATTCACTCTGGGAGGAATTCCTGCAGCTCCAGGTGAAGGCAGCTTGTCTGTGAGATGGGAGCACAACAGGCACGGAGGGAGGGGGCAGAGGCACGAATGGGCTTCACCATTTGCTCTGTCTTCCTGTTCTGTGTCAGACTTTTAATATAATTTAATTTTGCCATTAGTTTCTAAAACCTGTCGTGTCTGAAATCCCACATATTAAGAAGGCCTGTTTAATGATGATATATCCAATCTCTTCTCCCGTTGTGATATTAATTCTTGAGAATAAAAATTAAAAAGAAGCAGTGAATGTTATTTCAGTAAATTTACTGGAAGCAATTAAACTACAAATACTTTTTTTATGACTGCAGAATACAGCCAGTATTAGGAAACATAATTTTTTCCCTCGGTTGACTATATTTTCCCCTTCAAGCAGAGGTTGAATCTATCTATAGAAATGATGGTCTTTTTCAGAATTTTTTCCTCATCTAATTGAGTATTTCTTTTGTACTTGTACCTTACACAATGTTAAATTCCATCCTCTGAGCCTGAAAATCTTCTGTAGGTGTGAAGGTCATTAATTTTAATTCAATGGAACTTTTTTGCACTTGCTGGAAAATGAGGATAAGTCTCAATGAGTTTCATTAAATAAACAGAGCAAATTAAAATTTGTAATACAGCCCAGACCAGATGAGAATCATCTCATGGAATGCCAGTGAATGGGCAAGCGGGACCAGCCCGGGAGGGAGGGAGGGATGGTTGGTGCAGAGCCACAGAAACTCCTGGTGACAGAGCAGCTCCTCGGGAGAGACCTGGAGCTGCTGGGGCCCCTCTGGAGCCGGGCTGGGGGAGCTGGGCAGAGGAGGAGGCTCTAAAGGGGCTCCAGGAGAGCTGGAGAGGGACCGGGGACAGGAGGGACAGGACACAGGGAATGGCTCCCAGTGCCAGAGGGCAGGGTTGGGTGGGGTGCTGGGAACCAGGAATTGTTCCCGGGGAGGGTGGGCCGGCCCGGGCACAGGGTGCCCACAGAAGCTGCAAAGCTCCAGCAGGTTTATTCCCGAGGTTTGAACCGTTTCCCTTCAGAGCAGCACACGCTGTTTCCTTTCCAGATGCTGGGCTGGGTTTTATGGATCAGCGACTCCTTCCCTGCCGCTGCTCGGGAGGCGGGGATGCTGG
>VYXF01003984.1:38082-57110 GCA_013397295.1 Polioptila caerulea | reverse complement strand
GCCCGTGTGTGCCAGGCACGGTGGGCTCAGGATCGCCCTGTGCAGTGGCCCTGAGCCCCCTCTGAGTGCCAGGCAGGGTGGGCTCAGCATTGCCCTGTGCAGTGGCCCCGAGCCCAGCCCGTGTGTGCCGGGCAGGGTGGGCTCAGGATCGCCCTGTGCTGGTGGCCCTGAGCCCCCTCGGTGTGTGCCGGGCAGGGTGGGCTCAGCATTGCCCTGTGCAGTGGCCCTGAGCCCCCTCTGTGTGCCGGGCAGGGTGGGCTCAGGATCGCCCTGTGCAGTGGCCCCGAGCCCAGCCCGTGTGTGCCGGGCAGGGTGGGCTCAGGATCGCCCTGTGCTGGTGGCCCTGAGCCCCCTCGGTGTGCCGGGCAGGGTGGGCTCAGGATCGCCCTGTGCAGTGGCCCTGAGCCCCCTCTGTGTGCCGGGCAGGGGGGGCTCAGGATCGCCCTGTGCAGTGGCCCCGAGCCCAGCCCCGTTTGCGGCGCTGCCATCGGCGGGGCTGCCGGGCTGCGCGGCTCGGCACGGAGCAGATAAACATCTTAAAAGCGAATTGTAATCGGGATTCTGAGCAGGGCGAGATGAGAATTAGCCGCCTGTCTAGTGCTTTTCTGTTTATCTCCAAATGTCAGCACTCGGCACTGCAAGTTTTGATAGGAAGGCATCTGCTGCTCCCGGCTGCGGAATTAGTGAAGGAGAGAATGAGGGTGCGGGGAGGGAGAGGGCTAATTGAATCCTCTGCAGAGCCAGCAGTGCCCACGGCAGCTCCAAGGAACACGCAGGGGGGCTGAGGCCGGCCCGAAGGACTCCTGCCCCTCAGAAAGCCCCGCAGTGCCCAGCTCGGGGCACGGGGCTGGGCACGGGCTGGGCACGGGCTGGGCACGGGCTGGGCACGGGCTGGGCACGGGGCTGGGCACGCGGCTGGGCACGGGATCTCCCACACCTGAACTCGGGCCAGGCCCCCTCATGGGCTGAGGACACGAGCTCAGATCCACCCTGTGGCCCTGAGCTCCAAGCTGCCCTCTGGAATATCAGCCACAAGTGGCTGCTGGAGCAGGAGGGTTCTGTTCCTCACTGATTCTCCTGTGGCCTTTGCCATGCCTCTCCCTGGCAATGACAGATTTCCACAGCTTCTGGGGGAGGTTCGAGGGATGTCAGCAGCTTCACAAGCTTCCAAAAATGTGAAGTCGCAATTTCACGAGGTCCCTCTGATACTCTGGGGAAAGTTTTTGTTCAGTGTATTTGTGCTCCCCTGGCAGGTGCTCAGTCAGGGGTGGGTGTTGGGTCTCTGATGGTTGAGCTGGTGTTGGGCAGTGTGCTGCAGGCCCTGGCTGTGCTGGGAGCTGTGGCTGTCCCCCTACAGACCCCACAGCCCCATGGGGACCTGGCCCTGGCTGTGCCAGCATGAGCAGCTCCAGACCTGCTCCCCCAGAGCTTTTCACAGCATTTGGTGGCTGTTCTCACACACACAAACCTCATTCCTCTCCCTGTGGTTTTCAATCCCCACTCCCAGTGGGCTGTTTTATTTTTAATGCCTGTACGAGGCTGGAACTTTCTCCCAGGCTCTGCGATCCCCAGTACCACCTCAGTGGTGCTATTTTTACCAGGAGCTGGGAAATGCCAGCACAGCACTGAAAATTTTATCATGCCAACTGTGCAGCTGCATCTTCTCAGATCTTTATTGCGTCACTGGGCTCCGGCTTGGGCCCTTCTTTGCTGGCTCTGTATTCCATTATTTACAACACACATTTTCTGACCCAAAATCAGCCTCTCGGCTCTCTCCAATCACCAAAGTGCCCTGAGCCCCACTGGAGGGGGGCAGGTGACACCCAGGCTGGGAGATGTGTCCCCTCGCCGTGCTGGTGGAGCCTGCAGTGAGGGGCACACCCGAGGGTTCCATCCCCGTGCTGAGCAGCCCCTAAAACAGCTCAGGGGCACCTCTGGTGCCACCTGTGCACAGCACTGGGGGTCTGGCCCTGGAGCCCTGGGCTGTGCCCGTTTTGGAGCCCCACAGCTCTGGGCAGAGCCTGCTGGTGGCTGTCCCTGTCCCACCTCCCACCATCTGTTCCAGAATTATCTGTTCTCTCCTTGTCTGCCCATTGCTCATGCTGCGGGTGTGCAGTGCTGTGTTCAGCACTCCCTGGGGACTGCTCCTGCTCCTTCCACCTTCCTCTCACCTTCTTTAGTCCCAATATTTCCATCTTGGCAGCAAAAAATAGAAAGAACAAATAGAAAGCAACTTTTTCCTGTAAAATCTCTTCAGCAGCCTCTGGCACGAGCTGCAAACGTGCCAGGAAGAGCACGTTTGTGTGATGGTGCAGTGAGGGGTGGGGAGCAGAGGGGGCTGTTCCGGCTGCTCGGGAGGTGGAAGCTGAGAGCAAACTCCAGCTAAGGGTGCCCCTGCAATTTCCCAGAGAAACAGAGAGCTTTGGGTTGGAAAGGCCATGGGGAAGTCCTTGCAGTCTAAATGGAGAGGAAATATTAGGCCTTCCTCACACAAATGGGTTTGTAAGATACTGATGACCTCATAAAGATACATTTCAGAAGGCAGTTGCCTTTAAAGTCAGTATTCACCTGTTCTCCTGCCAGGGCAGCTACCTCTGGTGTCTCCAAGCTCAGTTTGTTGGAATGTTTGGGGCAGGGAGGGGGCACTGAGCACGTTTGACGTTGTTCCTTCCGTTCTCCATCTCTCCTGCTCCTCGCACAGCATCCCAAGGCAGAGCTGCTCCCTGGGCTCTGCTGGGGCTGGGGGGACCCTTCCCGAGGAGTGCTGAGCCCTGCAGGGTGGGACAGACCTCGGGGAGCTCTTTAATCGGGTGATGGGATGTAAATCTGACAGAGGAGTTGGTGAGGAATTGAATTCTGTGTGCGTGTGCAACCTGCAGAACGTTCCTGTCACGAGGCTGATTTATTACAGAGCTCTCTCAGTGCAGAGAGTCCCAAACAGCAGGGATGAGGGGCTGCCGGGTTCTCCTGGGTGTATCAGAGCAGGATCCATGTCCAACAACCAATTAATGTCAGGGAAAACTGCACGAGAGGGGAACGGAGGGGAAGAGTTTGGGGAGGTTTTTTTAAGAAATAAGACTAACAGCAGTCTTTGCCAAAATTAAGGGGAGTAAATGAAAAGGTCAGGATTAAAAGCTGTGTTTTGGAAATGTTTACAGCAGGATTTTCTCACCCAGGAGAACAAAACAAACTCTGTGGTGTTCTCATCTCTGTGCAGTGGGTGGGAGAGCTGTGGTCCCATCCTGCCTGGGGGAAGAGCAGCAAAGGAGAGAACAGTTCCCAAAAAACCCCTCTGGGTCTTTCCTTGGAGGGCTGGGAGGGAGCTCCAGGGGCTGCCCTGCCCACGGTGTGGGATTGGATCCCCCCTGCCCCAGCAGGAGCTGTGCTCACCTTTACCTGTCCCAGTGGGGTCCCCTGGGCGTGCCTCCCTCTGCTGACCCGGGCTTTGATCCTGACTGCAATTAAACAGCAGCATCCTCAGGGTAATTAATAAACACCAGCTTCCTCAGGGTAATTAATAAACACCAGCCTCCTCAGGGCCATTACTGCCCCGAGGTTTGGATAACCTGGAGGGTGATCGCCCACCGAGGGCCTGGCCTCCCCTGGGCAGAGCAGCTGGGATGAGACACAGGGGGAGAGAATCCACGGGGCTCTGTGAGCCTGTGGGCTCTCACTGCCATGGGGGAGCAGCAGCACCATAAGCTCACATCCCATTCACATCCCTTTCACGTCCCTTTCCCATCCCTTTCCCGTCCCTTTCACCTCCCTTTCACCTCCCTTTCACCTCCCATTCACATCCCTTTCCCATCCCTTTCACATCCCTTTCCTTTCCCCATGGCAGCAGCAGGAAAGGATGAGAGAACAGGAAAAACCTGGATGCTGATCTCCTGCCCCTTGCCTTTAGATATATGTTTCAGAAATAATTTACTTCTGTACAAACCCTGGGTTTTATACCTTTTTATTAAACAAAACCTGCAAATAAGTTTCAGCTGCTTTCCTGCCTTGCCTAATCCCCGTGTTTTGGTTCAGATAAATCCTGGATAATTAGCTGCAGCTCGGGCAGCCTGGGGAGCCTGATGGGAATGGAGTGAAACCTCTCCTCCAGCAGCAGCGGCTGTGGGGCTGGGCTCTGCCCCCTTAGCCCTGTGTTAGTTTGGGTTTGTGAGGCAGGGCGGGGAGAGCTGGGCCAGGGCCGTTCATTGGCTCAGGCCTGGCCTGTGAAATACATTTTGAACAGATTTTTAATTGAACTCCATGGTTATTCATCTTCTGTGCTGCATTATCTCCTTTTTGTTTTAAATCATTTGTGCTTAAACTGACATTTTATCTGTAAACTGAATATTTAGCACAGAGTTCATGGGTTTTCGTTGCAAATCACAGCAGCAAGATGTCAATCATCTGCTAATTAATTCAACAGTGAATTACATGAAACATTAACAGGGCTGGGTTGGAGGGCCCTTAACACCCATCCCACCATCCCACCATGCCGTTATCCCACCATCCCACCCTGCCAGGGACCCGGGCAGGGGCAGGGACACTTCCCCAGCCCTGGCCCATCCAGCCTGGCCTCCTGCCTCAGCCGTGGGCACAGCTGAGCTCTCCCAGCACCTGCAGGGCTGCCTGGGCTGGCCACAGGCGTCCCAAAGTTTGCTCCTCTTGCTGGGCTCTGCCGTGGCTGGACTGTCCTTCCCCCCTTCCCCAGTGATGGCAGACCTGACGGAAGAAAGTCAAAGAGAAGAGAAATTGGCACAACTGGTTCAGGACTGCCCTGATCCAAGCACACATCAAAGCTTCCAGGCATCAAACCAGCCTGGTCCAGGGTTCATCAGAACATTTCCACTTCAAACTAAGCAAGCTTAATCTTTTCCAAGGAAATTCTGTCTCATCTAGATATATACACATATATAAAAGAAAAGAGGAAAGAAGCCCTTGAGAATCAAATGTGTCATCTCTTGTTTGTGGAGCAGGAAGGATCATGTTGCTCTTCACTGGGGCAGGTTTCTGTAACCCCAAACTCTCTGTGAGGAACATCTGCCTCTCCACAGCTCCTGACTCCCCCTGAACATTCCTGAGTTCTGCATTAATGCTGTCTGTGAGTACCATGGATTTTACTTACTCTCTGCCCAAGAAGGGTTAAACCATTCTGTGCCTTAGTTTCAGCTCTGATTAAGTTGAAAACGAAGAGTTCCAGAAAAAATTAATTTCTTGGTAAGGAAAGGGACTGTGTGAGAGAGCCCTGTGGGCTCAGGTGGTGTTTAATTCCCCTGTGCAGTCACTGTGGGTGTGAGAGCTCAGGCTTCAGGAAGGAAAAAGGGAAATCTATTACAATAAGAACATGGCAGAGCTGCTGATAGCATTATCAGAGGGATGGAACTTTTGCAAAAGCTGTTTAGCCCTTGCCTTCCTTTTCCCAAAAGTGAAAATGGATCATGAGAGAGGACAATGCCTACACTCTCTGGTAGCCTTTGATTTGGTTTCTCTGCCATGGTGTCCATGATTTCTGCCTGACTGAGGGTTCAGGGAATAAACTCAGCAGTACCTGGAGCACGAGTGGAACCCAGGTTGTTTCACCTGTGTCTGGCTCTGTGTGTTCAGGGGGGCTGGGAGCCACTCCCCTGCTGTGAGCTGCTCCATCCCTGCCTTTCATGCAGCCTCTTTGTGCCTCCACCTTTCTAGAGGTCTGGACTGGGCACTTTCAGAAGAGAACTTGAAGAAATGATGTCGATAATTTGGTTTGTTCAGCTGGAGCAGGGGAGCCTGAGGTCAGAGCACACCTGGGGCTGCAGCTCCGATCTCTGCTCTGGGACAGCACCCAGGGAAGGGCTGGAGCTGTGCCAGGGAGGTTTGGGTTGGATTTTGGGAATGGTTCTTCCCTCAGAGGGTGCTGGGCTCTGCCCAGGCTCCCCAGGGAAAGGGCACGGCCCCGGGGCTGCCAGAGCTCCAAGGGATGCCCAGGCTGGGATTTTTGGGGGTCTGTGCAGGGCCAGGAGCTGCACTGGGTGATCCTGGGGGTCCCTGCCAGCCCAGGAGATCCTGTGTAAACACTGCTGAGCATGGTGGAGGTGCTGGATTAACAGCTGGACTTTGACAGTCTGGGAGTCTTTTCCATCCGTGGTTCTCTGTTGGTTGTGCTGAGGAATGTGGGATTTTCTTGTGTAGTGACTGTAAGCACACAGCTTGTGTGTCCTCAGGTATTTGTCAGGATTTCTGGGGGCTCACATGAAAATGGTACCATTTTTCCCTTTCCAATGTGCTCCCATCTGATGATTCTGCCACGGTGTTTTCTCAGCAATCCAGGAACAGCAGTGGGGAGGAGGGGATGCAAAATCTTCAAAACGAAGCTGAACAAAAAGTGAATGCATTCCAGCAATAATTGCTTTCTGTACGCAGAGATAAGCTGCCAAAATAACAAGACTGTCATTTGAAATGCTGGCTTCCCTCCTACGAGGGACTGTTGGGCTAATCCTCAGCTGGAGTAAGGAATAATGGAATTCCTCGGGAGTAGCAGCGCTGTGGCACCTCCCAGCAGCTGAACAGGGGCACAGCCAAAGCCGTGGGGCAGGTTTCTGCAGCGCCCCAAAGCACCTGGGGCTTTGGCACAAAGCCTGAAAACCTCCCCCCTGAGGACACAGCAGTTTATGCAACCTCCACATGGCCGATTTTTCAAAAGAAAGTGGAGAGAAGCTGGTTTGTGGCTGCCGAGGCTGTGGTGGGGGATTGGCTGGGCACAGGTGAGCAGGGGAGCAAAGCAGGAATGGATGCACTCAGCTCTGTGCATGCAGTGCTCCCAGGGATGGGAGGGAACTGGGGGAACTGGGGGAACTGGGCTTTCTAACCCGGAGAGGGGAGAGCTTCCAGGGATCTGGGACTGAGGAGAGCCCAAGGAGGACAAAGCCAAGCAGTGACTCTGAGGCACAGGGGGAAGGAGGGATGGAAACCCTTCGGTGGAAGAGGAGAGGTTCTGGAGGAGCAGACCTGGGCTGTGATGCTGGCCCGGGGGTCTCTGCTCCCAGGGCTCTCGAGTGCCCCAAGCACAGCCAGAACTCGGGGTCACCTCCAGCAGGCTGGGCTGAGGCTTCCCAAGGTCCCCACCAGCCCCAGGGGCTCTGTGGCTGTCCTGCCCACCAGAGGAGATGGAAGTCAGGACAAATCTTTCCATCAGCCCCGTGCCAAGCTCATGGCCTGTTCTCCTCTCCAGTGTCCATGGAAATTCTCTGTGTTCCCTGAGATGTGGGGCAGGGCCAGGAGCCTGACACAGGAGGTTAAATGTGACATTGTGTGATGTCCTCAATATCCAAGGCTGCCCCAGAGTTTTCACCTACCAAACTCGGTGTGTTCAGTGTGAAAATGGCTGGTTTCCATGTGCTTTGGAGGGAAGAGCACATCCTCTCTCCCAGGCATAACTTTTCCATTGGGAAGGGCTCCCCTGACTTCTGAACTCAGACAAGCTTGGTGCCTGGCTTCCAGGGAGTTCCAAAGACCTGGAACTCTAAGGAAGGGCTGTTATGTTTTGATGATCATTCAGCTCCTCTTAGATCAGGCACTGAACTCCCAAGGATCCTCATCTGTGCAAATAATGCTCCTGTGTTTTGAAGCACACTTGTGCCTGGGAATGCTCCATCCCTGGGCAGGCCCCTCCAGGAACAGACGCCCAGAGCTCAGGCTGGCATTGCCCAGGTTGTCAGGGACACAAAAATGCCAGTGTTGTTTAAATTATTTTTAAAAATGCTCAGTGTAATGCACAGGATGGGAGTGAGTAGGGTTTTTTCCTAACACACAAATCCTCTGCATAAAAATGAGTTGGAAATACCCAGCGATGCGTGGAGCAGAAATAAAGAGGACTCGTGTTTTGCTGCCCTGCTTTCATCCATCTCCCTCAGTAATTGAATGCACCATTCCCAGAGGAGAGAGGAGCAGCTCACCTGCTGCAGCTCCTGCATTAATTGGCACAAATATTGAGAGTACCTTGGGAAAAGACATTTGGGGTGGGGTTGGTTCTGGTCAGAAATAAATGAGGGAAGAATTGCAAATCCCCGGTGCTGAAAGGTGTGGAAGCCTGAAGGCAAAGGCTGTGACTGTCCCAGGACAGGGACAGCTTTTACCTGCCAGGCACCTGGGGATGATTTCTGGGGGGATGTGTGCTCCTGCTCCCCCTGCCAGGGACGGGAAAAGGCACAGAGGGGTTTGCAGTCCTGGGGGCTGATCCTTCTCCATCCTTCCCAGTTGTAAAAAGGCTGCTGAGCCTCCTGGCTTTGCCATGCAGCCTCTTACCCCCTTTGAATGTTTTCACTTTAAGGAAAGCAGAATTTCCCGGTGTTCTCACACAGCAAAGTTTTCTCTGGTGTGTTCTTTTGACGTGGCTTTTGCTGGTGGAAATCTCTGACCTTGGTTTGTAGCCAGGGGAGCCCAGTGAACCCAGAACTGTCAGAGAATTTGTATGGGATGGGAACTGTGCTTTGGAATTGAGAGCAGTGCTCACAAGTTTATCGAGAGGAAATGGCCCCAGGCTACATCAGGGCAGGCCCAGGTTGGACATCGGGAGGAATTTCTCCATGGAAAGGTGCTCAGGCCTTGGCAGGGGCTGCCCAGGGAGGTTGGGAGTGCCCATCCCTGGAGGTGGCACCTGGAGGTGGCACCTGGAGGTGGCACTCAGTGCTCTGGGCTGGGGACAGGATGGGGACGGGGCACAGCTGGCACTGGATGGGCTGGGAGGGCTTTTCCAGCCTTAAATCATCTGTGATTCTGGCCTTTCTCCCGGGAAAAGGAACCCCAGCAGGATGCTGTGCTCGGGCTGCAGGGAGCAGGGGGGTCACACCCGGTGGGGCTCGGCAGTGGGAGAGTCCTGGGGAGAGCCAGGAGCAGGGATTTTCTGGGCTGGAATTTCCCCCTTTGCTGGGGAGAGCCAGGAGCAGGGATTTTCTGAGCTGGGCACTGGTGGATTTGGAATTTCCCCCTTTGCTGGGGCAGCCCTGCTGTGCCCCAGGCTCTGTGCCTGGCTGAGGGGGGCTTGGCACTGCCAGAACTCCCCTGCTCTGCTCCAGGGCTGCTCCCTGTAACCTATCAACGTTCCTAATGAACATGGTGCTAATATTAATTTGTTCAGAAATTCTAACTCCAGGAGGGCAATGAAAAGGCAATTATGGAACTCGCAGATCCAGATTCCCACCCCAGAATCTCATTTCTGTGGTGGATTGCAGCCATGGAGCTGTGATTATGGTGAGAGAATATGAAATAAATCCGATCCAGGGTGTGCAACTGCAGCTCCTGGAAGTGCTGCTGAGGAATTTCAGTGAATTGCTCTGCAAAATCCTGTGGTGATTTTTACCAGCTTTTATTTTGCTGATTGGTGTGAGGGTGGAACAGGAGGGGTTCATGTGCACTGGTGATTCCAGGAATATTTGTGATCTTTGTAAAATACTGAATTGAATGTCACTGAAAATCTGCTGTTTGTGCAAACATTGTAATGACCTAATCCTGCAAACTAAGCTTGATTCAAATCTGGTCTAATGTGCAGATTTTTGGATGCTGCTTAATTATTAGTTACTAAAATGTTTTTTAGTTTAATTTCATTAATGTTTATAGAATATTTGCATATAATGTGCTACAACAGAAAGCAAGTTCTTACACTGCATAAAAAAATGCAGAACTTGATACTTTGGTTAATTTTATGATTTTTACAAAACCCCACAATGTGACACCTGGCAGCTGGGGGTCTGGAACATGGTCTTTAACAAAGGGATTTATAACTCCCCCAGTGTTTAGATCTTTCTTGTAGCTGTGCTTCAGCAGTTCTTGGTGGGGTAATCAATAGAAGAGAGAAACTAAGCGCAGAAAAACGCAGCTCTGATTTTGTGACAGACTTTGTTTTTCTCTTTCCAACAGAGTAGGTCTGCTCATGGGTAGAGTAAACTTGCTTTTTCTGGCATTCCAAGCTGAGGGGGACCTTGTGAGGCTCCAGCTTTGCCTGGGGAACCTGAGGGACCCCAACCTGCCCCGAGACACCTGGGGAAGGTGAGGGCTCGTGTTTAACTTCACGGGCAGCCCCATGGGCTTGTTCCACTCAGGAAATCCCAAATGCTGCTGCCAGCAGCCAGCACCACCTTTTTATTTCTGCTTGGTGGGAAGTAAAAATGATTTTGTACTGAATTGGCACAAAAATGAATCTCCAAGTATTAAAAAGTTGCTTAAATCAGAGGCTGAGAGATGTTTTATTGGTTTGTTTATAGTCCAAGCCCGCAAAGGAGGCTGAAGGCAAACGGAGCAGAATTCAGGCAATGAGCTGCTTGGCAGCAGCAGCTGGACAAAAAGACACAAATTTTGGAGAGTTTTAAATACCAGGAAGTGGAGTTGGTTACCTTTGAGGGTGAGCTCCATCTCAGCACTGGGCTGCAGGGATTTTGGGATTTTGGGGGTGCTGCCCAGCCCCGTGCCCCAGGAGGAGGAGCAGGCACAGCCAAAGCCCAGCACTGCCCAGGGGGCTCTGGATTCCCCTGCCCACGGTGGGTGCAGGGGCTCTGCCAGCATCCCCCTCCCATCCCACACAGCTCCTGGGGGCACGGGGGAGCCTGAGCGTGCCTGATCTCGCTCTGTGTGAGAAGTTTTGCTAATTATGGATGTTCACAGTAAGCTGAGGGCGGCTGTCACTTATTTACTGGTTTGAAGATGCGTTTTGGAGGCCCTGAGAGAAAACTGAGTGCTCTGAGGAGCTGCAGCCCCACTCTCAGTAATAGGATTTGAAAGTCATCCATTGTGGGCACTGAGTGTGCCAGTGGCTCCTTCCTCTGCTTCAGCTTCCTGCATGTGCCACCAGCATGAAAAAATGATGGCCAAGTGATTAAATATCCCTTTGATGAAGCTGGGGCCAGCAGCTCTGGAGTAAGCGTGTGTTGATCTGAGCACGCTCTTGTGCTTCCTGCAGTGAATTAGGTGCTATTTTCTGGTTGTCTTTGATTTTAATAATGCTTAGTCAAATATTAAGCAGACTGTTAACTGGGGAATAGCATAAGGAGTTTAATCTTGTCAGATCACTTCTGGAGAGAGCCAAGTATTTGTGGACTTTATGGTTCTTGCATAATTTATTATAAATTCATATTTTATGTATCTGCCTCTTACACGGGTTCATCTCCAGTAGAACCCATTCTAGGAGGGATCGATGGAGGGATGAATGATGGATGATGGATGGATGGATGGATGGATGGATGGATGGATGGATGGATGGATGGATGATGGATGGATGGATGGATGGATGGATGATGGATGGATGGATGGATAAAGGATGGATGGATGGATGGATGGATGGATGGATGGATGGATGGATGGATGGATGGATGGATAAAGAATGGATGGATAAAGGATGGATGGATGGATGGATGGATGGATGATGGATGGATGGATAAAGGACGGACAGACGGACGGATGGATGGATCCATGGATGGATGGATGACTCCAGGGGTGAGACACAGAAGTGCAGCCCAGCCATTGATCTCCCAGCAGCAGCTGCCCCCAGCCCTGCAGAGCCCTGCCCAGGGCTGTGCTGGTGGCCTGGCAGCTGAGGTCCCCCCGCAGCCCCTCTGCCCCTTACCTGGCCAGGGCAGCTGCTGCTTTCACTGAGGTGCCAAAAGCTCCTCACCCCTGTTACAGTGAAATGTGACCCTGCTGATCCTGCAGGCACCTTCCTGCACCTGTCACCTCTGCCCCAGCAGCCACAGCCCCGTGCTGGGTAAAGCCCAGGTGGGGTCACACCCCTTGTGCTTGACAGACCCGCTGTGTCCCAGATCCCCCAGTCTGACTCACATGGGCTCGGATTAGGAGCTGTCAGGCAGAAGTCCTCTGCTCCCAGAGGTTCCAGGTAGGCAAACCTGTCTCCTCGTGTCTCTCTGCATTTTAAATACCAGCAAATTGGAGAAATGCAGCAAAATCCAATCAACTTAATCAGGGTTATCAAAGGCTGGGATTGGAAATCACAACCCAAATTTCCGCAAAGCAGAGGAGCCACAGCTGCTCTGAAAACCATCTCACAGTGGGTTTAGACCTTTCAAGCCAAAATTCTTTCTCCTCATGAAATGTCATTATTGCTGAAGTGGCACTCCAGTTTTCAAAGGCCGTGTCAGTAACTGGTGCTGGCACGGACACTGGCAGGGTGAGCACCCACCCAGGGACAGTGGCACCCCCGTCAGTCTCACAGGGAGGGCTCTTGTCCCCTGTCACCTCCCCGAGGGGCTCTCTCCTCCTGCCTGCAGAGACCCCAGGCTGGGGCTGGGGGTGCCCTGGGCACGCTCTGGCAGGGCACAGGGAGCAGTGAGGACAATCTGTGCCCAGGGAGCAAAGTCTGAGCACACATGTCCTTGCCAAACTGGAGCATATGGTCAGCAGTGGGTACCTAATTAAATCCTCAGGGAAACTTCTGTGTGACCCAGGAATCCGAGCATGATAATCCCACAGAGAGCAAAGCTACTGTCCCTCACCTGCTGCTTCTAACACTGCCCAGGTCAGACGACCTTGAGAGGAGAAGCTGACCCATCCCTTGCCCGTTCTGGGTCACACCTGATCCCCCAGACCGGGGTTTGCCTCCCTGCTGTGTGTTCCTCCAGCCTGGGCTCTGACCCCTCACGCCTGCATCATTGGCTGTGTGGTAGAGGGCTTGTTTTTATACAACAAACCAAAAAGTGCATTTTTAAACTGCTTTTTATAGAAAGAAATGCTTAGAGTTATGTCTGTCAAATCACCAAAGAAATATTTCTGTTGGCTTAAAATCCTGCTGCTACTTCCATTGCATTCTTATCAGGAAGAGCTGGAGCCTCTGCAGGGAAAGCAATCTTTAATCCATCCGTGCTGCCTGCCAGCCTTGCTCTGAGAGGGCCACTGCGAATTGGCTTTGTTTTCCCAAACTATGGGACCACGTGCAAATTCTGCCAAATTAAGCTTATCTGAAATGTCGCCAGCATCCCGATTCCAGATATGTTCTTTTAACGGGATCTTGCTGGCGGGATTGCCTTTGACTGCATTTGCAAAGCTCCTTCCTTGGTGCTTCAAACCGAGCTGTGCCTGTTCCTGTCCGAGGCTGGGGCAGAGCAAGGAGGGGCTTTCCATGCGGGAATGTCTCCGAGGCTGTGGGTGTGAACAGTCTGGGCTGTACCTGCAGGGACACTGTGGAAAACAGGACCTGGCTGGAGAGAGGCTGCAGAAACGAGCCTGGGTTGGCCAGGTGAGCCCTGAGGATCACCTCGGCCCTTGGCAAAAGCAGAGGAGTGTTCGGGCACGAGCCCTGCCCTCGGGGCTGCACTGGGAGCAGGGAGCCCGCGGGAAAGCCCCCACTGAGCCCGTGGCTCCTTTTGAGGTCTTCAGTACCTCGGTGTGCGATACCCTCGCTAATGACACCGGATTAGGGAAGTACCTGAGCAGGAATTCGTGCTGCTGATGGGTAATTGCTCTCCAGCCGCAGCAGTTCCTTCCTCATCCTTATTTGTGCCAGAGCAGCCACATATTTCCCCTCTTTCTAGGGAGCCAGCGGATCTGCTTAATTATTCCGTTGCTGTACGGATAATAAAGGGATGAATCCAGGCAGGTACCTTGTACTGCTGGAAATCTGGGCACTAATGAGATTTTTTGCATGGGCAGTTTTGGGCAAGTTGTGTTTCTGTGCTCAGTTTTAGAAGGCGAAGGCATCAGGCAAAGCCTTCTCCTGATGTTCCACTCAAGAGCTGACTGAACACCTGAATTGAAAGGTGTTCAAGGAAAACATAAATGTACAGCAGCACAACTCCACATCAAGGGCATCTTCAAGCTCACGTCCAGAGTGCAGAGGAGCAGATCCCCAGGGATGGAGCTGTTCTTCTCCACCAGAGCTGCCTGGGAGGAGCTCACAGGTGAAATCCTGCCCCTCAATTCCTGGGACTGAACAGACCCTTGGAATGGAAAATCAGGGGATGGCTTCGAGCAATGAGCTGCAATAAGGAGGAAGGGCCTTTGCTCCATTAATTTGTGTCCCTCTCTCCAAGTGGGAGAAGGAGCTGGGAATTGCACAATGTTGGCCAGGACAGGGCAGCAGGGATGAGGAGTCTGTGACCCCTGCTCCAGGGCACGCTCACATCAGGACCTGTGTGCCATTCCCCATGTGCCATTCCCCATGCACCATTCCCCATGTGGCACTCCCTGTGTGTGACATTCCCCACGTGCCATCCCCTGTGTGTGCCATTCCCCCTGTGCCATTCCCCAGGACATCTCTCCCCAGGACATCTCTCCCGGGGCTGTCCCCTCCCGGCTCTGCTGGCAGAGCAGTTTCAGCCCCACCTCTTGCAGCAGCCCGTGCCCTTTCCCTTGGCTCTGGCAGCCAGCGAGGGGCACTTTGTCACTTGGTGGGTTTTGTTCCTTCCCTCGCCCGCTGTGGGTTCAGGTTTGACTCCCACTGTGGTTTTCTCTCTCTGCCCTCTGGGCTCTCCCAGCTCAGGCTCTGAGCTGCCTGTTCTGGCCATCCCCTCTCTGCTCGCCCCCTCCTCTTGCAGAATGACTGGGTTCCATATTTTGGCTGAAGGTTGGCATTTTTCAGTGATTTCTCTCTCTCTTTTTTTTTTCTTTCTGTAGGATTTTTTCCTGCGCTTTCCAATAGCTCTTCTTCAATTATGATTAATCTGGACTTGATTCTTTGCCTACTTTCCTCACTCATTTCATTGTGAGATTGAAGCACGTTCATGGCAGTATTGGGGTGGGAGGAACTCATGTTATTGTTTATGGTTTACCTGTTCTTTGGAGAAAACACTTTCATCTCCAGCACCACCAGACTTTTATAAACATTAACTGTGTTAATGAGAGTGAGAAAAGAAATTGCATTTGTGCCAACAGTGGGAACAAAATGTGTAATTTCTCCATTAGTCGATCAGGTTTGCTCATGTAAACAACATGATTAAATTTGTCTGCGTGCATCGTGCTATATGAATAATAATGATCATTAAAAAGCCATGCAAGGCCCGAAGATAACAAGATTGTGTTAGGGAAGAGCTTGGAGGGGGTGGCAGTGTTGGAGCAAACAAAGCCAGACTGAATTTCAGTGCCAGGTCCAGCTTGGCCATCAGGGCTGGTGGGGCCACTCAGGGGTGACAGAATTCCCAAAGATGAATTTCCCCCCACCCTCAGCTCTGTGGGGCTCTGTGACAATTCTCTGAATTAGGGCTGGAGAAAGGGATAAAGCCTTGCTCTGAAGGGACACTTCTCACATGGAAAGCAATTTTACACAAGTGGAAGGCTTTGAAGCTGGAGCCTGTTTCTTGTTCAACACGCCCTGAAATGCTTCCCAGAGCAGGGCTTTCAATGCTGTGCTGATGGGCAAGGAAAATGGTCACAGAGTTCATTGTCTTAACCCTTAAATAAGATTGTGGAAGGCAGTCCATGGTTGTGATGTTGGAGTGTGGAATGAAGGTTTTGGCTGCTCTGCAGGAGTTCCCTTTGCTCTGGTACCTGGGAAATGGTCACGGATTTCTGTGTGTGGAATTATGGCAACACAGCATGGAAACCTGACAGAGATGGGTGGGTATTGGCAATGGCAGCCTTTAGTTAGTGTTGCTTGAACTGATAATATCCGTGTTTCCATCATGGAAAACAAACATAACTTGAGGCTGCTTGATCCTTTTTTATTCCTGTGGGACTCCCCGGAGTGTGAAAAGCTGAGGTGCAGATGTGACTGTACACAATTCAGGGGATCAGGAGCAGAGGGTGGGGGTCCCACCGAGGGCTGTGTGTGCTGCCCCAGCCCTGCAGGCACGGAGCCTTCCCAGCCACAGCCCGGGCTGGAGGGTCCCTGTGTCCCCTGGCAGCCGTGGCCACCCCTGAGGGTCCAGCAGCCCCCCCAGAATCCATCCCCCAGGTGCTTCAGAGCCTCTGGGGGAAGGTCTGTAGTTCCTCCAGGAAGGAAATACCCACACGGATATTCCCTGATGGATTCCCTTTCTTTAGGATGTTTATGTAAATAATATTATTTATTTAGAAATTCAAAAACTCCGTGGATGCCTGAGGGGTTTCTGCACTGTTCAGAACTGAAATTCTTATCAGAATTCCTTTCAAACTCTGTAACAAAAGATAAGGAAAGTGCCAGATGGACTCTGGAACACTGTAGGTTTGGGACTTCAGGGAAAGCCTAGAGAAGGTTTCAGAAGTCCCAGGGCTTCCGTGGAGGCACCTTCCTGTTTGGGGCTGCAAAACCCCAAATCTGCAAAGGCAGTGACGAGTCCTATTGAGCCAGTGTTAAACAGACAGAAAGGCCGTGGCCTCAGTCTCTAATTGTGACTGTAAGAAGATTATTGGTGTGAGATTAACAGTAATTAATGTGCCCTGCAGCACAGCCTGTCCCTCCTGCCCGGGGGGGCTCAGGCTCATGGGGACTGTGATGTGTGGGCAGCCCCATCCTGGCACTCTCAGCTCCCCCTTCCAGGGGTGCCCAGGGCTGCTCAGTGCGCTCAGAGGGCTGGGAAGGTTTTCCTGGGGATTCATAGCTCTGGCCCTGATGGCCCAAACCCCACATTTCTGCCATCTGCACCCTGTCCTGCCTTGATTGCATCTTCCATCCGATAATTGCAGCAGCCAAACCAACCCTGCCCTCCCAGCCCCATCCCCGGGCTCGAGGCAGCACCTCCTGCCCAGAGCAGCTGGGGCTGCCCCTGGAGCCCTGTCCAGGCCAGGCTGGACATCGGTGCTGGGAGCAGCCTGGGACACTGGGAGGTGTCCCTGCCATGGCAGGGCTGGGATTTAAGGTCCCTCCAGCCCAGGCCATGCTGGGATTCTGGGGCTGGAGCTGGAGGGGGAGCCCGGGCTGGTGCTCAGGGTCCTGCTGGCCGCTGCCCTTGGGTTTGGTACCCTCTGATGCAGCCTGGGAGGCAGCTCAGCAGATCTCCACAGCAACCCCGTGTGCACCATAAAATTGTGAATTGTCTTGTTTGGAAGGGGTTCATTAGGAAGATTAATGAGGTATTATTTTTCCCTCATTCACTGTCGTGATACAGAGGGGACACAGTAATTTTCCCAGCTGTGCGCAGCAGCGATTGCTCCTCTCCAGGGTTCCGGCAGCGCTGCGCTGCCATCAGTTAAACTGCTCAATCTTTGCAAGTGTTATTTGTCAGCTTAATTAGCCCTAAAGGAAGCACTCCTTTTAAAATGAGACAACAGTTTTGTTTTTCCCTGAGAAAGACATAATGTTCTTAGCAGAGGCAACTTGTTTAAATGAAAGGGCTTTTAAGCTGAGTTTTGTATCAACCCTGGGAATCATTTGTAGGTTGTTCCCCACCCTGCAGCCCCCAGCTTGCCCGTCCCCTGTCTCCATGAGCCCCCAGCCCCACCAGTGCCACATCGGGGCTGTGACTGGCCAGGCAGAGTCACACAGCAGGGACAGGTAAAACATCTCCCTGCGGAGCACGGGGCAGGCTGGGGACTGTCCTCCTTGCCACTGCTCAGTTCCACGGGATCACTGAGCCTGGAAAAGACCTCCTGGCCCACGGCATCCCAGCTGTGCCCAATCCCCCCTTGTCCCCAGCCCATGGCACTGAGTGCCACCTCCAGGGGCAGTGGTTCCAGCTGGGAGGTTTCTATCTTTGGTTTATAGCAGAAGAATTCAGATTTTCTTATTTTACTGTTCTTGCAGGGTAAAAAGTTCAGAAGGAAGCTTGGAAAAAGCCACAGGAAGTCCTGACTGGGTGAGTCTGATGCTGGCCCCTGACCACAGGAACCACTTCAGCTGCAAATATCTGCTGAGTGAGGTTTTAGCCAGAATTAAACCGTGCCAGCCCAGCCGGGTGCCAGGGACCAGGGGTGCCCCTCCTGCTGCTGGACCTCCACCCCAGCGCTGCTGTGGGCTCGGGGGCTGCCCCAGCGAGCCGTGGGGAGGGCTCTGACCCCTGGGCCCTGTGGGCAGGGGCTGGCCGTGTCTGTGTGTCTGTCTGTGTGTGCACAGAGCACAGGAGCTGTGTTGGTATTGCTGGGGGGACAGATGGGAGCAGGAGCAGCAGGGACGACTGGAAACCTTCCAAGAGCTTACATGAGAACTGAGCTGCAGAGAGAGAACGGTTCTGGAAATGCCTTTATTCCTTGGAGGATACAATGCTCTCATTACTGGTGTCTTCCCATGCATCAGTTGGTGCAGCCTTTAATTAAATCATCCCTGACTGATGCAAAGGCACCGTCCCAGCCAGAGCCCCGTGCTGCCCAGCAGGAGCCCGGGCAGGCTGTGGGGGCCACTGCTGTGCCCTGCAGAGGGGCAGCTGTCCCCGAACAGCAGCAGCACAGCTGGCTCAGGGCTGTCCCTGTCACTGACCGGGCTGGGCACTGTCCCCTCTGTCCCTTTGGAGCTCCCCTTGATTGAGTTGGAGCTTTTCTATTCCCAGCCCCTGCCCTGCATTGGGCTGTGACTCTGCACCCCACACAAAGTGGGAGCCAGTTCTGGCCCAGCTCAGGCACACACAACAATCCTTTGGCAGCCCCAGAACCAAGGACACGCTGCAGCCTCAGCCCCCAAAGTGCAAACAGCAGCGAATTGAGGGCAGCAACCTGGGAGGGTGGGACTGCATCACCTGGGGCTGCAATGGGACAGTGAACCCAACAGGGAAATGGAGCAAAACTTAGAAAAGGGGGAGAACTCCTGACCAGGATCCACCTTGGGTGCAGCCCTGGCCAGGCTCTTGCATTGCCTAAGATGAATCCTTTGAAGGCTTTTAATAAATCTCTGCTTTATTCCTTTAACTCTGCCCACCCTCTGCTCCAGGTCAGCCTCCCCAGGCTCAGCCTCTGCAGAGCCAGCAGGGCACGGACAGGATCTGCCACCAGGAACGTGCTCAGGTACCACGGGGTCAGGGAGGAGAAGTTTAAGAGGATTTTAATCCCCATTATTATAATTTTTCTTTTGGGAGTTTTTCCTTTCCCAGTTCAGGGAAATACTTGAGGAAACAGCACATTGATATGTGCACCAACTAAAGCTGCCTTTGCATTCCACTGGAGCCCATTTCCCACATTCCACATCCGCCTGCTCCAGCTCCAAGGCCCACAGGAGACCC
>VYXF01003984.1:23789-37864 GCA_013397295.1 Polioptila caerulea | reverse complement strand
AAAAGGGGGAGAACTCCTGACCAGGATCCACCTTGGGTGCAGCCCTGGCCAGGCTCTTGCATTGCCTAAGATGAATCCTTTGAAGGCTTTTAATAAATCTCTGCTTTATTCCTTTAACTCTGCCCACCCTCTGCTCCAGGTCAGCCTCCCCAGGCTCAGCCTCTGCAGAGCCAGCAGGGCACGGACAGGATCTGCCACCAGGAACGTGCTCAGGTACCGCGGGGTCAGGGAGGAGAAGTTTAAGAGGATTTTAATCCCCATTATTATAATTTTTCTTTTGGGAGTTTTTCCTTTCCCAGTTCAGGGAAATACTTGAGGAAACAGCACATTGATATGTGCACCAACTAAAGCTGCCTTTGCATTCCACTGGAGCCCATTTCCCACATTCCCCATCCACCTGCTCCAGCTCCAAGGCCCACAGGAGACCCTTTGGGGTGCAGCCCATTGCCAGGATCAGCTCCCACCCCAATCCCAAAGCTCCAGCCACGTTCATGATGATTCTCTATTAATAACCTGCCCTCACCAACGCTCAGAGCTTTTCATTTCCATGGTGCTCTCCGTACATTAACCAATAAATCTCCGCAGAATCCCAGAGAGAGTGGGAAGTGCTGTTATTCTTGTTTTATGGATGGCAAAATGAGATGCAGAGAGGTTAATAGCAAGTCTAATTGGACAATAATTACCCACTTACCACACTGGAAATTAAGAAATAATCCTCCCATTGTCATTACATCAGCAGAACAAGGCGAGAGCAGTGTTCACGTCCTCCCCATCCCACCATTTAGCCAAACAGCTGACATGCAAATGAAAGCAAAGGGAGCACAAGAGCAGATAAATAAATTGTTCTTTCCTTGTTTAACATCTATTTTGCACCACTGAGTCACTCAGGATAGAAGAAAATTATTAAATTTCCTCTGGAATCTATTAGGACATGACAAAACAAAGGCAAGCTCCATTTGTAGAACACATCTGTTGGAAAAGAAATGGAAGAAATGGGATTTAATTACTGCTGTGGACTGGTTTAACTTCATTTTTCTGGGGAGGGAAAAAACATAGGATAAAAATTTCTGCCTTAGATAAGGCCAGTGCTCTGATAATTCTCTTTCTCCTTATGTTTTATCTTTCCTCTTCCAAGCAAATAAGGCCAATATACCAATGGCACACCCTGTATAGATTTAATCCTCTGAATATTGGCTCTTCACTGACTCAGTTTACAGGGGGAGCTTTTCTTCCAAGTCAGCTCTTAGAAGCTGTTTTGATATGCACTGAAATTCCAATTTCAGTGTTATGAATTAAAGGAAATCAAAAGACACATCAGAGAAAATGTTTTATTTCATTTAGGGTCAGCATTTCAATTTAAGTCTTCTTTTCCTTTCCAGCTTTTAAACAAAAATATCTGTTTGGGAATGACCCTTAACAAACCATTTGTAATGAAATGGACTGGTTTAAGATTCCCATGGGAAAGGAGGAATTCAGCTGGAATTTTTATTTCAGTGGCTGAGGGGCCTCAGCACACACCAAATGTGAGCCAGGCCCTGGCTGTGCAGTGGGAGCAAACCCTTCAGTCCTTGCGGTGATGTGGCAGCAAAAGGATGCCCACGATGTTCCTGAGGGGCTGCACACCATCATCCCTCATGGCACAGGTTGGGGCAGCCCGGCAGGGAGAGGGTGCAGGGAGTGAGGAGCTCCAACACTCAGCTCCCCCAGTGCCAGCCCTGCCAGGGCAGGGACCCCTCCCACTGCCCCGGGCACCCCCAGCCCCAGTGTCCAGCCTGGCCTGGGGCAGGGGAAGCCATTCCTGACACATTCCTGTGTCCTACGTGTAAGAGTTCATGACAGTGGCTGTAAACATTCAGGCACTCAGAGAATCGCAGAGATTTTAAAAGCTATATCCCCACATTAATTTGGAAACGTGGCCCAAGTGCTCAGCCCTCCCTGGCAGCCCAGGTGCTCTCAGCAGAGTTTCTGGGGTGGCCCAGCCCGGTCCCAGGTGGGCAGGAGCAGGCTGCAGCTGCAGCTGCATCTCTGCTGCAGCTCTGCCGGGCTGCAGCACCGGGGGAATGTTGCCTCAACAGTGCTGTTTGTGTGGGTGGGTTGTGATCAGCACCACGGAATTTATTTGGGAATGAAACCTAAGAAATTCCAAAGAAACAGAAAAGCACTTTGCAGGTTTTTTCAGAAGCCTGTAACATCCAGTACAACACCATTGTCTCTATCTGGTTGTGCATTCTGTAGCACAGACCTAACTTCAGATTAAATCCCATAAAGGCGATCGATAAATCTGCAGAAATCCAGTATTTGCAATTAAATTCTCTAGAGCTGCTCTCTAAGTACACAAATTGGGAGCTCAGAAAGGACCTCTGCCTCTTGATGCATCATTTTTTGCTGTGAATGCTCCTCCAATGAAAAATGATGGCAAACAAAAATGGATTTTCTGTCATGGGGGTAATTGTTCTTTTTCTTAGTGCACTCCAAATATTTCTGTAAAGCATCATCTGCTCTTTAAACACATATTGCAGAACATCAATGGAAGTCAATACCTTTTGTCAATGAGTAAAATATTAAAAGTAATGAGCTGACCTGTTCCTTATTTAGCTATTGATCCTGCCTCTCTCCTGGCTGGTTTGCCTGAAATGTGAAACGTTAGGGATTTGCTTTTAGGGTCAGACAGGAGAGCCTGGGCTGGGAGGGACTAACGCTCTGCTCAGAGGGGTTTATTCCATGGTCATTCCCATGCCAATGGGGGAATTAAATTATTCTTAAATTGTCTTGAGTAAAACAATCAATGAGGTGCTGAAAGGTAGAGGCTTCTACTGGTTTTCTTTACACTGATGTTGCTTTTAGTGGGGAAATGGTAGTTTTGGTGTGTGGATTTTAATTAAGGCTGCAAACAACCTCTCAGAGATACAACTAAGATTGGAGGGAAAAATTAATTTTTGTGAGTCTGAACTGCCTGCTTCAGTAATTGTGAAGATTGAAAGTTGAACTGGGGATTGAAGATACTAGATTAAATAAACAATAGAGTATTTGAAGTTATATTCAGTGCTGCTGCAAGTGAGCTGAGTAAGTGGCTGGCACAGGAGTGGGAGGGAGGGAAGCAGTTGTTGCACCTTTGGTTACGTTTCTGGGGCTGCCCTGTGCAATTTGCTCAGAAAGGGATGAATGTGGTGAGCTCTTGGCAGTGCTTCTGAGCAGGTGCTGCTGTGGGAATGAAACTCCTGCCCCCGAGGGCTGTTGGCACTGGCACAGCTGCCCAGGGCGGGGGTTTAGGGGTGCCTGTGGCACCTGGGGACAGTGGTGGCCCTGGCAGTGCTGGGGATGGTGGCACTCGATGCTCTCGGAGGCTTTCCCAGCCCGGATGTTCCGTGGTTGTCACTCGTGCTCCCCACCATCCTCAGCTGGCTGAACAGCTCAGGTGTGCCAGGAGGGACCCCCACAGCCCCCAGGGGTCCCAGGAGCTGCACAGGGGCCCTGGGTGAGGGGCTCTGGGGGTCCCTGCTCGGCCAGCCCTGCTTGTGGAGGATGTTCTCAGTGCAGAGGGGATGGAATTGCTCTGGAATGCTCCAGGAGACAGCTCTGCACAGGGACAGCCTCTGCACCTGGGGAAGGGCCCTGAGCCTGCTGGAGGCAGTGCTGGGAACCAGCCTTGGAAGCATCTGACACAAACACGCCTTTGGAATCAATATTGAAAGGCTCCCTTCCCACAGTTTGGGTTCTGGCACTGGTTCAAGCCTGCCTCTCATCGAGTGATTGATTTCTTCATTTCTCTTCTCCCCTGCCGGCCCCCGGGAACGTGACTGAGTTAAACCTCGAGAGCCCCAAAAGTGCAGAGACTTTACCAGGGAGGGAGTGAGGGTTCCTGGCCGGGGAGGGTCTGGCTGGAGGCTGGGCTGGGCTGGGCTGTCCCCAGGCTGGGATCTGGGAGTCCTGCGGGACAGAGTTCTCCTGAAGGTGCCATTTGTTCTGTTTGAAGGAGGCTGGGCTGGGAAGGTTGGGCTGTGAGAGGGAGGCTGGGGTCCGGGGTGGTTTGTGCAGGGATATTTCTGGGGGCTGTGCACCAGTGAGTACTTCAAGCATAGTGAAAAACAGCACTAAGCTCCATTAAAATGATGGTTATCTCATCAGGAAGTTATCAGCCATTCTTGGGGGTTTTTTATGTTTATTTTACCAAAAGTTTTGTGCTTTTATGTACTGGGATTGTTTATATACCTTACCAGAATTAGAAATATTTTTAGTGGGTTTTCATTATTATTTGGATCAAGACTTTCAGTCCAGCAGAACAGCTGTGAGGGTGTGATTTTGGATTAACCCTTTTCCTGCCAGTACAGATGGTGCCTCAGTTGCAGCAGCTGCCATCCCTTGTCTTGGCCAGCCTGGACCTGCTCCAGGAGTGTGGAAACCAGTTCAGCCAGACATTGCTGCCAGGCAGCCCAGAAATATCCCACGGACTGAAGGGATAAGGACAAGGTTACTGTTTTGGGGGGTTTGGACTCCCTCCCATCTGCTGTCAAGGTAAAGTCTCTCCTAACGTTGCAGAAACTTTCAAATCCCCAGCAGAAATCGTGTGTGAAGAGGGGGAGTTATTGACAGCTTAGCAGTGATAGAGCAGGAGAGAGAGTAAATGTTAAATGCACTTTACTATACAACAAATTTTCAGTTTATGGCATCCCAATACATCTAGAAATGTTGCTCGCTTCTGGCCAGGAAAATGTCATTCATTTTGCTATTCATATTGCTTGGAAAAAATAAGTGCCGTGCTCATGGATATTTACACCCTCCCGGCTCCTGGGCAAGGCTGCTCCCCCTTCCCTCGGGCTTGCTGGAGAATTCCTGCTCTTCCTGAGCAGTGGGGCACTGCTGGGGCTCAGCCCCAGAGCTGCCAGGCCAGCAGTGTCTCCTTGGCACCTGCACAGGGGGAAAATGAAATTACAGCCCGGGCTGGAGCCCAGCTCTGCTCGGGCAGGGGAGGGGCAGCCCCTGGGCTCTGTGAGGAGCTCGGGGGTTTGTGCCTTCCCCAAACACAGCAGTGCTGGCTCCTGCACCCTCTGAGGGCTTTGGGATCTCCAGCTGCTGCCTGCCCTAATCCCACTGCCCCTCCTGTCTGGGGCTGTGCTGGAAACCTTTCCTCTGGGTTTGGGTTCAGGGCTCGGGGCTGGCTGTGCTCACCTTCTGTGGGGCTCAAACCTCTTCAGAGAACATCGGCACCATCCTTCCACAGGAGCTTGGATCAAAGCCTCTGCTCTACTTTTCCAGTCTAGGAGATTATTTATTGTTTTATCTTTGTCACTTATCTAGGAAAACCATTGATTTCCAACGGGAAACCCTCCAGAATACAGGAGAAACAAAGGAAGATTTTAGAGGGTGCATGCTGGAAGGGAGATGCCAGGGGCAGGGCTGGGAGAGCACAGCTCAGAGACAGAACCTGTTCTCGTGGCCTCTGGATCAGCTGAAGGCACCGAGGGGCAGGGAGAGGGTCCCTGCCAGGGAAAAGCCAGGAATTCTCAGCACACAGTGGGCACAGGGACCCTCCTCCCTTTCTCCCCCATTAAATTTAACACAGTTTTCATGTTTGACACTAGGATATGAAGGAACAAATTAACCCAGAAACTTTAATTATTTGTAATCCCAACGAGGCCCCTGGGAAGGGATAACCAAGCAAACAAATCTCCTAATGTTTCCCAGAGCCCAGCTGGCAGAACCAGACTCTCCAAAAATTCATGCCAGCAGGTGCCTGAAGGAAATGGCCAGGACGGCTCCCTCAGCCCTGCAGGAGCTCCTGGGGTGCTGGTGTCCCTCCCGTGGTGCAGGTGAGTGCAGAGCTCTCCACCCCAGTGATATTTGGTTTCTAGTGCCCTGACAGAGACCCTCTGTGCTGCTGGGCTTCAGCTCTCCCAGTGCTCCGGGCAGAGGCAGCAGGGCAGGGCTGGCATTTTGCTGCACCTAGTCTGGGGACTCTGTGTGTTTTCAGCCTTGCTCTGAAGTTTCTTACCTGACACTGCTTTAGATCAGAAGCCACCTTAATGAAGTGGGCTTTGGTGTCCCCTGTGTGTCAGTTCCCCTGTCCCAGACAGGGAAATTTGGACAAAATTACAAATTCCCCTGGGTGTGTTTGCCTCTGGGAGCAGATCACGGCTGAGGACTGCAAAGGACATAATAAATAAAACACAAGCCCCTGTCTGGAACCCTTTCTGTGCCCAGCCCCGCGGGAGGGGACACCCCTGAGTGCCTTTGGCTGTGACAGGACACTCAGCCCTGCAGGGGTGTCCCTGTGGAACCCAGAGCTGTGCAGGGAACCGCGGCTGACAAGGTTCACTCGTGGATTCACTGCTTGGGAGTGTTGCTGGCAATTACTGGAGTGAGATAAAAGTGTTCCAGGAGGAGAGGAGCAGGAAGGAGAAAACAACCCCTGCAAGTGTGCAGAGGAGTATCTTGGTTTTACAGCTGCACACAGCATCGATCAAAATGCCACCTGCACACCCTGGCTGCTACCTGGAGTTCCACAGATCCCCTGAGCTTACAGCATGCATAAAATACACATCTAATGAAGCAGGCTCTGCCTGTGGATCCAGGAGGCTTGAGAAGTGAAGTACAGAATAAATGTGTCCAATGCCTGCTCACAACAGAGGGGAAGGGGATTCATTCCATCAGACCCACCAGCTTTCATTTTTACAACTTATTGGGTGGTGTTCTAAATGTTCAGACTAAGTTCAGGTGCTCCCAGGAGTCTCCTGGGGGATGTGCAGGTCCTTGTAGGGTGTTTAGTGACACTGGGCAGGGTGAGTGAAGGCAGATGTTGGAAAATTGTAGAGGTGTGTGCACGGAATCAATCACAGACTGGTTTGGGCTGGAAGGGACCATCAAGCCCATCCTGTTCTGCCCATGCCATGGGCAGGGACTCCTGCCACCAGAGCAGGCTGCTCCAAGCCCTCTGCAGAGGCCAAGGCCAACCCCGAGCCCTCAGTCTGGGCAGCTCTGTCTGTCTGCTCCTCACACCCCCCGGGGCTGAGGTGGCAAAAATGGCAGGAAAGAACAGGCTATTTTTATTTCAGTGTGCATCAAATCCTGGTTTTATAACTTATTAATGATAAATTGATCTCAGGAGATATTAACTCTGTATTTACAGAGTGTTTAGACATGCTGGGGGCTGTTTTAAATGTACCAGCTGCTCAGTGCTGATTTAAGTACACAGATGTTCTTATTAGCATAACATTCAAATCCGATGCCCTCCTTATCTGCATCCTGCCAAAGCACAAAAACAGCAACTCCACAGCCTGGGAGCTCCAGGCAGGAACAGCCTTCCCTCCCCTGGGACCCCGTCAGATCCCATTGCATCCCATCCCATCCCAGATCCCAGATCCCAGACCCAATCCCAGATCCCATCCCAACCCCTCAGGGCTCCAGGCAGGATCCCAGCAGCTGCTGGGGATGGGCAGAGGGGGATCCTTGGGGCTGGTTTGGTGGGGCCACCCTGGCTCGGGGCTGAGCAGCTCTTGGGTCCCTGTGAGCTGAGGGTGTGGGTGAGACCATGCTCAGTGGGGTTTGCAGCTGTTTGTTTGCAGCTGTTTGTTTGCAGGTGTTTGTTTCCAGGTGTTTCCAGGTGTTTCCAGGTGTTTGTTTCCAGGTGTTTGTTTCCAGGTGTTTGTTTCCAGGTGTTTCCAGGTGTTTGTTTCCAGGTGTTTGTTTCCAGGTGTTTGTTTCCAGGTGTTTCCAGGTGTTTGTTTCCAGGTGTTTGTTTCCAGGTGTTTGTTTCCAGGTGTTTCCAGGTGTTTGTTTCCAGGTGTTTGTTTCCAGGTGTTTGTTTCCAGGTGTTTCCAGGTGTTTGTTTCCAGGTGTTTGTTTCCAGGTGTTTGTTTCCAGGTGTTTCCAGGTGTTTGTTTCCAGGTGTTTGTTTCCAGGTGTTTGTTTCCAGGTGTTTCCAGGTGTTTGTTTCCAGGTGTTTGTTTCCAGGTGTTTGTTTCCAGGTGTTTCCAGGTGTTTGTTTCCAGGTGTTTGTTTCCAGGTGTTTGTTTCCAGGTGTTTCCAGGTGTTTGTTTCCAGGTGTTTGTTTCCAGGTGTTTGTTTCCAGGTGTTTCCAGGTGTTTGTTTCCAGGTGTTTGTTTCCAGGTGTTTGTTTCCAGGTGTTTCCAGGTGTTTGTTTCCAGGTGTTTGTTTCCAGGTGTTTGTTTCCAGGTGTTTCCAGGTGTTTGTTTCCAGGTGTTTGTTTCCAGGTGTTTGTTTCCAGGTGTTTCCAGGTGTTTGTTTCCAGGTGTTTGTTTCCAGGTGTTTCCAGGTGTTTCCAGGTGTTTGTTTCCAGGTGTTTCCAGGTGTTTGTTTCCAGGTGTTTGCTGCTGCTGGTTTCTTTTCCAGCCCTGCTCCTGCTTTTCCTCCGGGAGGGTTGAGCAGTGGCCGTGGCCTCTGGAGCAGTGTCACAGAGCAACAGCCAGCCAACCAAGCAACCAGACCTTTTTACTTCACCCTATCCACAAAGAGGAATTGTATGAAATTTCACCAGGAAATCTCCATTCATTTCAGCTCAGCCTTCCAGAACGTAGGAACAAACTCTTGGAGTGGTGAATATTTTTAGGCCAGTATCCAATTTTAATTTAATTAAAAAAAAACTGTTTTAAAAATTTGCCTTCCTGCGTGCTTTAAACTGTTGAACCCCTTTGGTCCCCAGCCCTTTTCTCACTGGGATAGTTTATATTTATGTATATAGATGTATGGATGTATGTATGTGTATGTATGCATGTATATGTAGGTATGGATATGTGTATATTTACATTATAGGCAATTCATATTTATATTTATATTTATATTTATATTTATATTTATATTTATATTTATATTTATATTTATATTTATATTTATATTTATGTTTATATTTATATTTATATTTTCCCACATGTATATTTTTGTCCTTAGTTTTTGCTGAGCTGCTCGTGGCTCCCGAGCACAAAGGGAACCTTTTGGTGCCCCCTCGCCCCCACAGCAAACATCTGAAAATCCGGCAGAAACACAAAGTAATGACAACAACAGAGACGGAAATCGCTTCAAAGCCAAACTGGTGTCTCGGAAAAGACGAGGCAGATGTTCGCCAGGGCTGTGCGAGGCTGCGGGAGGATGTGCAGAGGCACTCGGTGAGCGCAGCCGCCCCGCCGAGGCAATCAGGACTAATGGGGACATTCGTGCAGGCAGGAGCGCATGGCAGAGAGTCCCCGGAGCAAACAACGCCCAGGAGCTGAGCCCCGCGCTCAAAGCACCCCCCTCTGCCTCAGCAATGAGGAAAAGGGTCGTAAACAGCAGAGAGAAAATTCTTGCCTGGTGACTGCAAATAAGCACCCAGCAGAGCTGTTAAAAGTTGCTTGCTGAAGAGAAAAATATGATTCTTCCAGTTTTATGGGCCGTGTTCAGATAGCTCTTACTCCTGCGCCATAAATCCAATTTTCACATAGATGAAATGGAAAGGCAGCAGAGGCTCTGCTGAATAATGCAGGGGTTGTGGTGGATCCGTGAGGGGATCCATCCATTGCATCCCATCCCATTGCATCCCATCCCATTGCATCCCATCCCATTGCATCCCATCCCATTGCATCCCATCCCATTGCATCCCATCCCATTGCATCCCATCCCATTGCATCCCATCCCAGATCCCATCCCATCCCGCTCCGGGCTCACCCCTGGGGCTGCCACAGCCCCCCCTCATCCTCACACCTCCCCTGGGCTCTGCCTTTGCCCAAACCTGACTCTGAATTCAGACCCCGGGCTGGGGCTGGCGAGAGGCACAGCCGGCTGCTGCAGGGGGACGCTCAGAGGGGGCTGCCATGGGAGTGCCAGGGAGGGGGACACAGAAATGTCCCCCAGGGGTGGCATTTGGGAGCCCTTGGGTGTGTCTGTGCCCTGCTGTGCTGGGGGCAGCCACCATCAGCACAGGACACGATGCTTCAGTGTGGTCCAGCAGAGAAGGCCAGAGGCTCTGCTGAAGGGGTTAATTTGTTTAAACCACGCTTGTTCTGTGAGTTATGGGCTGGCTCCTGCCAGCCAAGTGGAAAAGTGATTTGATTTTCCAGTTTCAGCGTGGCAGATGTGTGTGTGGGAGGGCTGTGAGGGAAAGGGGCGTTGTTGTTGTTTGTGAGGTGACCGAAATCTGCTCCACCAGATTGACTCTAACCCAGTTCCAGCCCGCTGGGGNGGCAGGGATGGTGTGGGAGAAGATCCCAGGGCAGGGATGGTGTGGGAGCAGCTCCTGGGGCAGGGATGGTGTGAGAGAAGATCTCAGGGCAGGGATGGTGTGGGAGAAGATCCCAGGGCAGGGATGGTGTGAGAGCAGCTCTTCGCACCGTCCCAGCTCCTGGGAGCTGCTTCCCCCAGCCCTGCCCTGAGCTGCCTCGTGCCCTCCCTGGCAGAGACTCTGCTGGTGCTTCCTGCCTTGTGCTCTCCTGGGCTGTGGGGATTTGCACGTTATTTGCCTGGAAATGTGTCTTGCTTTAACGTTCAGTCAAATGCTGTGAAGGTCAGAGCCCTGCCTTGAGCTGGGCCTAGCAGGTGATAAGCTGTGATAAAATATCCAGGGCTGGAAGGCTTTCCCACTTCCCCCTGTCCTTGCAGGGAGCTCTTGGCTGGTGCCTGCAGAGCCCTGGGCAGGAGCTGGAGGAAAGCTGAATTTTATGTCATCCTTTTCTTTCTGTTCTCCTTTTAGAATAATCTGTTATTAATAGATAATTTAATAGACAATAGTAATAGATAATAATCCTATCAGAGTAATTAGAATTATTCTGCACAAGACAATCTTTACAAATATCATCTTTCTTTATTCTCCAAAATGAGTCTGTGCCTTGGAGAGTGTTTGTGTGGTGACTGAACAAATGCGAGTTCCTTACAAACACCAGGAAGAAACAACAAAGGCTGCAAATGTACAGCCACAGCAAAAGGACAGCCAAGGTAAAAGGCCAGCCAAGGTAATGGCCAGTCAGGGTAAATGGCCAGTCAAGGTAATGGCCAGCCAAGGTAATGGTCAGCCAAGGTAATGGCCAGGCAAGGTAATGGCCAGTCAAGGTAAAAGGCCACTCAAGGTAAATGGCCAGCCAAGGTAATGGCCAGCCAAGGTAATGGCCAGCCAAGGTAAATGGCCAGTCAGGGTAAAAGGCCAGCCAAGGTAAAAGGCCAGGCAAGGTAATGGCCAGCCAAGGTAATGGCCAGTCAGGGTAATGGTCAGCCAAGGTAAAAGGCCAGCCAAGGTAAATGGCCAGCCAGTCCATCAGAGACACTTTGGGTGTCTTGGGAGGCACTGAGCCCCTGAGGGGTCTGCACACTTCAGGTGAGGAGCTCTGCAGGTTGTGTCTGTGGCTCTGTGAGAGCCACAGGAGCTCTCAGAACCCCCCAACAGGGGCTGTTCCTGGTTTGCTTCTCTCTTCCCCTGCTGCTGATCACCCCGTGCTGACTCAGTGCAGCTTCTCCCAGGGCTGACACCCCGTTTGTAGGGCAGGCAGCAGCAGCAATGCTTCCCTTGAGCACCACTCTCAGAGCAGGGTATGGAAATGATCCAATTAATCATCTCTGGCTTCTTGCAGGCACATTACAACAAGATCACCGTGCTCATGCAAAGAAGACACATTTTTATTTGTTGAATAGTCTCAGTGCTGGCACATCCCGACCCTCCTGTACCTGGTGGTTCATGACCAGGTTTCCTCTCTTCCCAGTCCCAACCCTCAGTTAATCCTTCTTCCCTACACGAGCCCTCAAATGTCATCTCCTGTGCTGGCTCAACGTGTCTGGCTTGTGATTAATCTGTCTCATGCCTGAGCTCTGAACCCATTTAAACAGCCTCAGCAGCCTGGGACTTCCTACAAGATTTTCCATTTTCTTTTCTTATTTACTGTAGAAAATTGCTGATGGAAGAAAAAAAAAGAAGTTCCCCTCTGGCTCATTGCCCACAGCTTGAAGGGATGAGGAGCTGAGGTCCATCTGGCTGAGATGGGAAGACAGGAACAAAAAGGGAGAGATGAGAGTGAGAACATCTGGGTTTTGGTCCCAAGGTGTCCTAGTGACAGATTGAAGCCCTGAAATACCAAACCCACCACATTAAGTCGTCCTGGTTTGTGTGGCCCCTGCTGAAAAAGAGGGATGGAGAGAGGGGAAAGGAGGACAAGCAGGGATTCTGTAGGATATTAACCAATGCTGGGCTGTCACTCAGCAACTGGGTCCAGCAAGTTCAGGTTTCATTTGGAGTCTGGGAATGTTTCCATGCTGTCAGCCTGTCCTGGTGACCTTGGCAAGGCTCTTCATGTGATCCTGCTCATATCACGTACTCATTAAAGTTGGAAGAGACCTCTAAGATCGTGGAGTCCAACCATCCCACAAGAGCCCTGGGTGGTGCTTGGGAGGGGCAGGAGCTCCCACAGCTCAGTGCAATGACCTTATCCAAAAGTTTTCTGCACTGGAATACTTGGAGGTGACTTAGAAAGCAAATACAAAATGTTTTTATGGCTGGAAGTGTTTATCACCGTGTCTCAGCAGTATCTCATGGCGTGAGTAACAGTAATAAAAGCACTTTGAGCTTATTTGACAGTAANCAGCAGCGGGGTCTGCAGCGGCTGGGGGGTCTGGGGCACGGGGGGCTCTGGAGGGGACAGGGCACAGGGGCTGCTCGGGCCATGCCAGCTGATTCCTCATCCCATGGCAGAGCCCAGCCAGGCTCCCTGTGGGAGGGAAGGCTGCAGGCCAGNTCTAAGATCGTGGAGTCCAACCATCCCACAAGAGCCCTGGGTGGTGCTTGGGAGGGGCAGGAGCTCCCACAGCTCAGTGCAATGACCTTATCCAAAAGTTTTCTGCACTGGAATACTTGGAGGTGACTTAGAAAGCAAATACAAAATGTTTTTATGGCTGGAAGTGTTTATCACCGTGTCTCAGCAGTATCTCATGGCGTGAGTAACAGTAATAAAAGCACTTTGAGCTTATTTGACAGTAAATGTTTTGTGGCCATTCTCTATTTCTTTCCCTTGTATTTTAAGGTGCTGAGCTGTGCCCTCAGTGTTTATGAGCCCCCAAGCCCAGTGTGCAGGGGAGAGGTGGTGCCTGGCCCAGCAGCGGGGTCTNCTCTGAGCCAGCTGCACTCTGTGCAGGCCCTGACCCCCAGGCCATGCCTCGGGGCTAGCAGTAATTTCTGTACTGATGCTGAGAAATGCAATATCTGCAGCCCTTCCCTCGGGTGAACCGCCAGTGTGCTGCCAGTTCTGCATGACTGAGGTGGCCAAAGGCAGCTGCAGATGCAGGAGAGCCTGCAGCCCCTGCCCAGCCCTGCTGCCCCGAGCCCAGCTAGGACGTGGTGCACAGCCACTGACCAGCCCGTGGTGTGTGAGCTGTGCTGGCCCCCAGAGAGCCAGCTACAGGGGAAGCCCTGCAGTCCCACAGAAGGGCAAACACAAACAGGGACATTGTCACCGGCTGCTCCCACTGTGTCACCACGTGCCGGCCCAGTCACCCTGCAGCTCGAGAGGAGCTGAACCAGGGCCTCCATTAATGTTCATAAACCCTGCCCAGCCCAGGGGGGGTCTGCTCCTGCAAGGGCTGCATGTGGAGCATGTTATGTCACAGATTGTGTCACAGGCCATGTCACAGGCCATGTCACAGGCCATGTCACAGATTGTGTCACAGGCTGTGTCACAGATTGTGTCACAGGCCATGTCACAGGCCGTGTTACAGACTGTGTCACAGACCGTGTCACAGGCCATGTCACAGGCCATGTCACAGGCCGTGTTACAGATTGTGTCACAGATTGTGTCACAGGCCGTGTCACAGGCTGTGTCACAGATTGTGTCACAGACTGTGTCACAGGTTATGTCACAGGCCGTGTCACAGGCCGTGTCACAGATTGTGTCACAGATTGTGTCACAGGCCGTGTCACAGGCTGTGTCACAGGCCATGTCACAGGTCATGTCATGGGCCATGTCACAGGCCGTGTCACAGATTGTGTCACAGGCCGTGTCACAGGCTGTGTCACAGGCCATGTCACAGGTTATATCAAGGCAGCAGACAGAAGGAACTGCTGCTGACGGGGAGATCTTGGCTGTTGCACTCCCCAGGAAAGGAACCCTTTGGGC
>VYXF01003984.1:12557-23742 GCA_013397295.1 Polioptila caerulea | reverse complement strand
CGTGTCACAGATTGTGTCACAGGCCATGTCACAGGCCATGTCACAGGTTATATCACAGGCCGTGTCACAGATTGTGTCACAGGCTGTGTCACAGGCCATGTCACAGGTTATATCAAGGCAGCAGACAGAAGGAACTGCTGCTGATGGGGAGATCTTGGCTGTTGCACTCCCCAGGAAAGGAACCCTTTGGGCAAGGGGACAATTCTTCATGGAACATCAGGAGAAGGGAGTGCAAGTGAATAAAGGCAGGAATTGAGCTAAACTGGCACTAAACCGTATTTTGATGAGCCTACATTGGACCGAGGTCCCCTTGGTTCTGGAATAATTTCATATTTAATGATTCAGTTAATTGTTTGGCCTGATTGGTAATGCACAATTGCTTGGGAATTTAGACTCCACGGAGCTCAGGTGTTTTTTTATGTGACTTTTCTTTTAGTTCCTTGTATGTTAGAAATCATCAAATGGATGCAGGATATTGAGAGCCAGAGGGAAATCATCCTGTTGGAGATTGCTGGAGTAAAAAGATTTCCAATCCATCTTGATTCAGTGGTTTTTATTGCTCTGAGCTATGGGGGATTCCAGGGGGGATGGACAGCAGGGGGTCCCCCCACCCACTGTTGGGGTCAGGGCTGACCTGTTTTTTGGGTCCTGGAGCAGCCGAGCTCCCAGCCCAGGCACTTCTGTGTCAGCAGCCATGGAAATGCCACGGGGCAGCCCGAGATCCAGCCTGACACCACCCTGACACAGTCCTGGGAAAAACAAACACGATCTGGGCCTCCCGGGCTGCTGGGACATCTACCAGGGTTGGGGTGCTCCAGGGGACCACGGGCTGCTGCTGCTGGCACATCTGTATTGAATGTGGCACAGGGGCTGCCGTGCTGAAACATCTGGAATAAAGGCTGCTCTTAGAACTGTTGGCCTAAAGCAGTAAAAACTCCAAGGTGAGTGGTGAGAGAGCATCAGTGCCCATCCCTGGAGGTGCCCAAGGAAGGGCTGGAGGTGGCACTCAGTGCTCTGGGCTGGGGACAAGGTGGGGATCAGGCACAGCTTGGACTCGATTGTGTTGGGGGTCTTTTCCAACCTCAGTGAATGGGGAGTCCCTTGTGCATCACACTACTGCTTGTCAGAGCAGCAATTAAATCATGGAGTAATCCAATCAGCAAGGAAAAGCATGTGGAGAAAGGGAAGAAACTCTGAGTACAGGGAGTATAATTTTTTTCCCTTGTCTTTTTGAGTAAACGTTGTGGAAATCAAGGGAAGGCTTAGATGGCAGGCACTTAACCATTAAAGATTTTTGCAAGAGTCATTTCCACAAATGTCTTACAGCCCTTCTATAGATCTGGAGCCTGTGCTTTTAATGGACTGACAAATGTACACTAACCCCAGCTGACTGTTGCTCCGCTTCTTGGCTATCCAGATAAGAGGAATGCTTTCCTTTGATTGAGATCTTAAATCAATTGTTCCTTTACCCAGTGGCTGGTGGTTATTATCCAAGGAGAAGATAAAGTTCAGATGGTAAATTGTTAATATTGTAAGAAAAATGTCTGTTGTGTCCTGCTTAAAGTTTCCTGTCTGGATGAAATACACTCTGCTATAATATTTCCGATTGTGTGCAATCCATCAGAGCCCCCGTGCAGCAGTGGCAGGGCTGCCTGTGGCCCTGCACTGCTCTGCTGGGCAGCTCCGGGTGGGAGCACAGCCCTGGAATGCTGGGCACTGCCATCCCTTCCTGCAGCTGCTCCCCAGCCCTGGGCTCTGCCCGTGTGCTGCTGTCCGTGAGTTCTGCTGGACCAGCCCCGGGCTCTTCCTGTGTCCTGCTGTCCATGAGTTCTGCTGTCCATGGTTCTGCTGGACCAGCCCCGGCTCTCCCCATATCCTGCTGTCCATGAGTTCTGCTGTCCATGGTTCTGCTGTCCATGGTTCTGCTGTCCATGGTTCTGCTGGACCAGCCCCGGGCTCTCCCTGTGTGCTGCTGTCCATGGTTCTGCTGTCCGTGAGTTCTGCTGTCCATGGTTCTGCTGTCCATGGTTCTGCTGTCCGTGGTTCTGCTGTCCATGGTTCTGCTGTCCATGGTTCTGCTGGACCCTGAGCCACCAGCACTTGGAACGTGGAGTCCTTAAATGCTTCTGGGATTACTCATTCATTATTCATTGCCTTTTTGAGTTCCATGACTACAGTAAGAAATGAAAACTATTTGGAGGTTCTTCCTTTATAGCTGTGTTACCAAAGATACCAAATTTTCTCCCGAGCACTCAAAACACATCGTCTCACATTTGCTTCCCAAATGAGCACCGACTGTAATCCCTCATCTACTCATCCCTGATTTAGCTGGGGTCCTAATATTTCATACCCCTTTGCTATTGAATTTTCACCTCTTGTCATTGAGAGAAATAGTTCTGTTATTTTATAATGGTGACTCATGTTGTACCTTATGAACTTTAACTACTCCCAGGGTCATTCTCCTGACAAATTGCTCTAGGCTGTTGCAGTAATTATTTGTCCTTGGGAAGATGCATATCCTGTATTGAAGGTACCCTAAGAATAAAACAATCTTCAGTATTAAAATGTCTGGTCTAGCACTGGAAGATTAAATGCTCATCCTTTTGACCAGTGCATGCCAGTCCTTGAGAAGCAGAGATCCAGCAGAAAGCACGAAAATGGACTCCACAAAAGACTGTAAGAGAAGGTGTGTAATTAACATGAATGTATATAATTAGTTCTGAAACATTCCTATTTTCATTTCAGTTTTGTGTTTCAGATCTGACAGTGATCACCAAGGAAACTAAACTCTGCTGGTGACTGTTCCCATCCCCAGCAAAGGCGAGCCAGGGGCTCCAGGCTGGGGACTCTGTTCTTCACCTGGGGCAAGGACGGGCGGCTCAGGTGGGCCCTGCTTTGAGGTCTGGTTTCTCTCTTGGGTTTGGAGCCCTCTTGAGCCCCCTCTGTGACCTCTGTTGTCAAAAGATGACTTCCAGCACCTCCAGCCTGGCACTGAAGGAGGCAGGGCAGGAATTCCAACGTCCTTTCCTGGCCAAGTGACCTGCACAGGTCCTGAGGGTGCCCAGGAAATGGGACCCAGCTCTGGCCACTGCCTTTGGGGGCTGCCACAGCAGAAGGGCTCAGGGAAGCAAAACAAACCCTTCTGCCATCAAAAGGAATGGGGAAACCAAAGCAAAGTCACAAACCGGGATTGGGCCACAAACTGGGTAAGAGAGCAACAAAGAGTGAAGGAGCTCTGCCCTGACAGCTCCAGTTCCTGGAGCCCAGCCCCACGGGGAAGGAGCTGGACCCTTCCCCTCCAGTGCCTCGGCTGGCCCAGGCCAGGCCCTGGCCCCAAACTTCCCCAGTTCCCACACTGACCCCTCAGACCCCTTTTCCTTCCCCTCTCTTTAACCCAGATTTGTGCCTTTGCTGCTGCTGCTGCTGCTGCTGTGACAGATGCTGAGGGAGGCTGACAATATTTCTGGTGTGAAAAGCAGGACTTCTTTGCTGACAAGCTGTTAAAGGAAAGATTTACTGTTATGAGGCTGGCTCCCCTCTGGGTCATTTTTGAGAGGGAATAACTTTGGTTCTGTTGGCTGGGGACGTTCAGGGGATGTCCCCCTGCTCTGGGCACCGAGGGGACAGGGCAGCCTGGCAGTCAGTGCCACTCCATGGCAGTCAGGATGGCGTCCTGTTCCACACCCCCTCCTCCACGCAGGCTGTTGGATTTTTGGAGTGTTTACCCTGCAGAGTTTGAGCTTTTCCTGCTGGGGGAATAATGGGATGGCAATCGTCAATCCAGGCCACCTCCCCAGCATTGAATGAGCAGCTTTTTGTTTTCAAAGACACTTTGGGGATTGAATGATCTTTTTGACTGTTGACAGAATTTACAGAGCTGTGCAGCTCCAGTTGAAATACTCACCTCCAGTTCTGCTCCCTCCTGCACCACAATCCTGATGTTTTCCATTGACAAGGATCAATAAGAGCCCGTATGAGGAGACAGATAAATAAATGCAGATTTGGATAACGAGGAGTAAATGGCTCTTCAGAGCAAGTTGGCCTCATAAATTTCTACTGTCTCTGCATTTTTTCATGTTTTGGCTAAATATATTCAACTCTGCATGTTATCAGCCTCACCCTGGATGTATCTGGACTCTCCAAGCTCTCCTCCATGTGCTTTCAGCGTTTTGCAGTGTCAGATGTTCAGATGTTGCTCACAGCTGTAAGAGCAATTACCTTTTATACTTCTTTAAAGGCAAAGCAATGGAGAGCATTTCCATCTGCAGAAAGAGGCGCTCCTGGAGGGGCCCAGCCCGGGGGGGGCCTGGTTCTGGCTCTGCTGGGCGCTGCCAGAGCCGTGCTGGGGGAGTTAATGAGCCCCTCTCCACAGCAGCCTTCACAGTTTCTGTAGGGCCTTTATTATTCACACCAATCTGTCTTTCAGATCATCTTCCATAGACACTCCAGATTAAATTTTCGTCATTATCATGATAGAACTGGATGAATAAGTGGCACATCTGTTCATGAAGTGCTTTATTATCTGTTCTGATGAGGTTTTGGATGAATAGCGGGATGACTTAAATACGGAGCAGAGAAACGCACACAGGTTTATGCATAATCTTAAATTCATGGCCAGTAGTGCCAACTCAAGGCATCTGATTTTGTACAGAAGAGGTAATTATTAATTAGTGATTTGGGCCAATCTATCACGAGGGCCGATTTAATGAAGTGACAAGAGGACACAGAGCAAACCTGACTGTGGAACAGCACTAATGAAGCCCCACGCATTGTTAAACTGGTTCTTGTTCCATCACTGCAAAGGAAAACTCCATAAATATTTTATCAACACTCTATTCTGACCATGTAAAACCAAATTGCACCAATAAATCTATTTATCCAGAAGTTATTTCCTAATCCCTTCCAGCTGCATCCCTTTCAAAGGAGGACGCTGATCATTTGTCTGTCAAAGAGACAAAAGGGCTGAGTTTTCCACAGCCGTGGTGCTGGGGAGCTCCACGGACACCCCTGAGCTTCAGAGCTTCCCTCAGCATCCCGTTCTGCTCCAGGGCTGGTCTCACAGGCAGCCAAGCCTCTCCTGCTGCAGCTCAGGCTCCGTTTGGGAGGGGGGATTTTTCTCCTCCACACCACAAATTCTGAAGTCCTGAGGAAATGTCCCAGTCCCAGTAAAGGAATCCTGCTGCACTCAAGTGCACTGAGCACAGCTTGATGCCAAAATCCAAGAATCCCAGAACGGTTTGGGTTGGAAAGATCTCAGAGCCCACCCAGTGCCACCCCTGCCATGGCAGGGACCCCTCCCACTGTCCCAGGCTGCTCCAGCCCCAATGTCCAGCCTGGCCTGGGGCACTGCCAGGGATCCAGGGGCAGCCACAGCTGCTCTGGGCACCTGTGCCAGAGCCTGCCCACCTGAACAGGGAACCATTCCTGCCCCATATCCCACCCAGCCCTGCCCTCTGGCAGTGGAAGCCATTCCCCTTGTCCACTCCTTCCATCCCTTGCCCAAAGTCCCTCTCCAGCTCTCTTGTAGGCCCCCTCAAAATTCATTGATAGGACGCTCTATTGGCCCCTGCAGATGAGGCCAAACAAAGCCTCAGATTCCTTTATGAGCTTTAAATCTTCATTTTGGGGATGTAAAACCTGCGCCTGTGCCAGAGGGAGGAGTGCCATCCCTGCTCCAAGTGACAAATCCCTGGAGCACAGGCACTGCCAGGGGTCCAAGGCTGCAGGGGCCGTCAGAGCAATTGCAGCCTTGTGCCCCAGGGCTGCTCAGCCACGGTTATGGAGATGAGGAGCCATCAAAACTGCTGCAAAGGCTGCAGGGTTACAGGGTGCCCAATTTGGGGACGTGACAGCAACACTCAGTCATGGTGCTCTGACAGATTCTGTTTGCAGCAATGAAAATCTCCAACGTGTCCTGTTGTTGCCTGGATAACAGGAGGACAATGAAGGGGATTTGTCAGCTTTTATGGAAGAACAAATCTGTGACCCTGCCCAGCACCAGGACGTGACAAACACCAGGAGGAGGCTCCTTATTCCTGTGGCCTCTGGCAAGCCAAGTGCCCAGCAGGGAAGGGATCCTGGTGGATTTCTGTGGGAATTTCACAGGAGAGAAGAGCAGGGCAGGGGGCGGGTGTGGGGTGGGCTCTGCTGCCACACGGTGCCAGGTTTCTCATTTAATAGAGAAAAAATCTCATCTAATCCCTTTTGATGGTCTTTTGCGGTCTAGAACAATGTGAAAATATTTAACTTCCATCTGAAAATACATAAGCAAAGTTAATTTAATATATCACTTAAAGAACAGGTCATTGTACACTCAACTCTCTGCCTTATTAAGGCATTAAGAGCTTAATTTTGGGCTTGAGCTGGGATCTGGGAGAGCAGAGCCATTCCCAGCCTCCAGGCTCGGGCCTGCAGAATCTCTCCACTAAAACATGTTAATATTTTATTTTAAAATATCAATTGAATATTGGCACTCTCAAAAGCAGTGCAGAAAATGCAGTTGTCCTAGACTGTATTCAGGCTGTGCTGTTGCCTACAGATTTTGAGATGCTTTTCTTTTCTTATTATTTCCCCAAATTTAGAAAAGGTCTTTACTATGGCTTTCCGAAGGAGGTGGGATTCAAAACCGAATTGCTGTTGTAGGAATTTTAAATATTTTAGAATTGTTCTGTACTGCTCAGCTCATACCATTGTTTTTGAGACCTGCCACAGTGGCAGATCCTGCACAGAACATTTTTGTCTCCTTCTGAAGATAGTATCAATCACGTCTGCTCCTGACAAGCCCCGAGGAGAAGAACATTTATCAGTATCTATTAGAACAGTCTAAAAAAATTCTAGAAATGACATTTCATAGCGAGGGTATGATCTGGTTGGAAAATAGCAGAAGTTTGATGCTTCCCCTCAAGAATTCTGTGCTGCCTCCTTATATAGCTGCTGTCATCACACCCTGCTCACACCTCGCTCCTCTTGCTTCAAGAGATGCTTTTTATACCTCCCCACGTCAGTGCAGGGGGAGTTTCCAGAGGGGGCGTGGGCAGGAGCCAGAGCCCCCAGCCCCAGGGAGCTGAGCCCGCTCCTGCTCTGTGCCCAGGCCTGGGGCAGGGGCTGGAGCAGGGATTTGGGGGGCTCTGGCTACCTGGGAGGGGGCAGGCCCTGGCACGGGGTGCCCAGAGCAGCTGGGGCTGCCTCTGGATCCCTGGCAGTGCCCAAGGCCAGGCTGGAGCAGCCTGGGACAGTGGGAGGGGTCCCTGCCATGGCAGGGCTGGCACTGGGTGGGATTTGAGGTCCCTTCCCCACAAAGCAGGCCAGGGTTTGATGGNAATGGGGAGAAAACATAAATTCCATAAGAATTAAAGATTAAAAGGGAGGGTTATACATTAGAGGGGAATCTTCAGGCAGTCTGCACTTCTCAAGTCTCTCAGCCAGTGGGGAAAGAGAGAAGGAAATGTGGCAGGGAAATTGGGATAAAAGGGAGGCTGCATCCTCCAAAAATTGGAGACAGCCCCGGGGATGCCCCATGGCATCTGCCTTTATCTGAATAAATTAAAAGGACTCTTCTGTCTCCTTTTAGACATAAACCTCTGGTGTTTGTGCTTTAATTTTCCCGACAGCCCCATCCTGAGCCCTGCCCTGCCCAGCTGGGCTGGTGCCACCCGGCCAGGGGACATCTCCTGTGGGCACAGCTCCCCCAGCACTGCCCAGCCTCCGTGTGCCTCAGTTTGACACCACATACATTTATCTGTAACAGTCAAATCAGTGGGCCCATTAAAGCAGATTATGTGCTAATAATTATGCAAATATTCCTTCAGTGAAACTATAAAAAATCTCATGAAGATTTAGCACATGGCTATTATGGGAGAGGAATATGTGGCAAATGAAAATGAAGATCGTCATTAACTTTAAGGAGTTCAGGGAATTTTCTTGCTATCATTTAAATCCATGATTTGGGACATCTTTGCAGGTTTAACCTGGAGGAGATGATTGCTCATAATAGTGCTAAAATACAGCTGCAGGATGGAAATCTGCTCTTCCTGGAAAAGAGAGCTCACCTGCTTTGTCCTTTTAGAAAGAAAGTGAATATTGTGTTAGGGCATTTATAAAAAGCAGAATAACATTTGTATGGCCATCAGGCAGCCCTAAAGGGAATATCCACGCTGCTGTTCCAGGGCACAGGTCAGGTGGGGAGCAATTCCCAGGGTTTGGCCAAACTGCTGCCCTGGGCTGGGCTGTGGCTGCAGGGGGGAGCAAGGAGCCCTCTGGCCACAGGGCAAAGCATCCCCTGGGGCTGAGGGGACAAAATACTGGGTGGAGAGACCACCCAAAGGGGAAAATCCTGTTTAATTTATTGAAGTTGGGCTCAGCATTATGTTAACTTGAAACCTCCAGGGACTCTGGAGGTGCAGGTCCCACAGTGACAGGAGGGTCTTCAGAGCTGATGGATTTATCCCAACAGAAAGTAAAAACCCCAATTTTTTTCATTATGCTTGGACACAGTGATGTCAGAAACCCAAAGGGCTCTGGTGTGTGCCCAGCTCTGACCCAACCTCTGCCTGCTGGGTGCAGCCCCCTCAGAGAGTCTGGGCTGGGTCCATCCATTATGCAGAAGGCTGGAGACAGACCTGGTAGCAACAGGAAAAGTTGTGTTTGTGCCTCAGCAGGCCCTGCAGCCTGGGCTGTGCCACCCACCCAGCCCCTCCTGCCCTGCCCCTGCCCACCCTTCTCCACCACACACCACAGCAAGGCTCCAGGGCTGCTCCAGGGCTCACGGGGAGGCAGGGAGGGTCCATGGTCAGCAGGAGGGGCCAGGTGTAATGGTTCTAATGAATAATTATCCCTATTTTATAGTATTAGATTTTATGTTATTATATTTCATGTTAATGGCGATATAGATATAGATATAGATATAGATATAGATATAGATATAGATATAGATATAGATATAGATATAGATATAGATATAGATATAGTCTTATTCTCTTGGCCTAATGATGAAGATAAAAGCTCACAGCTCCGTGAGTAGAGCCATTGATTTTAGCACTGGTAATAGCACTGAGCTACTAGTCCCAACACATTATGTTAAAATTGCACATATTAGATGTCTTTATTGGATTTTAAAAATAATTAGGGTACCTTAATAACAACTTCAATAGCAGAGGCAAGACCACAGAGAAAGCAGAACTCACATTTTGGTTTCCAGGTGTCCAGCTGGGCCAGAGCAGGATGGAGCTCAGGGTGAACATCTGAGAGTGAATGAACAGGGGGGACGCTGTGGATTTCTGCTGGAGGTTCAGCCAAGGGCATCCATCACCAGTGCCAGCAGCAGGCACGGCCCCTTGGCCACGAGGAGCCCTGTCCTGTCCCTGCTGGATCCCAGCCCTATCCCCGTCCCTGCTGGATCCCAGCCCTGTCCCTGCTGGATCCCAGCCCTGTCCCTGCTGGAGCTCTGTCCTGTCCCTGCTGGACCCCAGCCCCGTCCCTGCTGGATCCCAGCCCCGTCCCTGCTGGATCCCTGTCCTGTCCCTGCTGTATCCCAGCCCTGTCCCTGCTGGATCCCTGTCCTGTCCCTGCTGGATCCCAGCCCTGTCCCTGCTGGATCCCAGCCCCGTCCCTGCTGGATCCCAGCCCCGTCCCTGCTGGATCCCAGCCCTATCCCTGCTGGATCCCTGTCCTGTCCCTGCTGGATCCCAGCCCTGTCCCTGCTGGATCCCTGTCCTGTCCCTGCTGGATCCCAGCCCTGTCCCTGCTGGATCCCAGTCCTATCCCTGCTGGATCCCTGTCCTGTCCCTGCTGGATCCCTCCTGTCCCTGCTGGATCCCTGTCCTGTCCCTCTCGTTCTGTCGCACAGCTCAGCACACCCAGCTGCTCAAACCCATTGCCACCGCAGAGTGCTGAGTGCTTCTGACAGCCCGGCACTGCCTAAGGCTGGAAAGCTTCTGCAAACCCTTCCCAGGCAGTTCCAGGGGTTAAATGCCAAGCAGAGTCCATCCAAATTCTTTCTGCTCTCACAGCTCTATTTCATGGGCAAGTGGCTGCTCACAGGGTCACAGACATCACTTTCCCCTTCAGTCAGCACTAAGGCCCAAAATCAGGAATGTTTTGCTCTGGTAAAGACCAAATAAAATTTGCTAAAGGATTTAGATGTGGCAGCCTGGTGTGGCACGGGCACAGCTGCCCAGGAATTTGGTAAGAGGAGGTGCTTTTTGTACCTGCTGGCTGCTGCTTGCTGGCATCCCTGGGACAAAATAACACAGAGCTGCTCCTTGTTTTCTCCTCCCATAAATTTGGCATAATAATAAAAACACATCTGGAAAGATGCAAAATTTATGCCATGGAGAGAATGTTTATAGTATTAATGGTTTTAGTGATTTTTTTTAACGAGTCTCTGATGAACCCATTTTTCTCAAGCTTTTCTTTGGGAGGCAGCTCATTAAGATGCAGTTTAATTGCTGCAAGTTTTGCTTTTCTTGCTGTGCTTTAAAAATCCGGAGCGTTTTGGGATTATTTTGGAACCATTAGTGATGTTTGTGTGGTCCCAGCGCTGTCGGGTGACTGACTCAGTGTCACGCCCAGAGCTGGGGCAGTGCCGGGCACACCTGGGGACGGTGGCGAGCTCGGGGCTCCGCTTCCCTCCGAGCTCTGGGGATGTTTTCTCCTCCAGGGCCTTTCCACGGGCGGTGGTCTCTGTCTGGGAGGGTCCCCAGGGCTGGGGTCTGGCGGGGACAGGCTGAGGGTCTGCAGCCCCCTGTGCCAGGGACCATCTCTATAAACGCCACGGGCCGCCTGGTCCCGTTTGCACACACGACGCCAAACGCCGGTTTTGTCTTTGGCTGATTTTTATTTATCAATAAAACATTACTACAAAACATGGGAAACATCTGCATTAAATACAGACTTGCCGATACTGTGCCACTTTTTAACCTGCTGTATTTACAGAGTTCTCCCTCCGGAGCCCTGGGCACAGAGCGGGGCCGGGGCAGCCGGGAGAGACCCGCGGAGCGAGCACAGGGTGCCGTGCCCCCGAGTACAGGGTGCTCTGCCCCCCGAGCACAGGGTGCCGTGCCCCCCGAGCACAGGGTGCCGTGCCCCCCGAGCAGAGGGTGCCGTGCCCCCCCGAGTACAGGGTGCTGTGCCCCCCGAGTACAGGGTGCCGTGCCCCCCGAGCCGAGTTTGCCGTGCCCCCCAAGCA
>VYXF01003983.1:64188-89064 GCA_013397295.1 Polioptila caerulea | reverse complement strand
AGCCCAAGATGGGAACTTTTTTTTTTTTTTTTTGGGGGGGGACAGTAATACATACCTATCTGGGTGAAAGTTTAGATTAAATTTAGAAATTAATTTTGTCAGTTTTGCTGAATTATTAATTCTATGAATCCCTAAAATTTGGAAATCTATATTGCCCTAAAATATCCTAGAATAAGTTACTCCTATATTTTGAGAACTGTTTGCCTTTTATTTTTCCAGCTTTTCTTCTTGCCATTAGAAAGGATCACTTTCCCTAACATCTCTAATTAATTTACTTTAGGCTTGACAAAATGATCCTTGCTTTCTTTCCTCTAGTCATTGATGTAATGAATTAATGCTCCTACTAAGGACTGTGCTGAAGTAACTTCTATATTAACGATTACGTCCATCTGATCAACTATCTCAGTCACAGAGGAGTTTAAGATCACTAAAGAACTTTTAAAACCTTTTCACCTTTATCATGCTCCATTAGAAAATGGAGCACTGTACTGGTATTACACTTCGGATAATGGATGCAGTTAAGTATGAATAATCCACACAAGGCCGCAAGGATAAATATCATCAGCCAGGAAAAAAACTCCAAAATTCAGGCATCAAGTGCTCTGTACAGACTATAGCAGTGTCTATATCATATATAACAGAGTGATACATCTCATTCAAAATTAGAGAGCCTGTCCCAGCAAGGAAGTTCTCCACAGAGTTGAGAGTTTATCATGGTCAATTTGTCATTTCAGCTGGAATTTTTCCCTATTTTGTCCACTACTGAGCAACATCAACACTTCAGGTGAAGTCCTTAGTATGATAAACCATGAGTGTGAAGTGCATGTGTGTATAGACATTTGAAAAGGACAAAGCAATTTCATTATCAATATAATGGAAAACAGTTTTGAATGCTACACTGTTCCTTCTTCCAAAGTGGACCAACCATAATCTGTGATTCTATAACCAGTTTTCTATTTTTATTTACAGGAAGATCTCTTGTCAGAACCTATGATGAAAATTATTCACATCCACTATGCTGACAATTTCTAACCTGTAAAAATATATGGAAAAGGTAAGGACAGGACCAGCTTACTAATCTGAAGAAGTTAAAACCAAAAATAATATTTAGACAGGGTTCAGCTGGGAAGAACAAGTTGTGAATTATATATACTGACAAAAATTAGATTTAAAAAATGATGTGACATGTAATGAGGGGGGTTGGTGAGAGGAAATAAAAAAAACCAACCCTCTCACAAGTTAGGCACAGAGACAACACCAACACTAATTACCTGGCATTTAAGCTAGAAATTGTTTACAGCTCTTTTGAGAATGTTTTTCCCATTTCATGCACAACTGAAGAGATCCCGATTTTAGTATCACACATATCAATAGTACCCTTGGAGAACAGAATTACTGGAATCTTAAGCCAAAGATAGGAAAAGGAAAGACCTGCAATGCAAATCTGCAGCTCACAGAGAAAATCTATTTAGAAGACCTAATGAAAAAGAAAATAAAGGCACAGTCCTGTGGTAGGTACAATAGCAATTTGAACAGAGAGTGACAGTGGTTAAGCAGTTCCAGGTATTTTCATGTGTATGTATATATTTGTAGTGCATCTGTGTCTATTTCATTCAGCTTCTACTTTCTTGGTGCTCTTCAGTAATCAAGTATTTGTAAGATGCTACATTAGTGCCAGCAGGCACAAAATGGTATGATAAATAACACTCTTCACAAAATATAAAAGCCACACTCTTAGTGAAGAAAGCATATCTTCAGCTAAGTGGAAATCAGTATCTCCCTTTAATGTTTTTCAAATAGCTCTGCTTCACCACTTGGAAGAGTCCCAGCTGCCACAAAAAGTCATACAAACTCCAAGCCCTGCTCTGATTACATTTCTGCTCCACAGCTCACATTTTAAATGCGAACAGGATACTTCTTGCTGAACTAGACCATAAGAAATTTCCTTAGTAAATCAAGTAAAAAAACAAATCTGGTAATTTTTCCATTTTAGCAATCCATCTGAAATCAGTTCTATTATAGAAGCATCAAGTCATTGGTTCTTGTTTTATCACACGCTTTATAAAGACAGGTTTGCTACAACAGCCTTGAAGGGGACCGGCAGTTAGGTTTCCACTGGTCGTGCTCTTGGGATGAAACACCTTGGATGAACTGCGGTTCAACAGGACCGGGCTTTTGCAACTCAGAGCTGGGTGTCCCTCAGGGACTAAAGCCACAGAGTTGGTGCCAGGCGGCACCACAGATTTTGTCGGGAATAAAATTTTGTTTTGTTCTAGAACAACACGTTTTACAGAAGAGGTGGATGTGCCAGATACTGATTCTTTTATCACTTCATTTGGGATCTTGCTATATCGATAACTGGGGGCATTATTTTCCATTACATCTGACCAGGCCCTGTAGCGAACCTCTGCAGATCCCCAGTAGTGCCTAATAGCAGACTCGGAGCGATGGCCTGTCACTGCCATTATTTCCCTAGGCCCCAGTCCTGCTTCACAGAGTAGCTGGATGGTGGTAGTTCGGAGAGAATGATTGGTGTACCGCTGAGAGAGCCTGGCTGCCACACTTATCCTGGGCATCATGGTACCCAGGTAGTTCACACCCATTGGTTCTCTTTTGTACCAGACAGGCTGTTCTTGCATTTGCTCTGACGTTAGCTTTAGAGGGTGCAGGTAAAAGGCAGGGGGCTCTGGAGGTAACTTGGACAAATAAAGTTCCAAGGAATAAACAGGACAATTTGGGTCCCCAGGAATATCATACATTTTACCCATTTTATGAGGATCTTCTCCATTTTTGCCTTTGCCAGGATATCTAAACATAGCGTATCGACGCCCGTTCTTGTCCTTCTCAACAACAAATGCATCTGGAGCCAGATCTCTTAGAATTTCCCTCCCTCTCTTGGCAAAATGTAACTGCAAATCAAACCACACCTTGTTGACGAGTGCCAGGGGACTGTGCAAACCCAGCACACCAGATTGCTTAATCTTACGCAAGTCCTCGGCAGCTATAGGAGGATGGTGGTGAGTCTCATCCTTTCCCTGCATGCGCAGCATCTTCAGCACACTCACAAACACCATGTTTGCACTGGCAAACTCTTTGTCCTTCATTAAGCAAATCTGACGATTATAAGGTGGCATTTTGAGATGCCGGTTTAAGCCAGCACGCATTGACTTGTAGCTTGCCACACTGTAGGTATTTCCGTCATGATTTCTTATTGTGTAATAAAACTCTCTTAAGATATCATTGAGTTCGCTTACTGGGACCAATTCAAAGCTAGGATCCTTGCCATTTTTGGCCAGCCACTGTTTTAATAGGTTAGCTGCCCAGCCAGTCTGCTTGTGGGTGTTTTTGATACTCTTAGCATCCTCTTCCTCTTCCTCCAAGCCAAAGAGGACATCCTCAGGGAAGTTAAAATTCGTCTGTGCTGCTTCTAGTGCTTCTTTATTTTCTGATGAAGCCTCTTCCTGTTTCAACTGCTTTTCGAAACAATTGATCAAAGTTGTACCATCAAACATGCCACAGGTATACGGCACACAGCGAACTACTTTATGATCTGAGAGCTGGGAAGTGTGGAGTAATACATAATATTTTGGATTTTACATAACAAAAAGCAGGTGGCATTAACTGGATTTTTCAAATGAATGGCATGTCAATTCCATACCTCACTAGGCAATTAAAATGCATCAGGTCCTCCTTTTTTAACCATGGCATTACACATGCTTTAACTGATTGCACGGAAAGCAAACCTAGAACATAAACTACGTAACAGAAGACTGAAAACCAGAAAACATCCTATGTCTTTTATTTCCCTCCTCCTAGCTCACCTTCCACTGCTAAATACCATTATCATACACAATCTGTTTTTCCAAATTTTTTCCAAGTTTCAGGCCCTAACTGAAGAAAAATTCCAAAATATGTGTCTTATACTGAAAATTAAACCATAAAACTGTACTACTGTCATCCATTGAGGTAATGGATTTCCTGCATATCAAATACTGACAGGGGTTTTTAATAGCTATAATCCACAGGTATCTTTGAAAAATGAAGTTCCAAAGAACCTTTCTTTATGAAATGCCTTATTAGAAAGACAGAGTGAGGCATAGTTCATACTCTAAAATGCTGGCTAGCTTTGCCAGACTACTTTCAGCAGGTGAAAACCAGAATATTTGTGAAACATCTATAGACAGAAAGAAAATTATTTATGAAGAATTTTAAATAGCTTAATTTAAAACTTTAAATTTCAAAGCAAGTTCAACAGATTTTAGACAAGGAATCCAGAAGTATTGCAAGTTATCCTTTATCATGAAGTAGATCCTCCAGAAGAAGGTTTCTTTTCCTTATTTTTTTCCCTCCCATGATATATGTCAATCAAACATCAGAATTCCAATTTTAACTTCTGGATTAGTGTGAGAATGAGAGCACCGCAATATTAATAAAATATTTGTAGCTATAAGTTCAAGCCATTCAACAAAGATTGGGCAGTCTTTTCTTTGTATGCGAGCTCTGTTTTAGCAGACCATTTTTAGTCTGCTGATTTACCAACTCATCTACCTACAAAAATCCCATCAGGAAACTTCTGAAAAACTCATCAGAAGCTCATGCTGCAAGTAACAGTGAATTAGAAGCAAAAAAATATAAACTGAGAGAAACCAGAAAGGATGGCACAAAAGAAACTAAAATTGCTTCATTATAATCAATAAAGGTAAATAAAATCTCCTGTGGATTGTAACTTTAGAATTTTATATAGAAACAATCGAAAGCCTACCTGTGTTGTTCCCTCAGCAGGTCGCTTGTTTGCCGAAGTATCTGTTGGTGGCCTGCTTGTCTGAGGGGTTTCTGAGGGGTCAAGAAATTGTTCATTTGCAGTATCTAATCAGTACTAATTATTGCTACTCACTAGCCATATTTGAAGGCAATATTCAAAACTGTTTGACACTGAACATTCAGTATGTGACATATTTTACATTTAGCCCCATTAAAGTTTGATTAATGTGTTCCTTTCCTTTTAAGTTTGACAGTATATTAAAAGCATTTTATGAGCAATTTCCTTGCCTGAGCACAAAGTATAACTCCAACCTCTCCTCGCTCCGTACGCATATTAATAATCTATTCAATTGAAAATTAATAAAATTAAGTATTTCCATACAAAAAATGACCTGACTGAAAAAGGATGGTTAAACAGACTGCAAAATATATAACTGAGACAGGGAGACTGAGTACCTTTAGTAGCTCAGCCAAACATTAAACTAGCAATTTAGGAAGTTGCTTTAATATTTGATGTAAATATGTAAATTCAAATTCTGTTCTCATTCCTTTTAATTTTAATGACAGCTTATCAGCAACAGTGCTGGCCCAAATCAGTGTTTCAATTCTGGTGAGAAAACTACTAGGGTATAAAGTAAGTCTATGGAAACTGCACAAAATGAGACATTCTTTGGACACATAGGTCCTTCCCTTTTGTCACTATATTTCATCAGTCACAATCCTTTTTATGTTGTCTTAAATAACTTCTATTTGCTTTAGACCTAAGAGTCAATATAAAACATAAATGTCTAACTCTATGGAGCATGTATTTTAGCATAGGTAACATAGATACTGGAAAAAGAAATGAAATTAGTTCTGATGTCAAGTTCTGCTTGAGTTCTTTCTAACATTATGTTGTGCCAATGAGGCACTTGCTATAACTCCAAGTCACTCAAAAATCTTGAAGACTTCTTTAAAAAAATTCAAGGTATGTAAAATCAGAACTGCAGACAACCGTCAGGGCAGAACCAAAGATTGAGAAAAAGTATTTTAAAATAATTAATCTAATTATTGTTATTTGAACATTTATTGTGTTTAGAGACTTTATTTAAATACTGTAAGTGTACTCCTTTGGAACTAGGTTCATATTCAGTTGGTTTTTTTCTCCTATTTTGTTTACTTTTAAGTGTTGTGAAGATTAAGATACAATTATGCTTTCCTTGCAGTATGCCTTTGCTTAGAAAGGTAGTTCATAAAATAAATACCAAGTTCTCAATGACAGAAGTTTCTGGCTTCACGCTAGGAATTTTATATATCAAACTCCAAATAAAACAAAGCTTGCAAAGCCACACTGCTGACTCTCTCTAAGAGGAGTTTATTTTCTACAATGTCTGAAACAGATCTGTCATAGAGATTATTCTGATCTTGAAAATTTCAACAGAAATGCAACCTAGAAGAACCATCTCTGTAAAACACATTAAGAAACAATTTTCCATGGAGAGCAGTTTTATGTTTCCCTCTGACCACTATCTTCTTCTGCCAGTGTCAATGTTTAGGCATAACTTACCAATCTTGGGTGCTGCAATGGTGGGTGATTCAGTAGGAGCTGTACTACTAAATGCAGAGAGAGGAATCTTCATCTGTAGGGGCACTCGACTGGCGGTTGCATTATAAAGTCCTGGAGTACCCACTGTGGGCAAAGAAGTCCTTGTGGTCTGGGCAACAGGATGTGTAGTAGGAACAGCCTGTACTGCCAATGTTGTGCCTATTGACCCAGCACTGGCTGTAGAGTTCCTTTGAATAGCAGGAGCTGGCACATGTGGGATGTTATTTGGTTTAGTTGTGTTAGCTGATGCCAAAGACACTGTAGTTTTGGTAAGGCTACCAACTGTAGACGAGTTTTGTACAGATATAAATTCAACGTTGCCTGACTGCTGGTTAGAGACCAAAGTCCCTGTGTGACCTTGCAGAAGCTGAGTCTGGGATGACACTGCCACAGGTACATGCAGGATTACGGGCAAAGACTGCAATGAGACAGACACTGACTGAGTGCTGCCAGTGGGCACATGGTTAGTGCCTACAACCGTAGCCGTGTTAGCTGTGGGAAGCACTGCTGTTGTCAAAGAGCTGGTGGAGGACACTGGAGTCTGAAGCTTAGGATGTCCACTGACAACTGCTGGAGAAGCAGCAAGACTGGAAGCAGGCACTACACACAAAAAGAATAAATAAAAAAATTAAGCACTTGAATCAAGTGGGAAGTTTCACTGCAACAGAACAAAAGGAAACGATTTATGACGAGAGCAGTTGAGTCACTAGAACTGGTTTTCCAGAGTGACTGTGAACACCCTATAATTTTAAGTGTTCAATGTCAGGCTGGACAGGGCTTTGAGCAACTTGATCTTGTAACATGTCCTGGCCCATGGTGGCAGGGTTGGACTTGATGATCTTTAAAGGTCCCTTCCAACCCAAATAAATCCATAATTCTATGAAAAAGGTAGATTACTTCTTTTTGCAAATAAAGGCTATAGGTACTAGTTTTCTGTTGTACACTGTGATATTCAATGGCCTGGTTAAAGATACAGTCGATACTGCATTTCTGTTTATAAGAAATGTCAGAAAAAAAGACATACAAAGAATTATGACACAGGCTTGAAGAAAGCTCCAAGATTTAACTGCTGAAATACTGCATTTTAAACACCCATTACAGAAATGGCAGAGCAACTGGTGCTTCACAAAACACAAAAAAAGAAAATCTGTATCAGTTATGACTAACTTGCCTTGCATAGGTAGGACCTTGTATCCAGAAGGTTCTACTAAAACCAAGTATTAATGTGTCAGAGAAGATACTGACTTTTATGCAACAAAATTTCAGGATGAATTCTAAAGATCAGGACCAAAACACACTGCTGAAAGCAACATGCAAACACTAAGATAATCCTGTGGGAAAGATTCAGCATTCAATATTAAACAAACTATTTTTGCAACCAAGGACAGTGAGACTATAATGAATAGATTAATGGTGAGTTTGAGTCCATATCCCCTACAAAGTTTTCATCTAGAAATTCCATGTTTTAACATGACTCTTTTAAGAAATGGGGTTTATAACTGCTGTTTATTTCCCACTCAATTTCTATAGTCATTAGGTCGAGGGAAGGATATCAACAGCATCCTATTATGATCAAGTACAATAAGGGGCCTGAGACGTGTTTCAGTTCTTGGCAGCCAGTTTTGCTGCCATACCCAGTGTGCAGTCTCCTGAAGCATCTAATTTACCACAAGTCCTGCTTGGCCAAATCAACACATTTCTTCCCATACCTGGTAAGAACACTATACAAATATAAACTGGGAATGTGCTAGAGAACTAAAGATAATTATTTTTTTATGTCAGAAAAATGGAGTAAAATCAGTTTTGCTCTGTTTAGCTAGTTACTTCTTTAATGGAAAGCAAAACTTTTGAGAAATGTGTTTATAGTCCATAAGGAATTTCTTACCTGGATTCACAGGGGCTTGAAAAGTTGCTGATGTGCTCTCTCCTACATTCCTCTTTGACTCCAGCATTTGCCTCACTGTGCCAGCATTTCTAAGGAATGAAGTTTGAGTTGGCATTTCTCTCAATAAGCCACAATAAGGTGTATTTATGAACAGTAGAATGGTGAAAAAAATGCCTAAAAAGCTGTTCTTTTCTTTGAGATTTTCTTTTCTAAACCAATTTTTTGCTTCTCAGGCAAATTAACTTTGGATACTGCCCTAATAAAAGGAAGTACAGAATTATTTATAAATTTTCAAGTCCTTGCACTAAGCTTGTCTTGCTCCACGAGAATTTTCCTGTTCTTGAAATTAAACTTCCACTATTATCTGTAATTTTTTAAACACTGAAACTGATGCTAAATAACATCTAAATTTAACCAAGAATGGGTTCAATTCTGTCAGTTTATGACTTCTGTAAAAGCAAATCAAATTTTACAAGTGAAGAGCAATGAAGGAAAAGGAAGAACACTTTAATTAAAAAAAAATAAGGAAATACAGAGATTATCTGAAGTATCCTATGGTAAATTTTAACATGGTCCCAGTGATGTGCTTTGCTTACCGATACGTGGCATTGTTTATGTTTGCAGTGTCAGGTGCTGCTTTCCCTGGAGATACAGGTGCATTTGCCACATTCTACACAGAATGAGAGAGAGAGAGGCCATAACAAAACAACTCTAAGCCAGCTTGCAAACTTATGCTTTCACTCTATTTCATATCCATTCACTGCTGTGTGAGAGATTAATTTTCTGAAGTCAACACTGCAAGAGAATTTGACATATTTTACAACGACTCAAAATCTCCTTGGTTCTTCTGCCTCCCTCTCCTACATCCTCTCTTTACTCGTCCCCCTCTCACCCCTCAGAATCAAGGTAGTGAGATGCACTTTTATTTACACTGTACTCTTCATACTGAAGTAAATTAGATTCCGTTACACAGAGTTTAGGGTGTTTTCACACTAAAAGTGGCTAAAGAAGCTTCTGTACTGATGTTAAGACTTCTTTAACCAAACCAGACAAACCTGCTTTGTCAATGCCATTGAATAAACAAGTCACATCTTTCTGCATATAAATTTTCTTTATTTTCCAATGCAAGGTTTAGGCTAACTCAGAAAAAAACCCCAGACCCCAAGGAATCTAACTCTTACTTCCTGTCTCTTCTTCAAGTCCTCCTTGGCTGCTCCAACCCGCTTTGTCAATCTTGCAATTTTAGCCTAAACAGGAGGAAGATGAAAACAAACAAAACCATAAATCCCCAAGAAGCATCAAAGAAATTTTACAAACTAAAAGATATATACCTAACACATCAAAACAAAGGCTGTTTTCATATCAGAGAAATTATTCTTCCTTGAAATACAGTACAACTATGTTATTTTCAACTATATTACAGCAGAAAGACAAATGTATGTGTCACAATCAAGGTATCTTAGAGACAAGTTTAATTATTTTCCTTCCTATTCACAACTGCACAAACTGAACCCATCTTGCATGTTCACACAAAACTACATAAATGAAAGCCTTATATGATGTTATTAATCTGACACTCTAGTTGATGGCTAAAGGTATAGGTAAACAAGTATATTGAAAACATCTTAGAAAGCACTTAAAAAGTCAACATAAAATGTGGCAACAAGAGGAAAGAGTTGTATAGTGGGAAATGATCTGGCAAACTCTGTATTTCTTTTAAAGAAAGAAGTAAAATGGCCTTATTGTTCAAATTTGTTACAAGATAAGCTTTTAATTGTCTTGTCAGTTCAAAATGCTTTGCATTTTGTTATGTTCTTCACTATGTGCATATTTTCTATAAAGAATGCAGGAAAGCATACTGCATTCAACATTAGCTATTTGCTTCCTTGCTAGAATATCAACTATTTACTCTCTGGGGAAAAAACATGTGATGGAGAATGTTTAAAGTCCAGTGCTACTGCCCTCTCCTTCCTGCATGTTCCCATTTTTAAGCAAATTTCCAGCTTCATAAAGACCTTAGATATTTTCATACTTGACACTTTCTTGAAAAATGTCTAAATGAAACAGAAGAGTGGAAAAGCAGTCTACTAATAGCTAATGAAACAGCTTGCCAGATGGAAGATCCATTTTGAGATTTCTGTATGATTAATTGGTTGCTGCCCTCCTTCTGAGTAGGAAAATAGTTTTACAACTCAAAGGGAATATCAGTATTTGCTGCTCTGCCCACCACCTCCTCCCCTTGCAGAGTCAATATGGTTTCCCTACTGGCAACTGTAGGAACCTTACTACTAAAAATTGTGAAAGTTATTTTTGACCCTAGTATGGAGCTGGACACACAAACACTCACCTGCATTTCAGTAAGCACAGTTTTATGCCTTTTGTTGCATTCTACTTTCTCCATTCGGGTTTTCAAGTCTGCCAGAGTCTTGTCAAATACCGCACACTGTAAAGCAGCAAGCTTTTCTTCTAACAGTCTCTGGATAATCTGCAAAATTTTTACATAAAAAAAACCAACAATGCAATGCCAAAATTTGGGGGACCATCTATAAAAATATTCTCAACTCTTAGCAAATATTCTGCTATAAACATAAAAAGGACAACTGTTGTGCCCTGTCAATCAAATAAATTTACAGTCAGTAATAAGCATGTGGTTGCACAGCTAAGTTTTGACATCATTTTTGAAAACAGTTTGCCTTTGATACAACAAATTCATTTCCTTGCAGCATGATAAGAATATAAAATCTTACTATATATAAAAAGAACCTTAACAGCAGATTTTTTTTTAAGTGCAGTGCTTACACAAATTAATTGTTCTTTTTACTTTTCTATTTTTGAGACGGACATTGGCATTCCAAGAACAGAAACTTAAAAAACATTCAACAAAAACTTTTCTCTTTTCTGAGACGTGTTTTCCCCTAGCAAAAATGCAGTGTTGCCTTTCTTGCAGAAGCTAAAAACGTAAGAAGAGAAGACTGTTTTTCACAAAGTTTACTTGATAAAAGTTATTATTTAATGTTTTTTTCCCTTTTGTACTTGCTGCAGTGTAAAAGGTTTTCTTAGGAAACAAAAACAAATAAGCAACTAATGTGGTTCAGTTTATGCCATCCTAAATTAATGAAGTTACAACACATGCTAGCTAATGAACTAATAAAAGAACAGCACAATTTTCTTTTCTTCAAGACCATAAGTAATGGGGCAAACGGGATATTAACAGCTCTATAAAAATCTGTAAAATGCCAGGTTGATAACACTCTTGTTTGGAGATGGCCTTTTTCTAAAAGCTAGGCACACAATAAAGTGCATCACATATAAACTTCATCACGGTGAAATACATCCTTTACTAACATTTTCAGTCTAGAGTCACATGAGACTTTTAAGTATTTTACACATTTCAAATATAACTCCTACAGCATAGTTTTCAAATGGTATTTGGTCTCTTCTTAAAAGGAGGGCTATGTAGAACTTTATATGAATTAAGCACCTTTGTTATTTGAATTACATCCAATGCTCAACCACAAAAAAGAGGAAGTGTTTGGGGATACAAAGTGCGTGCAGAAGGACCGCTAATTCAAAGATGGTAACACAAGTGATAGGTGCGTGTATGTGTTCTTTGCTCTGCATCTCTATGCTACCTTTTGTAATTTTAGGTCAACATCCTTTCTGGCTGTAATTTTTACTTGGAGTTCTGCTTCATAATCTTCTCCCATGTACCGACGATGTTTAGAATGAACATTGTCCATGTCCTCAGATTTGGAACGCTTTCTCTTTGATGCTTCACCTGGAACAATTAGATACAACTGCTCATGAGGAACTCCTGAAAAAACAGGTATCTTCAGAATGCCATGATTACTATGAAGTTGTTCTCAGTTTAAGCTTTTTCCTTCTAAACTAGTAGAAATGCCTTTGGAAAAAACATGATGACATCAAAGTACAAAACCATTCCTTTCTTGTATCTGTACATTACTGCCCTGTTAGTGAGTTCTGCTTTGCGATTGACCCAGTTGCTGCCCTAAATGCAAAATTATTCTAGTACACCATTCCCCTCTCCAGAACTCCCCTCCAGTTCTTCCTGCTCCTATCAGCACCCTCCTATAATGAAACATGACTTCTGAGAAGCAAAAAAACCCTTCTTCTGAAAAAGGAATCCTCTTCTCAGAATTCTAGCCAAATAAAACTACATCTCATTTAACTATGCCATCAATTAACTGTATTTACCTGCCATGAAGTTTTAACTTGAACCTTCAACACCTGACTGAAAAACCATACAAACTCTCTTCACTTCTTGTTTAAGAAGGAAAGTAAAAATCTAACGAACAGGCTCAAAACAGAACTACATTATAAAAGTCATTTTCATCACAGTGATGAACCACAAAAGAACCAGAGACCTCATTCACTCCTTCAGCTCCTGGCACTGTGTCCAGAAGATTCTTGAGAAGAGGAGGGACATCTGCTTTTAAATAACCTTCAGATTATGTAACAAGGACCCAGGGAACTACAGAATTATCAGCCTTACCTCAATCCCTGGGAACACAATGGAGCAAGTAAGCCAGAGAGAAATCCTCTCTAAGCCTATTAAGAAGGCGGTGATGGGGAATAGAATGGATTGATTAAGGGGAAATGATGCATCATCAGCCTGATAGCCTTCTACAGTGAGACCACTGGCTCGGTGGATGAGAAGAGAGCATTTTAATTATGCTTCTGAGACACAAACCATGCTGAAATTCTTGATGTATGGCCTAGATAATTGGACTGGCTCAACTGTTGGGCTCCAGGAACCATGATTATTGGCATGTAGTTCAGCTGGAGCTCAGTAATGCACACTAGCAGATGCTACCGGTACCAACACTAACATCTTCATTCATGACCTGGTTAATGGGGTAAGAGGATATCCACAGCAACTTGCAGGTGATACAAAACTGCAAGGAGTGATTTGTACACTCCTAAGTGGTTATGATGCCATTTGGAGTCACACTGACTAATTGGAGAAACAGGCATCAAGAACCTCACGAAGTTTAAGAAAAGGAGATGCCCAAGTACTAGACTAGGGTAGCAATAAAATCATGTATTAGTATAGGCTGGGAATTCACTGGCTGGAAAACACCTTTTCAGAAAAGGCCCTGGTGGTCTCCATGTATGTGAAGTTGAACAGGGGCCAGCAACGTGCCCTGTAGGTAAAGAAGGCCAACAACATTCTTGACTGCTTGAGAATGAGTACTTACAGCAGGCTGAGGGAGGTAATTATTCCCCTTTAACCAGGGAATGTGAGCCTGAACCTTGAGTATTTTGCCCAGTTCTGGGTTTCTAAATACAAAAAAACTACGTGAGCACACTGGAGACAGTGCAGTGTAGAGTGAGATGTTTCAGAGTCAGGAGCATTCATCATGAGCTGGAATTTTTCAACTGGAGAAGGCCATTAGGAGGGATTTTATCATGTGTGTGAATTACCTGACAGGTGGAGAAAGAACAAGAAGCAAGACTCTTAGTGAGTAGCAGTGATGGGACAAGAGAAATGCATGTAAATTGAAATGCAGGGTTTTCCACTCAAACATTTAAAAACTTTTTTACTGTGAGGGTGGTCAAACACTAGAATCAGAACACTAGAAATTTGTGGAATCTTCACCTGTGGAAATACACAAAACCTGTCAGTACATGGTTCTGGGCAAACTGCTTTCTAGTTGACCTGGTTTCTAACAGGGGCATTGGACTATATAATCATCAAAGATCCCTTCCAAACCTAATGATTCTGTGCTTTTAACACATCCTACCCAGTGGCACATAATTTTTTTAGCATTACATACTTCTCTCTGTTTGTTTCTCTTCTTCTTTGTGGGCCTCTTCTTCTTTATCTTCACACTCCTTTTTTCTCTCCCCCTCCACCTCTTCTATAAACAGAATTAAAAAATCCATGTGACATTTACTCATATTTACAAAAGTCTTGTAACAGTCCTATTTTGACAAATGAATTAAGAAAATTTATGAAAAAAACATATGAGGGAAGTCAAGAGAAGTAAGTATGACAAAAAGGGAATGCAGATACGAAAAAAATAAGGGGATACTCTCAGAAGTTTGAACTATTGTCCAACACATTAAGACTCACTTCTGAATTTGCTTAACATTTAAACAAGAATTACTGAACTGTAATTATGAGAGTAATATGTTTCAGTTACCTCTGAAACAAAATGATGTCTTTTTAATGTAGCTAAAGTTCTCAACAAATAATTTTAGCTTACTTTTCCACTTAGGGAGAAAGCATAAAAATTTCAGTAACAAATAGTAATATATTTCCCAATTTACAATTGGCATCTTCCACCATAATCTTAATGATAGGAAAGGCCTAGATTTAGATTAACAGATATAAATTTTAAGTTTCCTGCTAATACAAAGTATCACAACTTAGGACTAGTCATTTAAAATTATACAGTTTAGGAAATGCTTAAATAGAGAAAAATCTGAAGCCACCAAACACACAAAGATAAAAATGGTAGCACTTCCTGAAAAATTTTATTATATGTTCCATGAGCTTCCATTATGTGTTTCATACATATGTGTATGAAACAAGCTTCCATTATGTGTTTCTGTGCTTGCTAGATACAACACATAAGTATTGTTTTAAAGATTATAGTAAAATCTATCCAGAATATAACAGACCGAGTAGGCACTGTTGTACCTTTGTACATTTCTTCATTTTCCTATTCGTTTTGTTATTACAGCAGAATTTGCTAACTTTTCTAAGGAAAGTTCTGGTTGCAAAGGTATGCTTGATGTTCTCTTAACATTGTCTCCCTTCTATAATGAAGAACATTTAAATTATTTAAAACAAGTTACCTAATAAATCAGAAAAAGGAAGTAGTAGAAAGCAAACAACCTGGCATTATGATATTTTTATTTTCTTATTAATGTAAAAAATAATATTCGTAATACAAATTCTTCAATCCAAATACTATTTACTTTTAAGGTAATAAATTAGCATAATGCCTGTGCCACCTGCTTTTTAAGACTTAGAGGTAAGCTTCACATATTTGTTATGAATAAAATAGGACTCATTTACCTATGAATCTAAAGGAGAATTGCAACATTTCCCACAATTCAGAGATTTTAATATTCAACTGAAAGACACAAATATTCCATGGAAAGATACACACACCTAGAATGTCTTTAAAGCATATTACAAGCTTCAAAGCTAAGGTTTTTTTCAGTTCTATATAGAGGACATGTAATTTCAGGGATGAGAAGGTCCTTTCCTTATAAACTTCCATTACCATGAACAAATCTGACTCATTTAACTAAAAGTGGTTTCAACACGATGCCCAGATAAATGTTTCTCTAGTTAAGGAGGAGAAAATTTCACAACTGGCTATCAGCTTAGTTTTCACTGCTAAGCTGTGATCTCATTATCCTGATGCTAGACAGGTAGAAGCAATGAATACAACCTTGTCGGCCTCCTATGAGGTGTACCACAGTAAAGTTTTCCTCAGTTTCTTAATTTATTCCAGTAATTTTTCACTTGCTTTCTCCAACTGCCATTTTATCAATGTTTCTTTAAAAGTACCTACTATAATAATGAAATATTTTTATTGAGTGGAGAGTCAGTTCTACCTTCTGATCAAGTTATGAGTTTTGCACTCACGTGCACCACTTCACAGATAACCACAATGAGCTTCATCTGCCATGTCTGTTCTTCAGTCAATCAGCATTGTAAAGTTCTTCTCCAGTTCTTCATATCACCAAACTGTCACCTCACTAGCTACTACTCATTTTGGGCAAATTATTAATTCTGTCACACAGCACAGTCTCTGGAACTCTGAATTTATTTTTCATTCTTCAGCTGATTATTTCCTTCACAAGGACTTTACATTTTACCGTTTTATTTCCAACAGTTCTTGGTAAGAAATAATTTGTGTTTGGATAGCCAAGAGAATTCACCTCAGGGCTGCCATGCCACATACTTGTTTGCTTACACAAAAAGCTCCAAGGCTTTCTGATATATGATCTTTCATCACAAAAATCTGTGACAAAATAGCTATTATAGTTACTAATTCCATTTGGGAAAGACATTCCATTAACCTGTCCATTTGAATAAAGTCTTCTAGTACCAATCTTTCACTGTTCAGTCATGGTGGTTTTTATCTGGGCTTGTTGAAGTCTTACTTCTTAACTGAGCAGTTTGCACCGGTTTCTCTAGTACAGCATCTTGAAATGATCTCCATATGGTCTCCAGTTTTAATTTTCATGCTCTTTCCAAAAGTTACTCTTTATAAGGTAACTCTACCTGTTTTCTCATACAACTGCTTCCTGCCTGTGCAACTTCTCTGCTATTGTCTTTGTTGCTGGTTAAGGCAAAATATCACAGTGACCAATTTTCATTTCATAAACAGTCTTAGTTACAGCCACAAAACTCTAAGACCATAAAGTCACAACGCTCTAAGACCGTTATTAGACAATAAAACAACCAGTCAAAAGAATTTGTCTTGTCACCAAAACTAAGAATTTGAAAAAGTATTGCTGATAACATAAATTTTAAACTTCGGCAAACTGTAGTCCAGTATTTAATACTCACTTCAGTCTTTTTGCTCATAGCAAATTCCTCTGTGACCCCAGTGTTTTCTCATTGGATAAGATGAAAAAAGTAAATCTAATGGCCTCAATCAGAGAACTCTTAAACTACAGTGAGAACAAAGATAACCAATTTATTTGTTTTGTTATTTCATCAAAGGGACTCGTAACACTACCGTTTTAAAAACTACACACAACCTTCTTTTCCCCTTCTTACCCCACCTCCAATAGTTTCTGGAAGACTTTAAGTGCACAAGAACGGTATCACTTTTTCAATCTCATTGACAACTTGCTAATGTCTAAGCAAGATCCTTAACAGGAACTATAGAACCTACCTTATGGCTATCTAACTAGCATATTTTAAATGTAAATATTAGAAAAGGAGGAGTCTAAAACAGGGCTGAAGAGATGTTCTTATTTCTGTTTCTCTAGCTGTTTTAGAGATTGAAGATTTAGAATGCCACAGTCCTATCATTAGTAAAACTAATTTAAACTAAAAAGATTTGAGAAACTAAAAAGATTTGAGAAACTATGGTTACTAACTTCCCAGAAACTAAAACCTGAATCTTGTTTAAGCTATGAAATTTCTACCCAGTCAGCCATTTTTAAACACACTTGGCTTAATATGGTCATAATTTAATAAAAGCTATACAATGTGGGGTCTGGGGAGAAGAGGGGGAGGAAAATAACCAACAAAATAATTCCAACCCCAAGATAATTTGAAACAACATCTTTCTTAATTACAGACAAAAAAAGTGTCAACTTATCTGTAAATTATTAATCTCTTCTATTTTCAGAAGTGCAATAGCATGACAAAGACTGTCCATTGTCAAAAGGAAAAAAGCTTACTAAACTGTATTAAACAGTACACTACAAAGGGCATCCATTCAGTTTAACTTAGAAAAAATTTTCTGCCAACTACACGAAGAGATCCCACACTTAACATTTAAAAGCATCAATTAGTTGCCATAGTCATCACAGAAAACTTAAATAAAAACCACTGAGTTAAACAAATAAAAGCTATATGATATGAAAACAATACATGACATGCATTTCTCATTAAACTTTTCCAATACTGTCTGTCAGTGGGAGAAAAAAAAGTTAAGAGAAGTTGAGGCACACCTGGATTACATGCGTGTTTTCCTTATAATTTATTTACATGTTCAAGAAAGTTGAAATCCTTTCTTCCTCATGAAAGCAGTAAATGAATGTATTTTTCTTCTCCCAAATCTTTCTGTTCCCTCTCTGACAATTACTCAGCTCTCCTCTTTTCCCACTCACTATCTCATCCAAGTTGGCATCCAAATTTAGAGAGTATGAAAAAAACACAAAGCAAACCAACAACAACAAAAACCTAAAACCAAAATCCAAAAGAAAACAAAAATAATAAAAAAATTTTAAAAATAAACAAAAAAAAATCAAAACAACCCGAATCTTGAAGATGACCATTTCTCATTGCTAAGTTTTTTTCCTGGGCCTCAAATGCCACCCTTGAAAACTAAGACTACATAACATTACTGGTAGGTAAAACTGCCTTTTTGTTTAGAAACCTGCCACACGTGTGTCATTCTAAAAAATGAACAAAATCTAAGCAAGATATGGAAACTAACATGGAAACTAACAACTTAGAAAATTCTTACCTGGAAGACTTGACTTGTTTGGTAGGATGCCTTCAACACATTCCTCCTTCTCATCACAGGGATCCTCTTCATCAGACAGTACTAAGAAAGCCTCTTTTGGCAGACTTTCATTGCTTTCCTGCTTGGATGGTGAACCCAAACAGTTGTCTATTTTCTCTTCTAAATCTGGGACTGTGTCATCCACTGGAAGCAGAGAACTTTTAGAAAAACAGCTCAGATCATCTTCAGCAGGGGCTAGTTTTTCCAAAATTGGAATAATGTCATCTGTTTCCATACACTCAGTATTGTCCAAGATACTTTCACTTGGTTCATCTATTGCCTTTGCAACAGTGGTTTCTGAAAGTCCTGCACTGCCTTCTTTTTTTTCCTGGTCAGCTTCCATACTGCTAGAGATGGCTGCTTCTCCAACAACCTCTTCAACAGTTACTTCTTCAGTCCTCTTTCCCTCACCAGATGAACTGGAATTAACAGGTAAATCATTTGTTTCTCCCTTCTCTTGAGAAGAGTCACTAAGATCACAGACTGACTTACTTTCACCTTCCAATGGGATATCATTCTTTCTTTGGTCCACATGATCTTTTCTATTATTTTCTTCATGGAAGTCATCTTTACTGCTACCAGATCCACTTTCAGCCTCACATTTTACTGCAATGTCAGTATCTTTAGCTTGCTCGGGAGTAACATTTTCTGAAGACAGCATTAGAGGTTTGGATTCTATGTCATTGACAATGTTTCCTGCCCTACCTTCTGGGCTTTTGGTCTCACTAGTTTCATCACAAGCTGTTCTTCCTTCTTCAGAGTTAACACACGAATCAACCATGCCGTTAATTTCTTTCTTGTCTTCCGTACTGTCTGTATTGCTTAAAAGGGAATTTATATCAGAATCTCCATTCTCATGTTTTCCATTTAACAGTTTCACTTCAGTTGTCTTCAACAGCTCCTCTTTAACCTTATAGACAGCTTCAAGTTGTTGCCGATCACTTACTCTCATTGTTTTTCGTGCTTTAAAGACTTTTTTCTGAGGTTCCTCTGTGCTATCCATCTTAGCCCTTAAAAAAAAATCAGAAAGAACTCTGAACATAGCAATTTATCACCAGGTGATACTGCTACTAAGAAAGACTGTTACATTTAGCATGTTTTAAAGTAAAGCAGTTAAAATCTTGCTGATAAAAACAAAGAAATACTTGTCAATACTTAAATTTTATCTGACTTTCCAAAAAGTGAATCCAAGTTTCTCTATATGCTGCATAAACAGATTTATGCAAAGGTGAGAGAGGTCACACTATAACATAATGCAGTAGTATTCTAACTACAAATTTTATCCCATAGTATTCTATTAAAAATAGATATTATACTAAGATAAGAGCCAGCAGCCTCTCTCCTCATAAAAAGCTACAAATAAATGTAAACTGATGGATCAAGAATATTTCCATCCTTCTAAAATATTTAATTTCACAAGTTTCAAACAGAATTAATAACTGGGGTAAATGACAACTCTTTTGTATCAAGTCACTTTTCAGAAAACTTCATTATACACAAAGAATTTCTCAATGTATCATTAAGATACTTTTTTCTGCATAAATAAGACAGACTTTCCCTATCTATACATTCGTTAAATGAACTTGGATTTTTAAACCATTTTCATTCAGTTTGCAGTAACATTTTACTAAGACTATTTGTGGCAATAAAAAACTACAAGCATTGGAGCACCTTGCAGAAAAACTTCCTCTTTCAAGGAAAACTGGTGGGCTTGCCCTCAACACAGTTATATTCATTCCATCTACTCACACAAGTATAAAGAAAAATAAAAATATTTATAAAAAGTGTAAGAAAAATGTTAGAAAATCTATTTTATCAAATCAAAACATGGAATTAAATCCAGCATTACCTAGGAAGCTGTAATGATTTTGTTGAAATACAACAAAATCTGATTTCATCTGTTTCCAATAAACAGAACAAATCCATAAGGATTTTTAAACTATATTTTTTCCTCATGTGGTCTTGCTTAATGGCCTAGTTTTAATAGATTATGTATCATAGTGTTCAGAAGCAGAACGCAGCTAAGGAAGTTGTTATATTCTAAATGTAACTCAGCAACTGAGATCTTGAATCAGCTAACCAATTTAGGTCTACTGAAGCTACAAACCATCATAAAGTTACTTCTATCAAGCATACAGCTTTATTAAGTTTCTCAAAAACATGCAAAAATTATATTAACAGTAATTAAAGGACAAAATAATCAGGCAGTCATATCTCAATATGACTTTTTTACGCACAAGGACAAGATAGGCAAATGTTTATAACACTGACACAGCAGAATTATAAGGCAAAGGATGTACTTTAAATACTAAGTATGATTAATTTAGTGTGGGGTGAGATATAAATTATTTTTAATTTTTTTGGTAAAAGAAAGCAGAACTACTGCCAACACTAGCTCAGATCAATGGCAATTTTATGTAACCACAAATTCAAGAGCATTTGGACAACCTGCTCAGGCAGGTGGAATGATTCTTGTGGTTATCCTGTGCCAGGGGAAGAGTTAGACTCAGTCCCTGTGGGTCCCTTACAAATCAGGCTATTTGACAATTCTATGAACCAAGTTGCAAAATTCACAACATAGATGCCACAGCCTCTAAATAACAATTTGTCTCCCCTCCATTTTGTAGCTGACCTCATCTACAAGTTTTATTTAAGCAATGCTAAGATTGCCCTTTAGCCTTCTCTGAAGCTGTCAAGCTCCCTCAGCATCTCATCATGCGTCACATGCTTTAGCTCCTATCATTTTGGTCTGCTGCATCTTTCCTAGTTTATTTGGAACCATGTTTTGTGAAGGAAATCATTTAACATTTATCCCTAACTATAATGTTCTACATTTTAAGGTGAGAATATCTATTCTAAAGTACAACATGAATTCTAGTGTAAAGCCCACAATCATTTTGTACCTTACATTACAATTCTAGTTAACATGACCTGAAAAAAACAGGGACAAAGCACAATGCAATTTTTTGTATTTCATTTTAACTTAAGACTGAGCTTCTCTTACACTTTTTAAAAGTTCTTTTCCACAAAACAATCTAAAATCCTTAGATTTGAGTTACTGATAGTGTTTAACATTTTGATTCACACCTCAGGAACAGGTGAACAAATTTTGACAAGAAGTTGTATGAGGTCTATTTATGGACTCTCAATTATTACCATTATGATAATTTTTTTTTGCCAGTCTGACCTAGATTTTCTGAACTGGATTGCCTACTACTGAATTACCACTAGTGGGAGCAAAACAAAACACTTAAAGAAACACTTATCTGAAACATCACTTTACTTGAGTTGAAAAAAGGTTCTCATCACATAACCATTTTCAGTCAGATGACTTATGAACTCCAGGTGAGCTGTTAATGCCTTTCAAGAGCTGTCTAAATACTAAATACAATTTCTTCATTCTTCCAGAAGAGAATTTATTTAATACAAGAATTTTAGACCTGAGAGTACAAGAAGCATATAAAAATCTCTAGTATTTTGGAAGTGCAAGTAGTTTTTGGAAGCATATCCCTTCCGTCTTCCCAAGAACTTAGAATGGATGGCAGACATTTTCTACATCATACAAACATCTATCAGACTGTCATGTAACAGAATACTGACCATCATACTCATGTTTCATGTATACAAACCCCTATAACCAACGCAAGTGCTATTACAGATTTTTGTCTTGTAGAGGCAATTTGGAAAAAACAAAATCAGGCCTGACTAACCTAGAGCAAGTACATGAATTCCTGATAGGTGACCCACTAGTGAGAATCCTGGGGTAGCACAGTACAAGAATAGGGCTTCTGCATCAAAATTACAACAGGATAGTTCAATCTCCCAGACTATAGTGTTTTCTTTTATAGGCATTACTCAGAATTTACAAAATATATTACAAAGTTCAGCCTTACTTTTCCTATGACCGGAAAGTACACTAACAGATTAATGTAACATTTACAGATGTCTTAAAAATTTTAAGTGCATCACTTGAATAACCATATAACTTAAAATAAATTAATATTTGCTGTTCTGATTTCCTTAAGTCATCTAAGCAGTTTTTCATTAATATTTTAAAAATAAATACAAAGAAAATAAAGGATACTTATTTTTACATTTGCCAAGAAGAGTAGTCTTAAAAAATTCAAACATCAGAATCCCTTTATATTGATGTATCCTTTTTTATTGGAAAAAAAAAAATTGGATGAACAAGCTTGAATTGCTAATGTATTTTAAAATTCTGTTCCCTTTTTATCTTAGGATGTTATCCAAAATCTAGTTAAAAACAAAGCACTAACACAGTTCTAGAGAGAACCTGTAGGAAATACAAGCTTCTCAAAATTCCATTGATAAATGGTTATGAGAGTAACTCATACGTATTTTCCCACTCAATCCCACTATGTTTTGCAAGCAAAGAGTAGTATTTGATTAAAACTACCAAAAATATATACCATAGAAACTACTGTGAGAAAATCAAAAGCATACATGAGATGAACCAGTTTTGGGTTCCTCTTTTAACAGCGAAATATCTTGTTACCAGGGCAGACCAGTCTTTAAGCATTTCCAGTCATACCCACAAGAGAACACAGTGCAGCCAAAGAACAGATCTCACATGAGTGCTGAGTGAAACAGAAACAAATCAGTTGGTAGCCAGTCCAGACAGGCTTGGTCACACCAGTATAATCCAGTCAGCCACTATCTAATAAATACTGGTTTCCAGTCTTTCAAAGGGGCAAGGTGCACCCCCCTTCAGAGAGCAACAGAGCAAACTACAGGAATTCAGTCTTGCACAAATAAAATTTATCAATCTACTAGCATTCTAAATGAATGTATTTTGGTAGCCTGCCTTTATAGTTAATAACATGAAGTTTAACTATGTTTGTTTAACACCCCTCTTATCTGATGCTTGGGTGTTTTCTTTTTTTACTCACTGTGTGATCAAGTCATGAGGAGGAAACCAATGGCCCAGGCACCAAGCCAACAGAGGAGCACCTTTTATTTCAGAAAGTGGCTTTTGCATGCATCAGCACAAAATGAGTGGCGTATACAGCTACCTGTGTAAGGGTTAAATGCTGTAAATAAGGACATAGGCTTTGGACTTCTGATTTTCTTTTCTTTTGATTTTATCAAAGTCAACAATTTTGATAGACCAACATACACATTGTGCTCATTTCTCCAGATACAAAACCACCCTTTTTTGTTTTAAGCTTTAAAGTCATACATAATTAGTCATGTGAGACATGAACACATCATTAAGCACCTCCTTCCAAAATTCAGAAATTCTTTTCACGACAAAAAGTGTGCTAAATGGCACAAAATACGCCAGCGCAGCTAGGAATATGACAAGGTCTCTATTCTGAGCCAATTCCTCATTTTTTATTATTCTTACTCTGTAAAGAGACCACAGCCCTAAAGCAAGAAAGGATTGTATTAGCTGGTATGGATCAGCCTGTGATCATGTGCTCAGGTAAGCAGCCCATGAGCTGCTCAAAATGTGAGCCAATCAGCAAGGAGCTGCCTGAATCCTGCCTAGTGACAGGGAGCAGACAAAGGGAAGGTCATGGGAAAATGAGGGGGGGAGGGAGAAGCTGCAATCTAAACAATAGTTTATAAATGGGTTTGCATAACATCATGGGCCTAGAACAGGACCAGCAAAGGGCTCCTGGAGGGCATGCACCACTAGCCAAATGTGCCACAGCCATAAAATGTTTGCCAAAGCACAAGAACTATATGGAGAAAGTAAAGTTCACTGATAATGAACATCAATGCTCAAATATGCAAGCCTAGTTAAAATGTAGCATAGCCAAATCAAAGAAAGTGAAGCAGCAAATGGTCATGAGTATTGTGTTCTAGATGGAGAGTTCCAGAGAATGAAACTGGTGAAAATAACCTACCTTTTAAGTAGTAGTTCATAAAAAGCAGTTTTCAGTTTAAATCCTCCATAGCAATTTTGATGTAAGTTATCTGAAATTTAAAAACTAATTTCAAAGAAAAAAAACTTGTTTGAGACCTATTCTTATAAAAAACATAACTAAATAATGCGCCAATAATTTGTTATTCTACCAGTAAACAAGTCTACTGATCTAGCTGAACGGAATACACACCACCAGCCTAGTGAGCTCCACACACAACTCTGCCTTTGTTTTTAAATGTAATAAACAACATAGAAATCACATGATTATCATATGTGCAAATAATAGCTCTTCTAGCACACCACAGACGATTTGAGTTTTTGTCTCTTTTAGGCTAAAGTTACATTAGTGTTAGCTGCGAGTAGGGAGAAAAATATATCCTTTTTTGAGAAAAAAATGACATCACCCTCCTGCTCTATTTCACCCAGTGCAGACACAGCAAAACAAGGTGAACTGTAATTAAAAACCCCTTTAGCTCATTTGTCCCCGCCACATCCCGAACTGCGGTTCGCACTGTGGGGA
>VYXF01003983.1:49630-64040 GCA_013397295.1 Polioptila caerulea | reverse complement strand
GTTTGATGCGCAGGAGCATCTTTAGGCGATCACTGAATTCCTGCGATGTTGAACGCTGCATCAGAAAAACCACTGAGATCCAAGTGTGTTCAAGTATGGCAGCTAGAAAAACGTTCCTTTCTTCAGATCCTATGCAGTGCCACTGCATTTTTAGTATTCCAGCAGAAAACTGGTGTTTTGTCATGACTTCTGCCTTGAAAGCAGAGGCCAATCTCCCCCACCTTTGCAAACTGTGTTCTGAAATTCAGCAAAACATTAAGCCCTCATATATATCTATGCCTAAGAAAAACACTCACCTATAAAGTTAATGCCTTCTTAAACCAGAGCAAACTCACAGTACAGTTTTAAAGAGGTTGGTCTTGTTTATTGCATATCTGATAGCATCATGTACGAACTTGAACTATGCTCTTGTCACGTTGGCACAGTAAGTTAAGCACTTCTCTTGTGTCTTCTCTATCTCAAGAGGATAATACCTCCTCTGACACTGGCTCAGGAACCTGTTTCTCATACAAAAATTTCGAGGTTTTTTTTCCCATGAGGTTTTGATGCCTTGTGGGAAAAATGAACTTCTCATGGGACAAAAATGACTGACAGGTCTACTTACATGGCTAAGATATTTCTTCTGCTGGTGACATTGCAGATTTGTTCTTACATATTCATCGCTTTATGCCTAGATAACTGCATTCTTTGGAACATGGAACAACGGAAAACAAGTGGAGAGTCTTTCCTAGACAACATTTAAAAGCAACTCAAGTCCCTTAGAAACAACCACTATTTAGCACATGGAGCTTAAGCTGATTCTCCAGTAAGTGTTTTATCTTTTTCTGTATACTGAATTTTAACAGCTACTTAGATTATTAAACTAGTAAAACTGCATGACTGGAACTCAGCCAGAGCAACAAGACTGTGATATGTTTTCTTACTTCCCACAAATGTTAGCGATTTCAGCTTTTATCAACAATTCAAAAGATCAGCTTTCAATTCAGCTGTGACATCTCCAAACACTGAACAAATCCTGCTGTTTTAAACAGTGGTAACAGCAAAATTCAGCTTTCTTACAGAAAGATTTTTTTTTAGCACAAGCTAAAACACTAAGAAAGTTTGTTTTTTTTTTTTTAATTAAAAAGAAAAGGATTTACTGAATACAAAGTTGAATTTGTGCATCTAAAAATACATTTGATAAATATTATTATAAACAGTCTCAATGTCAAATTACAGTTCCATCTCTCGCATAGGATAAAAGCTTGAATTTCCTTACCGTTATCCTTGAATATGAGTCGGACCTAATAATTCCATAGATGTGGTCACTAGCTGCTGAAACACATCTACAACTAAAAACCTTCCCAGTTTCTGATATTCCAAACTTAAAACTTGAACAACCTGAATTAATTGTTCATGCACATGCAGATCAAAAAATTATGTGAAACTCTGTGGAAAGAGAAGAATCGTAGGAAAAAAGCAAGATGTTCTGGTCATGCTTAGGCTTTTATAGGTATTACAAAATACAGTATTTTTTCCCTTTATAAGGAAATTATAAATTTTAATTGTATAATTTTAAATAATTCAACAGGCTACAATTTTGATACAATTTTGGTACCACTAACATATGCACATTTGCATCCCTTGTCTTGTTAGATAAAATGCAGAATAACACTACTGTAATGAAAAAACTAACGTATTTACCCAGAGCAGTCTATTGTCTAGACTAGTTCCCATATCACATAGGCAACTAGCTGTAGTGATATAACCTCGGCTTTCCAACTGGCAGCTCAGTNAGCAGCGGCGCGGCAGCCTATCAGACGGGAGTGCCTTGAATTCCACCCAGCAACAAGCACCACGCGGCAGACGTCGGGCGCGGGCACGAGCACGGGAGCGCGCGTTCAACGAACGGGATTTTCCGAACGGCGCAATAGAAAGCCAAGGGCTTTCCGTCTGAGACCCCGAGTTGCACAACAGCGCTGACCCACGAGTGCAGGGGCAAAGCCGCGATAAGGAATAGGTGTTTGATGCGCAGGAGCATCTTTAGGCGATCACTGAATTCCTGCGATGTTGAACGCTGCATCAGAAAAACCACTGAGATCCAAGTGTGTTCAAGTATGGCAGCTAGAAAAACGTTCCTTTCTTCAGATCCTATGCAGTGCCACTGCATTTTTAGTATTCCAGCAGAAAACTGGTGTTTTGTCATGACTTCTGCCTTGAAAGCAGAGGCCAATCTCCCCCACCTTTGCAAACTGTGTTCTGAAATTCAGCAAAACATCAAGCCCTCATATGTATCTATACCTAAGAAAAACACTCACCTATATGGTTAATGCCTTCTTAAACTAGAGTAAACTCACAGTATAGTTTTAAAAAGGTTGGTCTTGTTTATTTGCATATGTGATAGCATCATGTACAAACTTGAACTATGCTCTTGTCACGTTGGCGTCACAGTAAGTTAAGCACTTCTCTTGTGTCTTCTCTATCTCAAGAGGATAATACCTCCTCTGACACTGGCTCATGAACCTGTTTCATATACAAAAATTTCGAGGTTTTTTTTCCCATGAGGTTTTGATGCCTTGTGGGAAAAATGAACTTCTCATGGGACAAAAATGACTGACAGGTCCACTTACATGGCTAAGATATTTCATCTGCTGGTGACATTGCAGATTTCTTACATATTCATCACTTTATGCCTAGATAACTGCATTCTTTGGAACATGGAACAATGGAAAACAAGTGGAGAGTCTTTCCTAGACAACATTTACAAGCAACTCAAGTCCCTTAGAAACAACCACTATTTAGCACATGGAGCTTAAGCTGATTCTCCAGTAAGAGTTTTATCTTTTTCTGTATACTGAATTTTAACAGCTACTTAGATTATTAAACTAGTAAAACTGCATGGAACTCAGCCAGAGCAACAAGACTGTGATGTGTTTTCTTACTTCCCACAAATGTTAGCGATTTCAGCTTTTATCAACAATTCAAAAGATCAGCTTTCAATTCAGCTGTGACATCTCCAAACACTGAACAAATCCTGCTGTTTTAAACAGTGGTAACAGCAAAATTCAGCTTTCTTACAGAAAGATTTTTTTTTAGCACAAGCTAAAACACTAAGAAAGTTTGTTTTTTTTTTTTTAATTAAAAAGAAAAGGATTTACTGAATACAAAGTTGAATTTGTGCATCTAAAAATACATTTGATAAATATTATTATAAACAGGCTCAATGTCAAATTACAGTTCCATCTCTCGCATAGGATAAAAGCTTGAATTTCCTTACCGTTATCCTTGAATATGAGTCGGACCTAATAATTCCATAGATGTGGTCACTAACTGCTGAAACACATCTAGAACTAAAAACCTTCCCAGTTTCTGATATTCCAAACTTAAAACTTGAACAACCTGAATTAATTGTTCATGCACATGCAGATCAAAAAATTATGTGAAACTCTGTGGGAAGAGAAGAATCGTAGGAAAAAAGCAAGATGTTCTGATCATGCTTAGGCTTTTATAGGTATTACAAAATACAGTATTTTTTCCCTTTATAAGGAAATTATTTATAAATTTTAATTGCATAATTTTAAATAATTCAACAGGCTACAATTTTGATACAATTTTGGTACCACTAACATATGCACATTTGCATCCCTTGTCTTGTTAGATAAAATGCAGAATAACACTACTGTAATGAAAAAACTAACGTATTTACCCAGAGCAGTCTATTGTCTAGACTAGTTCCCATATCACATAGGCAACTAGCTGTAGTGATATAACCTCGGCTTTCCAACTGGCAGCTCAGTGGTATCAGAATTCAGAGGTGAGCTACTTGATGCTGACAGTGGTCCCAAGAATCACTTCTCAAAAGCCAGAAGAAGCAGAAGTGAAAAAAAAACTTGCAACGAAGGAGGCAATGCTGCATTGAAAGTGTTTGCCACACATATAAGCAAGCACCTTTAATGAGTTTTTTTTTGCAAAGACTGAGTTTGCTCAGTAATAAAAAAGCAAGTTTAAAATGGAACTGTACTAGCAGTTGGCAAGTTGGGTGATAGAGGGGTTATCATTATTACCCCCGGGGAAGACACCATTTCTCGGCAGGGGCAGCACACCTGCCCCGCTCAGGCGCAGCACACAAGATGGAAGGGGCATGTCGCTACGGCGCGAGGAAACCAGCTCTTCCAGCTGAACCAAACTCATCCAGCTGAAGCCTGGTGGGGACTCTGAGACGTTCGGGGCAGGGAGGCTATTTCCCGTTTCCCACATGAAAGGATGAGTTTTCTTTCAGTGAGTGTCTGAGGCAGGCCAAGGCAGCACCTCGGCAGCCATCTTGTCATTTCGTCGGCTCCCTACCCGAAGGCGGAGACTGCCAGAGATTTGCATACCCGCTCGGGATTGGCTGCCGCAGATCTGCTTTGCATAATCCAAATCTGCCTGGCAACAGGCTAAAAATAGCCAGCGCTGCTGCTGGGAGCGGCCCCGCGGCGGCGCAGGAGCGCGGCTCGGCCAACGCGAGGGGCCAAGGCACGCGCCGCCATCCCGGCGTGACGTTACGTGCGGGCACGGCGCACTGAACTCCCTCAGGGTGTCGGTGGGGCTTTTTCAGTGACAAAAATTAATTCTGAGGGAATTCGCTTTTCAAATCAAAACATAAACGATTATAAACTGCACACTATCTTCTTTCTCACTTTCGTTTCTAAGCAAGCTGGAACAGAAACTATCTTTCTTACAGTAATAACCCGTGCCGGTTTGGTGAGATGGCAATGGAGTGGGTAATCCACAACACCTGCAACAAATGCCACCTAATCCTTACTAGAAGTAGACTCTTACACAATGTTCTTGGCTCCTGTGTTGCCCCTTGTTAATTACACCTCACCAGGAACACACCTGTACCGTTCCTCAACTCAAAACTAAAGCCAGTGTGGGATTTGGAAGGGCAAGCAGGACGAACTAAGAAAAGAAGCTCTATAAATAGAGAAGACATCTTAAGAATAAAATTTCGATACAAAATGATGTCAGTAAAGTGCAAAATCTTAAAGATACTATGGACATATATGTTCTATGATAGTACCTTCAGCAGTAATCTACATGTACATAATTTTACTACTTCAATGTACAAAACAGAAATCATATACAGAAATTTCATTTTCAGCAGTACTGAACTGATAGCATAAACTCTTCTGACTGCAGCAGAAGCAAGTTAAGAGGTTTCCACACCTTTCTATTCAACACATCTGCCCCCAGGTTTTTGTTTCATGAACCTCATGAAACAACCTCATGAAACAGTTATGAAATGGTTAAAGGCAGGTGAAAGCCAACATCGTAAGATTAATGAAGATCAATGAAGCACCCAGTGCATGCAGGACATGTCTAACCTAGCTCTTTGGCAGCCTGAAACGCGCCATCTGATACGTAAGGTATGCATAAGCACTGCTAGAATGAAAGAAAGGTATTTTCTATAAGACTGTCACAATTAAAAAAGGAGAGGAAAGGAAAAAAGGGGCCAAAGCAGGTGGTAGGTCACAGTGACCACTGAAGATAGTTGATATCTTCAGAATGACTCAACCAAACAATAACAAAAATTAAACAGAAATGCCAATAGGAAGTGAAGCAAGACAAAAATTTGCATTTAAAAAAAGCTTCAGAATAAAATTAGGGGGAAAACCTTGCCATCAGCACCACCAAACAAACCAAAACACACAATTTTCCTTGTGAAAGCTATAGTTTACCCCAACTTTATTACCTGTACCTACTGTTACAACTGTTAGTCGCAAGCATCCTTTAAGGAAAGGTAGCTCACTGCAGAGATGTCAGTTAGCTACTCCTAAATGCACTTTTCTAGAAACTGTGTCTCCTACCACAAGACATTTTTTCATTTATCAGAGACTAAATGTTTTCCAAAGGAAGCTGTTGTAAAATGATGGGAGCTAGAAAAGAAAATGCCAACCTAATATTCTATTCATGACTAGATACAGAAGAAGAAAAGAAAAAAAGGTATATTTTTAGTAGTGGTAACACATTGCATTTATATGCTAAGGATCCTAGATAATTCAGGTAATTCATGTTTTTACAATGATAAACAGTTGCTTTGTAATTCAGTTCTATGGCAGTCAGTTTCTTACTGTACAAAGCAAGCAACCAGAGTAAGACTTACTCTAGTAAAAGTCTATAATGGCAGATTAAATTCTCTTGGGTGAGCGGGTGGACAATTACTTTTCTGTATTTGCTCTTAGGCAAAGTTTTGTCACATCTCACACTTGTAAAGATTTGTAACAAAAAGTACCTGATGTGTCACCTAAATGGTCCTTAAAATGTTTCATAATCTAATACGTAAGCAACAATTGCATGGATGATTAACTTCAGCATGTCTAGAACAAGCTCTAGAGACACAGATTGCCATATTCAATTCTTTGGTAAGCTGCCCAGGGAACAGGAAGCAAACAAACCTACGATTTCTTTATGTAGTTCCAATCATAGAAATAAACTATTAGAAACATAGAAATAGCTTTGAAAGGGGCTTTAATGACAAGTAGCCTGAAAGGGTACCAATTCTTACTGTATTCTTCCTTTCTAGAACCTTTGACACACCCACCTACTCACTATACTTGCTGCATAGACAGCAGACGTATGATCTTGCTATTTGCCATTTATCTGACTCGTTAGCAGACCAAATGCAATATCTTACATTTGTTACCATATAAGAGAAACTCTCATTACCATCTTGTTGCCACACTTCTAAATTCAATACCAGGAGGAATAAGTTTAAAAATGATGCCACACTGCTTTTAAGTGGCACATTTGTATTGATTTATATCAGCAGCACCTTAAGCAACAAAGCACAATATGTTCATTTCTAAGGTTCATTACACCTAATGCTAAACTTGTCATACTCTGAATAACGAAGGTATTTAAACAAAAAGAAAGGAAGATAAGTGAAATGTCCTGAAAGTTATTACACAGTTGATGGGAAAATCTTTTTTTTTTTACTAGGGTAGGGCTAAAGTTTGGCTGAAATCAGTTGGTAGGCAAAGAATCAGGAAAACACAGGACTTGTGTGTGTCAATATAAGACAGATGCTTTCTTTTTCTTTTCTTTCAACAGGGAGAATTTGATTTACTGAAACAACCTCTCCAAGTATGTGGCAAAATCCCTATCACTAGGTTTTCAAGATGCCACTGGACAGGATGCCAGATAATCTCATCTAGGCTCTCTTTCCCAAGAAAGACCAGACCACATGATCTTTCAAGGTTGTTTCCAAACTAAGATATTCTATGAACTAAGCTGTACAACTGATTTAATTACCAGAAGATCAGTATTAGCTGTCAGATATTAAAACCCCTCTAAAATGGGACTTTTAAAGGTGGTCAGATGACTAATCCACCAATCATCTGAAGGACTGTTACACCTTCAGCAAGAGAGCAGTAACTGCACAGTTGAGAAGCGTACATTTCAAGATAAGCAATCTACTAATAAGCTAAGTCATTAAAAAAGAACAAAAAACCCCCTCTTCTTTAAATGTATTATATATATAGACAAATTTTATATACCTCATGCATTTTGTATTTATATAGATACATACGATCAGATGGCTTACAATAAGAGAAGTCTAAAATGGTAATTACATTGTGAACTTGAGGATCTAGTTTTATTTGCATAGGGTTTTAAACATAATTCTTGTATATGGAAGCTAAAAAATATATGGAAACAGTAGATCATCAGGCTGAAATAAGTGTAAGTGAACTTACCCTTAAGACAGTTTTCTCCCATCTTGTTTGCTATCTCTGGTCAAATATGCAAAAAAATTCCTACCCCTGAAGTAAGATTGTTTCTGAAACTTAATTTCTAATTCATATAAGACACAGACTTTTATCACACTTGAGATATGAATTCCAAGCACCTCACTTCCCCTTCATTGGTCAATCAATAGAACTAGTGTCTCATTTTGCATATTTTTCTTTATTTGTTTGACTGGTTAGTCTTCTGACATGGCAATATAAACTATTCATTGAGTAAATATTGCTGCTAAAAATATATAGAAATATATTTAAAGACACTGCAAAGAGTATCAAGTTTGACAGGCTCGTACAAAGTTATTTTCAATTTTTATTTATGAATATCCATAATAACAATGTAGACAAACAGGATGTCAAATAAAAACTCCTAAGAATGTCTTTGTTTTTAGGGCAAGGTACACCGCAAGGCCCAAGAATCCCGTTCTAGAAGGGAAAGGTTATTTTTGGAAGTCCAGACTAGGGGACACCAAGCTACAGACAAAATCTTTAAGTGCCTGTCAAAAACATAATGCTTTTTTGGGTGGGTTTTTTAATTCTAAGAATTTGCATCAAAAAATCAGGATAAACTTGAGGTGCAATGCAATACAACACATTTTTTTGTATAAGCTCTTCATACCTACAAAACTTGATTAAAATGAGCACTCTTAAAATTTCCACAAATGTAATAGATAGGTTTCAGCCATCACAACTCATCTTCCACCTGCAAAATTTCATTTCAGAAGAATGCTTGAAACAGCCCACAACAACTAAAAAGATAGATTTCAAAATACGGTGCAACAAGGAAAAATACTGAAAGCAATTTATATTATTCAGCTATAATGCAATACTTTTTTCTCCCCGTTCTGCAACTGCAGCCTATGCACGACTAATCCAGTATAATACCGCATCAATTGTGAAGACAAATCAAGAAACAGGACAACTGGAGTTTATTGCTACTGTAATATAAAATGTAAGACTAAAATATTTGGCAGAAAGTCTTGTTTATCACCAGAAAAACATCAATTTGCAAAGTAAGTTTTATTGCCAGGTTTTTGTTTCCCATCCCTGACACAGGCAGTTTAAAGGTTCACCAAAATAAGAAATAGATCGATATAAAATTTCATGAAGAAAAGTAATTTCTTTAGAAATCCTGCTTCAGAAGACTCACTGTACAGCAGCAGGGCTGCTGTAAACATTCACTGTATGCATCTGTGGCTACCAGAGACTACCACAGTTGCTAAGCAACATCTTAGTTTCATCTCAATTTTGATATTTGCCTTTTGGCACATTCACTGGAACCTTACTTATTCTTTAAATAACCTAATCTCATTCCACTCCTTTCACAAACATTTTATGAAATGCAATTAAATAGATTTTTCAGAGGGGAAAAGGGGGTGGGGGGAAGCTTCCTTCTATGTGTAGATAAAATATTTTAGAATATTTGCATGTGACAAGAAACAGTCATCGTAGAGCTACAGAAACCCCACAGAAATTCAGCAATCATCTTGCCTTTTCTGATTTCTGACTTCTCCACCTGAGTAAAGCAAGGACAGGAAGTAGAGAATTTCATACTAACAGGAATATAAAACAATTCATACCACAGAGAAATTAGCATATTATCTAGATTTATTCTACAATGGGGTAAAATACTACTGATACATGAGATTGAACCCCCTCAGTTAAAGAACGTGACACATGAGCCCATACATGTTCTTCTTCTATCTTACAAATAAAAGGACCAATATAAATGACATTCAGTGACTCTACCAATGCACAGACACCAAGCAGCAGATTTCACAGTGGCAGGTAAAGAAAAAAAGATTGCTAAAATCCACGTAGTCAACATATTTCTGTGGGTAATATTGCTATAAGGTTACTGCTCCTTGAGGGACTGCCCACACTGACTGTGGTGTTTCCTATGCAACAAGACAGCATCCTATGCCCTGGACAGCTACTCTGCACACTTTGCATACAGTACTAACATTCAAAAGAGGCAATAAGCTTTTCAGAACTCTAGCAGAATAAGCAACACCATTGCTATGCAGTACCATCTTAAAGAGTTTAGACAATATCCATACACAGAGTCCCATTCTTTCCTGTCCTTATTAAGTAGCATTTATGCATTAAGAAGTACTCTTCAATGTCTTCTTAAAAGGGTTCTGTTTCATTAAATACTGTGATACCTCCTTTTGGATTAACTAAGTATTGAGGAAGAGGAGAGGATAAAATGCTAATAATTAGATGCAGACTCTTGTGATGAGAACTGTAAATAGCTATGTTTTTATGAAATACTAAATAAGTGGAATCATGCATGCACTTCAGGCAACAGTTTTCAAATCATTACCTTAAAATGATCAGGGGGAAAAAAAAATCAAGTGCTTGATTACCCATTTGAAATAGGAGATGGCAAATCTAATGTTACACAGAAGTCTCAAAGATTTAGAGTAAAAAAACAATTATCTGAAAGCAATCCAGCTATTGGACTTTCTTATCTTGCAATATGAATCTTAATACAAGGGTGTCAATTAGCAAGCACTATCACTTCAGCTGCTAAGTACTATTTATTTTTTGTGCTGTGGGATGACCAAATGTCAACAGCCATATCGATAGCAAAATCCTAGTACAAGGAATGTGAAATATTTTATGTGAATTACAGCTTGTTAATATTAAAAAGGAATATGGACTTCTAAACATAAGAAACTGAAATGAAAATCTGTAGTCTGAAGGCATTTCTTTTCCGTAACAATGGAAGAATCCATCTTTGTGTTTCCTTGGTTTCTTAGTCTAAGATCCTTGAAGAAGAAAGCAGGAAAAAGATACGCAAAGTGTTCTCTTGACCACAACAGTCAGCAAGTTCTTATGCTGTGTTTCTTAGAAGATACAAAAGCAAAATAAGAAGGAAGATTGAAGATCTGATGTTCCATCTAGTCAATAAAGACCTTTGTCTTTTGGATTAAGAAGTAACAGGCCTCAAATGAGATCAGCTTTACACTTCTCAAAGTACTGCTTATGTCTGCTTACAAACTACCCCAATGAGGCTTGCTATTATGCAAGATGCACAACTAATTCTGGAAGGCCTTCTTGGCTTTAAACTTCACATCTAGGATGGCAGGTTTTAATTTTTTTTTCCTGAATTCTTTTCAAAGCCACCATAAGCCCCAGTTTGCAGTTACTCAACACCATCACCTCAGCATGGTTGTTGGCAGTGAATGTGTGGACAGAAGTCAGCCAGCAATGTTTTGTTCATGCTGACTAGTGACATCATACACACTAACTTCGTGTACTAATGGTACACTTAGGTATATGTTCTTTCTATGATATCAGAAAAAACAAGGTCCAGTTCCAATGCCAGTGTTGCATTCCTAAGTGGAAAGGATGGAAGTAAACAAAAGCAGAACAGATTTCTTCCCGTAATGAGGTCACCGTTTTGCTTGCTAATGCAAATTTTCAAAAATAAAAACAATATTACAAATTCATGAAGCATTAGTAGTCTGCACAAAACATCAAACTAGCATTCACAGTATTATATAATACCAAGAAAAAGAGCTACAGGTTTACCTCTACTGATACATTATTTGGCAATGATTTTGCCAGAACAGTGCTTAAAAAGTTCTTGAGCCTGGTCCCAAAACCCAGTGGCCAGGCTGTAGTGATACTGCCTAATGCATGCATTAGTAGCTGGTAGTACTTGGTCTGCAAAAGACTTCTTCTTCAGTAAAGAGCTCAAAGCAGTTCGACAAAAAACATCCTTTATTTTACTGTTCTGGAAGGGGGAAAAGCAGCTGATGAAGTGACAATCCAGTAACACCATTTCAGAAACACAGAAATACATTAAGAATTTATACAGCTATTTTAGACTGCTTGCCTTCCCAGATTTCATTAAAAAATAATATGGAAAAAAATGCATCTGTCCTGTCACTCAGGATGACCTTACAAGAAACTTCATTTTTCTTGCCTAGAAGTTTCCCAAACGTGATCCAGAGTTAGATGCCAGAAGTTGATGGTAAGAATTATCCTTTAAAATGCCTCCATTGATTAAATGTATAGAAGCCACAAAGAAAAGCAAATTTAATTTTGACCATTTAAGGTTTGCTGTAAGTCAACATCCAGAAAGGTTCTGCCCAGAAACCTTTAACATCAAAAGGGAACACTTGTCCACAGCCTATCTCCTGCCTGGTGAGCCGTCAAGCCAAAATGCTTGCTTGCTTCCTGGAAAGGACAGGCTGCAGTTTCTACTCATCCAAAAAAATCAAAGGCTAGATTTCTCTTTGAATGACTGAAGAATCATTATACATCCTTTCTTCATGTGCTGGCACACAGCATAGCTGAACTGTTTCCTAATAATTTTTCAGACTAATTACAGACTCTCCTGGTGAATTTGTATGCGTGACCACCTCTCCAAGGCTTACGTTCGTAACCATAAAACTATTTCATTTATATATCCCCAAAGTGAATATGATCAGGTCATAATCATTCTTGTGCTTTTTGCTAAGACTCCTCCTAATTTTTCAACTTTGTAAAAAACCAATACAGACAACAGGACAGCAACCTGTACTGATACATAATTCACATAATCAGCATTTAGTATCATCCGGGAACATATATAAAGAGTATGACTTCCTTACCCTTCTCTGTATACTACAGAATTTCAGTCCCTCTGCATTACCTGTCTGTTTCAGGCTTTAGCTCTCTATTTTGTCTGTACGACACTTCCAGGACAGAGTGTCCTGTCAAGCAAATATGTTTTATGCTGGATATTTTATAGATGTATAAATCTGATTTTGGTGTACAAGGATAATGCATCTATTTTAATAAATCTAATAAATGTGTTTGGATCTCACTAAGCAAATGATCCTAATTACTCAGTAAGAGTCAATCGTTCCATCCTCTGTAAATTAACAAAAATTGTTTTTTACAATACCAATCATAAACTTTACTTGAAGCATGACTGCTACCCTCTCCCCTTCAGAAGCTTTAAAAATCAATTTAATTTTTTATTGACACAGGGTTTGGGATGGGGAAGTTAGTATTTAAGGAGTATCAAGGAGTAACTGTATCAGGGAATAAATGCATTACAGATAATGGGTATTTACAGCAAATAACTTTGTTCTAAACCAAATTATATTAGGATTTGCTTTTTATAATAGTGTTTCAGCAATTAAATCACCTCCACATTAATTGAAATAATATTCTTTTGCATTTACTGATACACTGTTATTCCTCTTATTTCTCCCCAGACCTTTTTGAAAAGTCTTCAGGGTCTTCCACAATTCCAACTTCATGTTGAGTTACTGAGAGGAACAGCTCAGGAAAGCATTTTCAGCCAATTCTTTAAAAACTCCTGGATGCAGATTACAAAGACCTCCTTATAACCTTCGCTAAGAAATATCTATCACGGAATCTCTAGTATCTTCCTTGTAACTTCAAGGCTTCAAAACCTTGATTTACCTCTATGACCTTATAATATAATCTCACTTTTATCTAAAATAACCCCAAAATATTTACTGTGATGTACTTTTCTTTTATTATGATTCTGTTATCATTATCACCTACATTACTGTTAGAACTCTCAATTCTTAACAAATCTCGCATTTGTTATCATTTGCTTTACCAGTCAAGGTTTTCCTCTCAGGAATATTTTATTTTTTAAATCAGTTTTCTACAGTTTTCATGCCCCACTCAATGCCATTTCTTCTCTACTATCCTCACACTTCACGGAAAGGAGGGAGGGGCCCTAAACTGCTTTCTTCATATAGCCATGAAGGTAAGACTGGTTCTAACGGAATTTGACATTTACGGAAAACTTTATAGTTGTTTAAGGTAATTTCTAGTGTAATTTATTAAGGGAAATCTACCATACACCAGTGTTTGTACTCTCTCACACACACCCATTTTTGTACTTTTTGTAGTCTGGATGTGCATATAAGCAGATTTCTAAATGACAAGTAAAATTCTGTCCATATCAAATCTTAAGTTAGCACTAAAAATTTATCAAAGGTTTCAAAGTGTAGGAGCTAACTACAAACTGCAACTCATTTGGCCCATATGGTAGGCATGGAGCATTTTTCTCGGCCAAATGAATGCAGAAGTTTACCTTTCTCTATTACCATTAAATTCCCCCCTCCACAGTATCGACCAGTTACGGTTCTCCTTCCTAGCATGTTTGCTACATAGGCCTTAATTCCCAGGCCATTTCAGAATGCCTCCAATACATTCAACATCTATCACTGCCATTTTAAACTGTAATAATTTATCTACTTACTTTGTCCTTCTATCTCTTTAGTTTCATTCCCTTCAATTAATCTCATTTTTCCTTCAACCAAAACTGGCCTGTCTACTTCCAGTTCCACATCCTATCTTGAGCTGATGCCTGCCCTTAAGTGGCCATGTTTTGTTGGCTTGCTCATGCATCTCCAATTATCCCTCTTCTTTAATCAGTGACCATCCTTTCAATTTTATTCTACCATCTCTCCAGTCTTCCATGCTGTCACTACTTCAACTTGTAAAACAGAAACAACACAAATGTATTTGTGCAGAACTAGCACATCTGCCCCATGCAGCCATTTCATGCATGACATGCATAACCACAATAGAGCATATTATGTAATTAGCAATACTTAAATTCTGTTAAAATTTCCTCCTCTAAGGCAAGGTTATCGTCTTCTCGG
>VYXF01003983.1:19503-41884 GCA_013397295.1 Polioptila caerulea | reverse complement strand
AAAAAAAAAAAAAGACAACAGCATTTCAACACAATTTATATAGCTTAGAATTAGTAAACTATACCTAACCAAGGTTTTAAATAGCTTCTCAGCAAAGTAGAGCTGGTGCTCACCTCTAATGTCTGGATCATGTGATGCTAACAGCTCTGCTCATTTGCACACAGTCAAACTGAACTGCTACACTGAAGGGCAATTTTTCAGCCATTCTGAAACTGCTCTGTCTCAGCTGCACTGAAAATAAGACTAAAATGGCTGCAGTGCTAACTCAAGACAAGCCAATCAGTTACAACTCAGCAGGAGGTAAAAGATTTACACAGCAAAGCACCACCCTCTTGACCACACTACAACTAACTGCACAGGTGGGATGCATGGGTGTGAGCAGAGGTTTCTTTGACAGGAAGTGGTTAATGCACAGCTGCAAGCACTGCAGCTTCCTAGCACCACTGGTAAAGAAAAAATCGAAATAAACCAAAATCCAAAGAGAGGCAGCCCTGCTAGGCCTGTGATTCGGGGTTTGTATCACATACTTCCAATCTCTCACAACTCCAAGGCATTTCAGAATCCATGTCACATATTAACAATCACGGATACAGAGCCAGATCACGCACAGAGCTGACAAACATTAGGGAATACTTTCCAAGCAGTCTCACTTCAATGCTTCTAAAAAAAAAAAAACCAAAAAAACCCCACCACTTAAGAAATTAATCTATAGCTTTGTACTGCTCCATCTAATTCAAAATATTCTGTAATATTAGTTGCCCAATGGAAATTTTACTGTGGAGGAAAAAAAAGGAAGTTTACGTTATATAAGAACACTAGCACAAACCCCAAGAGCATTCCAGAACTTCAATGCTTGCAGAAATCAAGTATCTAATTTGTTATGGCTGCAATCAGCTTGTTGTCTTAAGTTTTTCAAAGAAGGGCTGTATCTAGAATCACTTAAGGAACTTTGATGGAATCTTGTAACAGAGCAGTTCTTGAAAAACTGGTTTGAGAACCTACAGCAGGGAGAAAGGGGTTATCAACTAAAAACACAAGTTTAACACAAAATTAAATCCAACATAGGTTTTGCTTTACTATCTGTTTATTACCACCAATCATGCACTCTCATAGAGGCAACATTGGATCAGTTCTGGAGAGAGCTCCTCTATATCTGCTTCATTTCTCGTCTGCAAAATCCAAACTTGTCTATTTTAACACAAAATACTCGCAGGAGTCCATGGGGCAATTCTAAAGAAAATGACTGTTGAATTTTACCTAGCCTTCTAACAAAAAATAGGCTTTGTGATCCAAAATTAGCCCAAAACAGTAAGTCACTCCCCCAAAAAACGTAGCAGAATGTGCCCCCTAACCACTTCAATTATGAAAAGGTCTAGACTTATGTAACTGTGCATGTCTGCTGCCAGCTGTAGCCGGTTATTTCAGGATTGATTAATCATGCCAGCAGTAGTTGTCTGATGCACTCATCTGCACTACAGTCTGTATTTCTAACTTAAAAAATGGTGGAAAACACCATCTGGCTTTTCCTTTTGTCCTTGTAGTGGCATGACCTCCAGTACAAGGAAGGACACATGCCACATATGAGGCAGTTCCACTGATTGTCTATGATAGTACGGTACAGATTTTGAAAACTAAATTAAAATATACTTGAAGTTCAAATGTCCAAAAGACATTTCTCAAAAAACAAACTCATGAACACTGGAAAACAAATTCATTACAGTTAGTTTAAAACTACCCATTACAATGAAGCTTTTCTTCACCCAACACCTTTTACCAAAGTAAAAATCAAGTTTTCAACCAATTCAGAAAAAAATTTTCTGTTATCCAGTTACATATCCCATGTTGCTTATTATGAACACCATATATACCACACCAGCAGCTTCTGGGAATTTGCAATAACTTGTAAGATTTCAAAATTCAAACTTAAAATATTCTATTTGTATAACAAATACACATATACTTTGATTTCCCCAGTAACAATGTTTTAAATAGAATCCTGTGTTTAATGCATCTACAAAATTCGTACATCAAGAGAATTCTGATTTCAAGTCTTTTGATTTCAAGAATATCACCAAAAACATAGGGACATTCTAACCTAGAATCCAAGAGCTGCACTTGTACAATACCGTGTTTTGTGTAACACTGAGTCTTGGAGCTTGACATATGGATAACAATATATTAAATAAGATTGAACAGGCGAAAAAACAAGTTGGCAAAAAAATTTCAGAGGACATTTTCCCTGAGCCAGAGAAAACAGAATCCATGTCACAGTCCTGTTGCTGCAAACATTTTGCCTTATCAGAAAGCTTCAGGAACATGCAGAGGCACTAATACATTAACATAGACACATGGATGCAAAAAATCTTACTGAGTAATAGGAAACTACATGCGTTAACTTAAATGTCCAGTTCAACATACATCCATTAACACACATAAGTGTGTTAGTAAAGTGTGTTAAAAGTTATTAATCAAGCTAATTTTAAAATAAAACCTAATGTTTAAGTAAACATATTTATGAGTGGAGTAAGAAACTGCTTTGGTCCAGGAAATGTTAGAGTGAACCTACACTAATGTATAATTCTATACTAGCACGAGACTACAATTTTTTCATTGCTACTTAGCATGGCATTTATACAGATTCCCTAGTCAAAATCCCAAGAAAATAAAGCATTTTTGTAAGACTAGAGAATGGAATTTAAACTTGTTATGCTAAGAACTCCAAACAACCTTTAATCCTACCCTCTTCTGATAACATGCCAAAACACTCTTAATATCATCTAAGTTCAATTACTATAGCCATGAATTAAAACAGGGCTTCCATTTTTTCAATTTTTCATGAACATCAAACAAGAAATGCAAGAGAACAGCATCCTGTTGTTTCTCTAATTATTGCCCTATGTAAGTAACATCACCTTCGCACACACCTCTTAAATATCATTACATAGAGCCACAGTTCATACTAGGGCTCCTTCCCTAAAGAATCAATGGCAGGCAGAAATTTCTGCCCTTTCAGACAAGGTTTTGTGCATTTAAACATAACAAGGCCAGGAGAGAACCAGCCAAAGCATGAATATTTTCTTTTGCTTGAATTAGATGGTTAGAAACCAGTTAGCTCATATCATCCACAAATCCTTGTGTCCAAACCACAACCTATCCACTTTCCTCATTTACCCTCTTCCTTTATTTATCTTTTTTGTTTTGTTGTGTAGAGTTTTATATGTTAGTTGACATTACGTAGATAAAACAGTTCTAACACTCACAAAATTGAGGAGAAACCACTATTTGTATGCATCTCAACTGAAGTCTCAAAACACCATTCACTGACACCCCTTTTTATTCCTATTTTCACACGGGCCAGTAGATTGACTTTAAGAAACATCTTGGCTCTCACTTAGGACTTCACAAATAAACACTACCTAAACTGCTGGGGAAAGAAAAGAGCTCATAATCATGAGACAAGGAATACTGAAGTTAAGAAAAACAAAAGACTGAACAACATTTAAGGACTCTTCATAATTCCAAGCTGCTTGATGGTAGGATCAATAAGGGAAATTTTCAGTGCATTGACTGAAGTCAGCAAGCATTTATGTTAATATGTTTGACACATTTTGGAAAGAAAAAATTCAAACGCAACATATTTTAAAAATTACCTTATGGACACTGCAACGTATCGCAGGCAAAGCTAGAAGTAACATGGCAGCTTTTGGGTTGTTCGGCTGGGGCTTTTCTTTTGGGGAGGGGGGAACAGGACAAGGGTTGTTTCTGTTTGGGGAATTGTTTGGGGTTTTTTTACCACAACATTTCTTTACACTACTGTGAAATGGAAGATAATGCTCGAAACAGCACAAAATGACAGAATAAATATACAGGTTATTTTAATAACTATCTCCCATATCCACGGCCGTATAACTAATAAAATCTGTGCATTGAGTATGAGAGTTTACTTGAAAGCATTTTCAGAAACTACATTTTGAAGAGAAGAACATTTTTCCCATATTACAAAAATCCATGTTACCCATAGCAAAATACCTCTAATAGTTGAGCTAAATATTTTTAAAAACATATTAGAGAAAAAAATACTTTGCACCTGACCATCTAATTTTCTAAGATCTCAAATTATTTGATGTTTGTTCGTGAAAGAAATAAGAGCTGGTAACTCCTATGTACAGTTTTTAATCACTTATAACAAGCATAGCTCAAAATACAACAAAAGGCATAGTTTGCTTTCTTTTCCCAAACTACCAAAGAAACATGAAAGGTATTTATACAACATACATTTACACAGTGTTGGGAATTCGTTCACTGTGATGTGATGGAAACTGACATACAACTGAAAATCAGGCTGCTATTTAATACCTTATAGTTAATACCATGCCCTCTGCTACACCTACAAGGGAGTCTCTACTTTCAAAAAAACCCCTGAAAGATGGGGGTGAGGAATGGAAAGGAGAGGGCAGACTTGCTGTTAAATATACTGGCAATTTCTTAAAGGATACACCAGCAGTTCTAAACAAGATCTAGTGAATCCACATTTCCTACCGATTCATAAACAATGTCTTGCTACTTTTTACTCAGATTATCACTGGTGCCTTACTACACCAAGCAAGTGAACACTGGACACTGGCCTACGTACTGAATTATAGCAAGTTATCCCCCAAAGTAACACACAACTTCGAAGTTCCCTCACTGCCAACACTGGTAGCCTCTCCTCACCCCAGTTTGTTTTCAAAAACTTTGTGGGTATTAATTATTAAGCATTAATAATTATTAATAATCTTTGATACTTACTATGCTTTATATTTACCAAAAACCAAGTCTTCCAAGGACTACTAAGAACAGAACAACTGGCAACAATGTTCACATAAAATGGGACTACTGCACTAGAAACGAGCAGATTTCTCTTAACATTTTTAGGGCTGTGGCACAATTTGAAATGTTTGCCACATATCTGCATTGCAATTTTTCTGCTTAACCAGAAAAATAAATTTGTTAGAGTCATCTGTCCTCCCTGCAGAATTAGTAAGTGTCATTTTAATAACCATATTCATGCATGTTTTTAAGCTTTATGCAAGTCTGAAACTTATGCCTGTGTGCAACACTAAAGTTGCACGTAAGCACAACCTCCGGTATTGGTACAAGCTGAGCGGTGAACAGACTGTGAACAGCTGTGCTGAGAAGATCTTGGGGGTGCAGGTAGATCACGGGCTAGACATGACCCAGGAATGTGCACTCACTGCCCAGAAAGCCAGTTGTATCCTGGGCTGCATGCAAAGGAACATGAACAGAAGAGTGAGGGACGGGATTCTGCCCCTCTGCTCTGGTGAGACCCCATCTGCTCTGGGGTCCTCAGCACAAAAAGGACATGGACCTGTCAGAGCGAGCCCGAAGCTGGGCAGCCAAGATGATTAGAGAGATAGAGCACCTCTCCCGAGAAGAAATAATGAGAGAACTGGGATTGTTCAGTCTGGAAAAGAGAAGGCTCTGTAGATACCTTAGGGAACGACCTTCCAGTGCTTATAAAAGGAATCTATAAAAGAGCTGAAAAGAAACTTTTTACAAAGTTATAGAAGGAAAAGTAATGGCTTCAAGCTGAGAAAAAAGATTTATATTAGATATTAGGAAAAAAATCCTTTAATGTAGAATGGTAAGGCACTATACTATAAGGTGGTGAAATTGTGAATGCCTCATACATGTAAATTTTTGAGGTCAGGTTGGATGGGGCTCTGAGCAACCAGGTCTAGTGGAAGGTCTCCTCACACATGGCAGGATGGCTGGGAGTAGATGATTTTTAAGGTCCCTTCCAACCCAAACAATGATTTGATTATGATTTATTTTTCACTAAAAGCATTCTGGGTGTTTAACACTATCTAACACAACACCAGATGAAAACATAAAATACAAAGCTACATAAAAGTCACATGCAACTGAAAATCTACTTTCAGCTTTAGAATGCTTTTTGGCCTATATGTATCTCCAGACAAACAGTCAAGGAAGAACAACACTAAGAATATGCAATCAGACAAAAAACCCCCTCCAAACTAACAAAATAGATTCCTGTTTCTGAATCACACTTCCATTGTTCGCCACAGTAAAAAAATATTAATGCATTCTGAAGATCCAGTTTCTAGATAACCAGTATTCGTCTAATCTGAAGACTGATACTGTACTTCAATTTGATGCTTTTGGAGACTTAAGCACTGTATGTACAAACTCAAGAATTTCTTGACCACAATTACTATAGAAATACAGAGTGAAAAAAATTAGAAAAAACCTGAACATTAAGAAAATGGAAGACATCTAAAAACCCTACCAATAATACACAAAATCTTTTCAGGCAAATAAAAATTAAGATTATCATGCAAAATTATGCTCTAAAGAAGATAACCGGAACTCAAAAGTTGACACAATCTATGTTCCACATCCTCCAAACCAAACGTTTAGTTCCTTTCTTTGGCATCATCCAGTAGGCTTTAGTATCTAAACCAAGCCTAAAGTAGAGAAATTTTAAATATTAATTATTACACAATTCCTATCTAAACCATTCTACAGGTATCCAACTTGACAAAGTAACACTTTAGAAAACAACTTTCTGCTTTTAATGTGCTATCAAAACCAACAAAACAAAAAAACCTTGCCACACACAACAACCCTATCATACTCTCCATCCTGCATTTGGATAAGTCACTGCTGCTTGGTAAATGGCTTCTTGCAGTTTAGTGGAACTAGGAGAGTTTTTCATGCAGCATACGCAGTGCAACGAGTAGAACTGAAATATCATGATTTATATTGACCAGTTTATGAACTCCCACCTCTTTTGTGTGAATAGGTCAATCTCTCAGAGAAAACCAAAAAGACCAATGACAGATGTTCCTCAAAAATATTTAGTAACATTAGATTACATTGTGTCTAAGAGCAGTGTTAAATAAAAATAAATCAGGGAGGGAAAAAAGAATCCCAACTCCCCATATTCACATACCATAATGGTTTTGTAACTTGCAACTTATTTTCTTCATTTATTACCCCTTATGAAAATTGTGATGTACATGTGTCGCTGCGTTGACAAAATAAAATCATAATGTAAACATGGAATGAATCCATAATATAGAAAAAACACCTCTAGTAAAACGAAGAGGAAAAAAACCAAACCGTTAACATGCAAACTATTAAATAAGAACAACAAACTGGTTTAAAGGATCTTTTGGTGTTACTGCTTATATTCCCTGAACAAACTTGACATCTTCCCCATACATATAGTTTCTGACAATTAAGATAAATCTAATAAATGATTACACCACTAAAAAGATCTAGATAGTAAGATTAAGTTTTTTTCCTTATTTAAAAAACAAAATACAGCATTTGGCTTAGTCCTTTTCACTGTGGAAATATTTCTAGTTTGCAACAGGAAATGCGCTAATGCAAGGAAAATGAAAATGGAGTTATTAATGACAAATCAGTATTTTAGAATTCACAAACATGTAAAACATTTTTATTTGCACCAAATTCTGTAAAATCAGTATTTAAAATTTAATTTTTAATAGGTGTTTTATTTTTAAGTTGTTCAGGCTCTTTCTTGGCTGGCAAAATCACCTCCTATGCTTGTATATGTCTTTGTCTATGTGTTTTTTGTCCCAAAGGGAAGCATTACTAAAGGAGCCTTTATAGACAAATTAACATACTACAGTTAATGCTGATTTTCTAAGTTTGTAAAATGAGCACAGTAATACCAACCACAGCTTATAAAAGTACAGGAAATGTGGCAAAAAGACATGCTTATCTATTAGAATCAGCATCTTCTTGAAAACAGACTCCATATAGAATAGATCTCTCAATAGAAGCATCAAAATATTTAAACTGAGTCACGTAATAATTGTTGTATCATTTTACAAATAAATGCTGCTATGATTAGTTTCAAATCGACACAACATCCAATACATTCTTGCTAGATTATTTAATACAGCAATATACAACACTGCATGCAATGTTCCGCATTATCAGAGAGCATCAGCTCAGCACTGCTACAGCTGGTAGAAAGGTTGCAGCTGATAAAAACACTTTACTCCAAGCAATGTACTAAATTCTTTAAAGTAAAAACATAAGATTCCAGAATTATTAATGTAATGCTCCCTAGATTATATATACATAGAAACTTAACTTGATACTTCTGGAGCATATAAAATAGTAACTACCATACGTCAGGAGTAAAAAATAGGTGCAGTTACCACAATTCATGAATTGCATAAATCCTCATGCAGTTATTTTCAAATTCATTTTATAATTGGCCTGACAACAACCACTAACCCCATTCCATTGATCTGAAACTGAGAAATTACCTAAGATTACGTATCAAACAGCAGTGGTTTTTGTGTTTGGTTTCTTTCCCTCCAAGGAATTCTTAGTATCTGTGGCAATACTTTCCTTCATACCTTCTTGGAGGTCTGCAAAAACCAGCACCTAATTAGAAACCCACTTATTTTTCAGATTCATAGCGGATAGTTGTGTACGGATTTAATATTTAACTTACAAATTTCACATTTAAGCAGAGATTAGGCACATTCTTTATACTTCTGCTTCTGAAAATATGAACATATTTTACTATTTTACATATTGTTACGAACTGCAACAAACGCAACCATATATTTTAACTACCAAAAGAGAAACAAACAGCATGCTTGTAAAATATTTGGATTTCACAGAATTAAATTCTAATAAATGCATTCATATTAATATTGCATTTCCTTGTATAGTTTGGGATATTAAACAAACGTATCTATTAACATACTCTCATATCTACTGATTTACATAGTAAAAGTCTAGATGCGTTAAGTGACTGAAGCCTGCATTTTTAAGCTCACTGACTGCTTACTAAAACAGCGGAGCTGTTCACCCCTTTATTTTAAGCTAGTACTTTTCCATCAACAGTTCCATCCAATTTTTTCAGTAAGTCTGTCTATGGTAAGGTCACAGTCATGTGACACTACATAAAATTATTTCAAGATTACTGTTAAATAACAAAACATCCTACTATCGGCATTTCCACTGGATAGCAGCTAACAACTGTGAGATCCAGGAAGAGAAAGATGGACTTGCTAGAAGAACAAACTACTCAAGAACAGAGCTACACCTCTACCAGGCCTCAGAATAAAAGAATGAAGCACTTAACTGTGAAAAGCTTCTGTATCTTAAATACTTATGTTTGAGAAAAAGTAGAGATTCGAATGTATGTTCCTTAACTTAGCACATGGCCTAAACTCTTTTGCCATGTTGCTTGATGTGGGTGGCCATGATACTTCGAGGAGCCACTTGGGCCTTGTTTACGGGTGGCATCACACGAGTAAGCACAACTCGGTCTTCTCATACAGAAGTTCCCATACTGGGAAACCAAACTGTTTGGTTTCTAATGAACAAGTGTATCCATACAGTAGAGAAACTGTGCCCTGTTGCCTATCGGCGTAGGAACGCCACCAACAGTTTTGCCTCGTCGCTCCCACACTCCATGCGCTACAACGTCCCACTCCCGCCGTGCCGGTATGGCACCACCCAGGCTACACCAGCCCATTTCCGGCAGGGAGCGAGGAAACGCTCTCGAGGAGCCAGGCGCGCCCCTGTCCCACCCAAACACGCACCGTCACCTCGCCTCGCCCAGGCCACGCGAGGCGGGTTGCACCCAGGCGGGTGCCCGCTGCTGCCCGGTGCGCGCCCCCGTCAGACCCACCTGTGCCCGCGCCGCCACCGCCGCCGCCAACGCGCGAGCAACGAGGACGCGCACGCGCGCCACCGCCGCTGCACTGGAGCCGGGTCACGTGCTCCCATGCATGCGTGTGTACAGAACTGCAGCTTTCCGGCGCATGCGCACTGTTGCTGCAGCCGCAGCCGCAGCCGCGCGGAGCAGCGAGCGCTGCCCTGTCGCGCTCTGCCCGCCCGGCGCCCGCGCTCCGTGCGCGCCCCGCGTACCTGCGTCCCCGCGACCCGCGGCAGCTCCCGCCTCAGAAGCCGCAGCCGCCGCCGCCGCTGCCGTGGATTCAAACTCGGAACCCGCTCCGGGCGCCAACGCCGCCTCCCCACGTCGCACGCGCCGGGCCGCTATGCAAATGAACCCTGTGTCTCCGCCCCCCTCTGGGTTGGCCCCGCCCCCTCCGTGGGTACAGGGGCCGGCAGTGAGGGGCTGCTCCGGAACCGGCCAATCGCAGGGCCGGCCATCTTGGCGGCATGCAAATAAGTCTCCGTGACATTTAAATGAGCAGTGGCCCCGCCCCTTGGCGCGCAGCCCTGCAAGCTTAGGCTCAGGAAGCGCCGGGGCGCGCTGCGGCCGGGGCCGCTAGGGGGCGCTGTGGCGCCCCGAGGGGCGGTGCCAGGAGCAGCCGGCCCAACCTTCCTTCCGGCCTCCCTCCCTTCCCCCCCGCAGCTTCCCGCCACTGGGGCTCCCGGCTGCGTGGCCCTGCAGCCTCTGACACCTTCGAAAGCCCGCCTGAAATCCGCCAGGCTTCATTATCAGTGACCTGCATTGCTCGCTACTCGTCTCTTATCACACCTCGTGTCCTGTTTCTGGGCTAGGGCTGTGCCACACCAAAGCCCAGAGGTTTGGAATTGTTTAATAAACGGCACTGAGGTTCGAGAATGCCAAGAAACCAAAGGGTGCCTGTTGGCTCTGCTTTTAGGTGAATCTGAGCCACATGGGTTATTCTAGGTGAGCTTCAGGTCAAGACCAAAAGTAGCCATCCTCATCCACCCTCCATTTCTGCCTCAGGCACGGGGGGGGGGAAAAAAACCGCACGGCCTGCTTTGACATGAGCTAGAACTTGGTGCTCTTTGTTCCACAGCCGGTCTGTCCCATGAGGCATGGGTCCAGTCTAGCAGCGAGACCTATGGCTGTGTCGTCAGGTACACAGGAAACCATGAGAGAATAGAAGGACATGTGTAGACTTCTCCGCAGAAGTACCAGTCACCTACTAACCTGGTAGCGGAGAATCCTGTTCTCTCCTTGTTAAGGCAAATTAAAGTCCTGTTCTTCCTGTTGAAGGTGTGAAAAATGGCATTTTGTTTTCTTGAAAAGTAAGCTAAATATGAATAAAATTTCTGTCATCATTTCATCATATACGGACCAGGCTGATCAATAGCTTTCTCTGAATATATGTCATGAAACAGTATCTGTGATACAACCATTTTAGGAGTCTTGTCAGGTGTGCTTGGTGGATTGGTTAAGGAAACTTTCCTGTGGTACTATCCAGGAACCACTCTGGCAGTCACACACCACCAAAGCTGGGACTGAAGCCGCTTTGCAATAGCGGCTCCAGCAAGTGATGGGTGTCTCACTTGACTCCCTACCATCACCACACTCACACACTCAGACCAGGTTTCCTTACTGGTTTGACCCCAGGTTTCCTAGGGCAGAGTGTCCGACATCTGGATCCTTAAAATAATTAAATCACAGTGCAACAACAGAATAAGAGCTTGAGTTGGCGCCTTGGAGGAGGGACCCTGAGCAAAGGAAGCCCTGGGCTTTTAAACCCTCATAGTCTATGCACACTATAGTCTGAGGTTTTCCAGCTGAGTCCTTGGCTCATGCCATGTCTCTGAGTGTCCTGATCACCTGGCCAACGCCACAGACCCTTTGCTTCCATTGTTGTGCAAAGGGTTGCCACTAGTTCAGAGCCTTTTGCCCCTCTGGGGCTCCTGCCACCTAGAGTTGAATCTGCAGCTGCACTGCAGCTACACATTGAGCTACCTGCACTGAAGATATTCCTCAACAGTTTGAGGGGCAGTGTTTTAGGGTTCCACCATTCCCAGTGGATTGCCTGATCTCTTTGCTATGTTTCCATTGCACAGCCAAGATGGAACAAGGAAACGTATACACATGTCCATAGATTTGTGCAAACACATCTGCAACAGGGCTTTAAGAGGACATACTGGCCTGGAGCTTGAACTGATGAAATGAGAACATGCATGTTCCTCTGTTGTCTTTGCTATAGGCATGACAATTTCCAAGAGGAAGTGTGTCGGAAAGTGTCTTAAACTTTCATAGTTTAGGCTCATTGTTGAGCTATAATGCAATAGTGGAATGTTTTGCCTTGAAAAAGAGGTACTTGAAGTTGAGTCTTCTGAGCTTTTGTGTACAGTAAGAGGACAAGGCATTTCAGAAAGAAGAGGCTAGAACTATCCAGAAGCAGGCAGTTCCTAGCCATGTCTGTTGTTTAACTTGTGAATTCACTTCTGGTGAGTACTTTTGCAGGGTCCTTGCATATAAATCCTTTGGGAGTCAATCAGGAATGAATGTTTTGTGGCTAAAAGATGAGTTTCCAGAAGACTGTGGATCTTTTGATTCTCCATCATCTCTTTGAATAACAACTGGTGTAATTCCAAACTTAATTTAGTATGGAAACCATTACAGCAATGTAGTTTCATTCAATGCAGTTCAATTCATGTAGTGAAGAGAGAGTTAAGAACAAGAGCTGGCACCAATCTCCTCTCTGGCAACCAGTGACAGGACCGAGGGAACAGCATAAAGAGGAGTCAGAGGAGTTGTATTAATGTAGCTGTTATGGCAAGTAAGTGCCCTGTTATGGCATTTCAGAAATCCAGTAGCGGTAGTAGGACTGTATCCTTGAATTTGAAGAAAATATTTGAATTACAAGATTTGGAATTTAAGGAAGTGCAAGTCCAGATTTTTGTCAACTGCTCTTCCTATGACTGGTTGTAAATTTTAAAAAGCAATAGTATCAGTTTATATTGCTCAGCATTTTTGCAAGAAGAAAGTTAAATCTTCAGAAAAACACAACTTCATCAACTTGTCTCTATTTGCAAAATGTGAGAGTTTTGCTGTAAAAGGAATGTGGAAAGCAAAGAGTACACGGGAATTAAATTAGCAAGATACAACATTTTAACACCACAAAAAAGTAGATATCCATCTAGTTTCCTGTCTGATTACTCTGTTAATGTGTTCAAGCACTGTAATGATGAACACTGAGAAAAAATATATTCCAATGCACTTTATAAAAATGTAAAAAAATTTTTAAAATGTGCATCAGAGAATTTCTTCCTAATTTCCAACTGTCCAATGAACTTAAGGCTGTAAGTCTGCATACAATATTTAATTTTCTTATTTCCAGGTAATGGAACAGCTTCCAACCGATGAATGACATATCATTAGAAAGCTGATTACATGATCCTTCTCTCTATATGTCAGACTGTGTTAGAAGTGTGATATTAACACCATGAATATTTTTAAAATAATAACTCCCCCCATATGATTTAATAATTGCTAATGGAGACAGTGCAGGGTCACAGTGGGAATGCCAAAAGGAAGAAAGAAAAATGATGCACAAAAAAAGGTATAGTTCTCAATATGAAAATGTACTTTTTTATTTAAAAACAACTGCTGACTTTTAATAAAACCAAATACGATCATAAGAAATATCTAGCAAGAGGGAAAAAGTAATTTTATTGGTACACTTTATTTTTAAATCATTACTATAAAATGTGTATTTAAAGACCTCATCTTGCTAAATGGATGACACTTTTGTATCAGTAAGATTTATATTAATTGTTTTTTTGGTAAATCACTAGATTAGTCAGTATTTCTTACATATCAGTTGCTGAATAGGATGGAATAATTAAAACTTATCTGATTATAAACAATTCCTACACAGGTCGAAAGAAACACCATAATACTGGAAACTAATTTCACTAACAGAACTATTTCTGGTAAAAAAAAAAATCCTTATCTGACAACCTGATCTGTGATTTGGCAGTGTTAGGCTAATGGTTCAACTTGCTGATCATAGAGGTCTTTTTCAACCTTAACATTTCTATGATTTCAGTCTTCAAAAATTTCACTATGAAGGTTTAAAATGTCCCTATAAAGGAATTGCATGTTAACATTCTGCTGAAGAAAAACAGAAGGCTTTTAAAATTCCTTTTTCATACAAGGGCTTTTTTTTAATACAGAATCCTTAAGTGCATCTATGAAATTATGTCAAGACATTTCATAAACCTTTTAAATATATTACCTTTACAGTATAAGAACAAAGAGCAGAATCATGGAGAATATAACCAAAATATTTGAGGAAATTTTCCTGTAATGCATTAAAGCTCGTTAAAGCATTTGCACTTAGGTAACTTAAGTTACTTTTCACAGTAGATTAAGTACCTTCCTGCAATGTGAATTTTGTAAAATATGCTGTTATTATTTATTATCTTTAAAGGCTAATAAGAGGATTTTGGGGAAATTCCTAAATATTTTCTATTCCTCTCTGATATTACATTAGTTTTTAAAAATAAATTTTACTAATTTTGAAGTAAACATTTTCCTGCTAAGCTGTTTTGTGATCAAACTTACTTTGTTGTGATTGTGGTGTAGTAACTAATTTATTTGCTGAGCAGACATATTTAGTTTAAACACCTAACAGTCATTTTCCCCACTGAGTTGTCTTCTCTCACTTTGCTACCTTCCACCTCCACTATAACAAATTATATCTAATTTGTTACAATTTCTGGTTTTAACAAGAAAATCTTATTTTGGAGCAGAAATATTTGTATAGTTCAGTGGTAAGTGCAGAGTCCAATTAATGACAAAAACATATTTTTGCAGCTTGTTAAATTTGTTCTACTAAACTATCAGTATTTTGAGATACAGGCAAGTATCTATCAATTTTTATGCTTAACATTTAGTAAAGAGTCTATCAGACTTTGAAAGAAAAAGTAATTTTAAGAAAATGCGATGTGATTGAAAACTGGAATCTATTAAATGAAGATCCTTTTCAAAAGGATCTAAAAATCAATTCTGAGCACCTATCAGAAACATTTTTTTTAAAGAATAGCTTTTCTTCCATTGTGTCATTTGATATGAGAAAATTGGGAAACCTAGTTGTAAACGCAGTACTTGAAACAGAGGTTGTAATCACTAGAAGTGTTCATGTTGTGGCCATGAAAAAATCTGTTTGCCATCAAGTGTGTTGACTGAAACGTAGTTCCTGAACACAGTTCTCCTTCAGTTCAGGAAAATTGCTCCAGGAGTAGTTTGGTTTGGAAGATGTCTTTCTCCCACTAAAAATGCAAAGTAATACAAAGTACTCAGGTAAAGTAGTATTGTTAGTGAAGTACTTGAGAAATTACTACTGAATTTTAGCTCCCATACTACTTCCTAGATGCAGGATGCTTTATCTTCAGACTACAGTTTTTTGAACATATGTCTCATTAAGTTTTATCCAATGTAAGTATTTTTAGAATCAGGTAAATAAATGTAAAGAATGTTTCCTATGATTCCTCCTTGGGAATACATTTTGACCTGTTAGAAGGAATCTGTCTGAACATGTCTGGAATGTAATGCATATTGGATGTTCAGTAAATAAACTGATCATCTCATCAGCAAATCATCTGAAATGCGTGGACTGATTTTTGTCTATCATAACTCAGTCTAAATAAATGGAAAAAAAAAAAAGGAAAAAACTGACCTTGAATGTTGAAAAATGGAGATATTTTCTTTAAAAGAAAATTTTCTATACTGGTAAAAAGGCTAACCCTCAGGGCAAATAATTCTTCTCAGTTTTCTTATTCTTAGCTCCAGTCTTAGGCTTTTTTCAATGTCCAACCTGCTTTAGATCTTTCTAGAAAGTGGAAGACTTATGGGTTAATTAATTAAAGTGGTATGTCTCAATAAATGATGTGTATCTGGAGAAAATTGCCAGTGAAGAATCAGATGCAGAGGGATTTAGTACCTACTTAAAAAGGTAATATACTTGGGCTTAGCAGCAGTGAACTTTTCAAGATGATGTTAATTACATAAAAACTGTGACTTATCTAAATTGTATTTTAAAAGGTCTCTTTTTTAATTCAATCCCAGTACGATCAACCTTCTACAGACTTGCTGGAGAGTTTGTAAATAAAAAATTGGCTGACAGATGAATGGTGGAATATAAAAAATAGTTTGTCTAGATTTATTTACTTATAATTATCAGTTTTGTTCCCTCTGTGTTTCCAGTTTGGGTTGAATTTTCTCCACGGTGTCTTAAAGTGGAAATGAAGGATAATTTAAACCTTACTGTATTTGTACAAACCTCAAGAAGCAATCATACTTCTTAAAAAAAACAAACCATCAAGTTTTGGGTTTTGTCTGTATTAAGCTGGCCATTATTTTTGCTAGAAGTCATTGTCTTCCTTTAAAGCCTATTCCTAATCGAAGTTGTCATCTGGTATTTTTTGGCAGGATGCTGAGTACTTTGTCATTACTTCCTCCTGTAGGGTTTTATTGTGTGGTAAACAAAGATGAATATTTCTTGTATAAATATAGCTTAGATAATATCCAACCGTTCTTCCAATACTGAGGCATGTAATTAACCAAAACACATGATTATTAACTGGTACTGATTAAAGTAATCAACAAATGGAGAAGTCAGCACTGCCCATTGGCAGTTACCACGCTCTTACTTCATCGTGCACTTAATTCCCATGACTTAGTAGAATAATTTTAGATTATTTCTCCAGAACGTTGGTCTACTTGGAGAAGTGAGAAAGAAAGAAAGGAAGGAGAGAAGGCAGGAGGGAAGGCAGGAAGGGAGGGAAAGCAGGAAGGGAGGCAGAGGGGGATGGAAGGGAGGGAGGGAGGCAGGCAGGCAGGCAGGCAGGCAGGAAGGAAGGAGCCACTGATGAGAAAACCTACTTAGAATTTGGCTAGAGGCTAAGATGTACATATAGAAAAAATCTTATCCCTCTACCACTGTAGCTGAGCCCTCTCATGGAGACATTCCCTATGATACAGGGACCTGAAATCACAGACACTTTTGTCATAAAAATATACATTATACATTAATTCCATATTCTCCACAAGCTTCACTTACAAGATGAAAAAGAAAGCTCCCACTTCCAAATTTCTTCAATCCCTGGCAATCTTCAGTTCAAGTTTTCTGCACTGCCTCTCCCAATTACTGTCATTATCTCTAATTTCTTCAACCACATGTTGGACAACAAAACGCAGGCAGGCAGGCAGGCATTGTTTAACAGTCAGATCCCCACCCAGCTGATCTCATACTCCCCCTCTTCAACAGGACCAGTTGGAAAAAATAGGGTGGACGAGCTTAGGACAGTCAAGATAGACAGTGAAATCACTTACCACTTACTACTACTGGGAGAACAGACTTGACTTGAGGAACATTAATTTATTTCCCATTAGAATCGATTAGGGGAATGAACAGTACAAAAATGAAAACACTGTTCTGCCTCCTCTCTCTCAAACTAAGAAGAGCCTACGGTTATTATTGTGTAATAAATCATGTATTTCCCTTTGTTCTTTGCCTTTTGATAAAAATGCTGAATTGTTAGTTCCTTTTAACACAAGCTGGTACGGGTTCTTGCTTTGTTTCTGTTTTTCTGCTATAGTCTTACAAATTGGAATTTTACTGTTTTCTTGACATAGCTTATCATATAAGTCAAACTATTAATTATTAACAAAACCATCCTTTCAAATGTAGCTCATTTGTTTCAAAAGGAGGTGAACAACTTAGAAAAATTCAGAACAAAACATTATCTCATCATACTAATTTTCTTAATTATGATAGGGTAGGGCCATATTTATAATGCAGTCTTTTCTGTGGGAAAAAAATATCCCTGTTGGAGCTGGAGGAAGAGAAATAGCTCATGCAAAAACCCCATAGATACATGGAAGATGTTATGCTGCCACTCACTTGAGGACATCGTTTAGTGGTTTAGTGGTGAACGTGGGTGGTGGGGGTGCTGGGTTGATGGCTGGACTTGATATTAGAGGTTTTTTCCAACCTTAACACTTTTACGATTCTGTGATTCAACAGCATGTTCTAAATGCTTATAACATCTGAGAGCAAACTCACTCTTTATTTTGCATTTTCACCCATCTTTCAGATACCTGTGCTACTCTTTAGAATTTATTTTGAAAGAATATTATGTTTTACTTTCAGTTGTATTGTATTAATACCACTTAATAAAAATCATTAAAATATATTTCATTGAAAATGCAGACATTTTTTAACCAATAAACACTCATTGTGTGACCTCAGTTTAAATCTGTCTTTTGTTTCTAAAGAGAAAACATGCAGATATCTCTAGATCTCCACACCCTAACCAGAGTTAAACAGCCCACCCTCGTGATGCTAGTGCTGAGTTGTTTGAAATTAGAAGAATGCATAATTTTTTAGTGTATCTGACAGTAACATGATCAGATACCAAAATAAAGCTTTTTGTATGATAGATGACAGAGAAATAAATGTATCACAACACTTAAAATAACATACCTTCCACACAATGTTAGATTAACAACACTTGGACAACTACAGAAATAATTGTCAGAAATACCATTTTAATATTTGATATATTTTGAAAGAATGTATTCTGTAAAACCTGCTTAACTAATTAAACTCATTCAATTATCTTTTCTTTCTTTACATGCTCCTCTTCATAATCACTCTTCCATTCCTGTTCCCAAAACTTGACCCACAAAAATATATTTTGAGATTGTGTTGGAAACTGGTCACAAGCCACTATCAGGGGACAAAAGTCTGAACAAAAGACATGAAACTCTCAGGTAAATAGTCATCTCCTTTGAGATTACTGAGCGTTTTAGGTGCATTTCTCTCCAGTTGTCTGTGTAGCTCTGCATTTTGTACTACTCTCATGCTAACGTCCAGCCCATTTATTTCTGAGATGTGTCCACAAGGCATATCTCTGTTTCACCTGCTCCAGCAAGGTTCCCTTTTACCATTCTGCTTCTTACTGCAGATGGTTTTATTTATTACTTACTTGCTAGTTCACTGGTAGAGTGGTAAGTGGTACGAGTAGTTTTCCTAGAAAAGGAAACCAATGCTTTTATGGATTTGTTTCCCACTCTAGATGATCCTTTCATGATGTCTCCTCTCTGGCCATGCACAGGCGTGTGCATGCACATGCGAAAGCACCCTTCAACTCCCTGAAGTACCTTCAGAGAAAACTAATTCCGCCAGCGTATGGCATTCATGGAAATAACATGTCTGGCTGAACCGTGACCGCAGTGGAGTGCGTGATACTGGGTTGTGCAGCCCACCTGAATGCCAGGGTTCTGCTTTTAGTGAACAAAAATACGAACGAGATGTTTTCATTGTGTTTTTCAGAGCCATGGCGTGGCCAGTGGTCCTAGAACAGTGTAGGGCAAGGCAGGGAATGCGGCCTGGGCTCAGTGACTCCAACCTATGGATGGAGTGCCAGGGGCCCGTGGCCACGGCGGCCTCAGTGGGACCCATTCCCTGGCAACGCGTCAGGGATCCAGCGGGGCTTGGGACTTGAGGTGCCTCCAGAGAGTTTGGAACATGGCAGGGACTGTGGGGGGCGGGAACCTGCCTTGGAACAGGCCTTCAACAGGGCTAGCAGCAGGAGCAAGGATGGGCTGAGGTGGAAAAAGCACGGGCAGTGTCTGTAGGGAGGTACTGGGTGTGCCCGGGCAGCGATGGCCTGGTGCTGCAGGGGATGGATCCCGGCACACACAGCTGGCCCTTCCAGTCTGCTCTGGGTCCCCCTCTCCGATCCACAGACAGGGCAAGCTGAGAGACTGCTGGGATGTGAAAGGGCATTACAGACCATCCCTGCCCCAATTCTGGTTCTCTTGGTGGGGACCAGGATCAGAAGCGGCCCATTGGAGAGTATCACTTTCAGGCAGTGGAGTTGCTCTCTAAAATCAGGTCATCAGGGTTGTAATTTCCTTTCATCAGCGGCATTAGTAATGGAGGTAGGTACAGTTCCCCAAACCAGAATGTGTTTACAGAGACTTGCTGAAATCTAGACTTTGCATCCCAACAAAGGAGGTCACAAAATGAGAGAGGTCCAGAGGAAACTAATGGAGAAAGCAAGATGTTTGCATAATGATAGTTAACTTTTTGGTTTTCTGTTCTAGATGTTCTGAAAATTCATGACTTGCTCCTGCCAAATGAGTAGAGTAGCTAAGACAGAAAATACAGAATACAAGGGTAAATATTTTTGCATGCATGTGATGCGTCCCCGCCACACTGTAACCCCAATTACAGATTTATGCAAGGTTCTCATACAGTAACATAACACTACTAATTGCTAGTCATAGTAAAAGTCTGTAAGGAACTATATTTCTGCAGCATTGTGGCTGCTCGTCTTTTGAGTCACACATCAGTTTTGCTACAGTTACTTTTAAGTAAGTAGACCGAGAGAGTTGGGGATGTTCATCTTGGAGAAGAGACAGCTCCAGGAAGGCCATATTGTAGCCTCTCAGTACCTAAAAGGAGCCTACAGTAAAGATGGGGAAAGACTTTAGGCTGGGCCTGTTGTGATGGAACAAGGCGTAATAGTTGCAAACTGAAGGAAGGTGAATTTACATTAGATAAAAGGAATCAGTTTTTTACAGTGAGGGTGGAACAGCTTGCCCAGAGAGGTGGTAGGTGTCCCATGCTTGGAAATGTTCCAGGTCAGGTTGGATGGGGTTCTGAGAAGCCTGATCAAGTTGAAAGTGTCCTTGGTTATTGCAGGAGGTTTAACTAGATGGCCTTTAAAGGCCCCTTCCAACAAAACCATTCTGTGACTCGAAGATAAATAAAAATGTGTCCACTTTGGATATTCTTGAGTTTTGTTCTACTCCAGGCATTAAACTTGAGTCTCTTGCATCCACAAGATAAACCAATTCTGAGCTTTTTTCCTTACTATCAAAATTTGCAACAGGAAATAATTTTTAAATTGTTTTGTTAAAATCCCTACATGTCAAGCTGAATTTCTGGTACTAGACCTATTCAACAGGACTTCTGTTTAGCATTTTAGTATTGCCATTTTAGTATCAACTTTCCTACTATCTGGGAAGTGGGTACATTAAAGAGTAGCTGATAAACAAGTATGGCTATAAACAAGTATGTTGGCAGATTCACTGCCATAGTCTAGAAGTAACACTGAAGTCCCAGATGTAGTGCTCCCTCTCTCCCCAGTTCCTGTACTGCAAAAAAGCACTAACTACTCCAAGTTCTTCAGCCATCAGAATTCTACTAGAAATACAAATCTACAAGTTCTTTTTATGATTAATGAGCATACTTCATAGCCTTTTTGAAGTGCAGAATTTTATTTCTGGTTTCTAGTTGATATAATAAAATGTCCTGCCTTTCTGTCTCCCTATTTATCACTATCACCAGCACTCATTGGTCAAATTATGGTCTTCTGCATTAGAAAAAATATATGCTATTCTTTATCAGATATATGGAAAAGAATAATGCCATCCATAAAGAGACTTGACTTTACACTCAGCTTGAGTTTAAATTGAAAACATATTTAACATCAACCACAGAACAGTAACACTTCTATAGTCAACTGTGCTATTGAAAGCACCGTATTTAATTTCATGTATCCAACTATTGCATGTGCCTTTGTGTGCTTTTAGCTATGCTGAACAGTTACATATGAAGGTGAGGGTTTCCTCTGCCCCAGGCTTTACCATGTGTATTGCTATATTGATTTGTTAAAATACAATTCTGATTTTGTAAATTATGCCATCAATTTTAGTGTAGTGAGACCTCAAAACCCATAAACAGGGTAAAGAGAAAGAAGGACTGCAGATCTTTACACTGTTATCTGACATTTGCACTAACACTAAAACATTTCAGGAATAAACAGGCTATGGGTCCCTGACTCAGGAAGCTTCAGGCTGACTCAAAATCTCCTTGACTCATTTTTCATCACCCACAGCTCACGCACTGCTTGTGCAGTGCTGCTGCCTCCGCTCACTCTGGCCCCCAAGATCACGCATGCCTGTCTGCCATGTGGTGAATCAGGGGTGGACAGAGCCATTACTCCAATAGGAGTAATGACAGGCTATGCCCATGATATGTCTCTCAGTGTGCTGCTCTTCCCTAAGGCAGATTCCCTGGCTGCAGCCTGGGATGTAACTTGTCCCTTCCTTATTGAGGGGAACTTGGCACAAGACAAAATGTAGATCTCTGGAGGGTTTATTGCAGCTGGACTTCAGAAGCTGAGATGCCTATGCTTGAGGAAAACAGCCTGCTACTGGGGGTTTCAACTGAAGTGGCCATACTGTGCACTAAGACACTTAGCAATGATGCCCTAGTTTCTGAGCATCCTAGGCTGGGTAGCTCTACTTTAAGAATTAAAAGCTGGTTGTACTGTTCAGCTGCAAAATAAATAGGCCATTTCTTAGGGATATATAACTAAAGTAACTGCCTTCATTCATTTGAAAAGCAACAGTCATCCTTGTTTATATTAACTCATAATTTCATCGTATGTCTTGGAAATTCAAGGTTTTGTGGCCAAACTCGACTGTAGGAATCATTTTATTCTCTATTTGTCTCAAGATGCAAATGCGACTTGCATGCATCTACAGCAAAGTGAGATATGGAAATAATAAATACTAGAATTATATTGATTAAAA